>BLSH010468502.1:1681126-1728030 GCA_018402905.1 Glandirana rugosa | reverse complement strand
ACACCACCCACACCAGCAACACCAGCATCAGCAGCAGTACCATGACCACGTCCCTTATTTGCTCTCCTCATTGGGCCCGCAAATGTATTATGTAGCCCTATGTAAGTATTTATTAATACCAATTAATACCTTTTTTTTAAAAACCACCAACGTAGCTGGACTTTTTATTTTGGTGTAAGAAATGCACTGCTCACACCAACAGCTGGAAGCTCTCCCTTTACAACTAGGAGATGATTTTTGAACAATAATCTGTCACTTACATCAACAGCTGGCCCTATAGGAGTAGGCAATGGGTTTGGAACAAGAATCTGTCCCTCTAAGCAACACCTGGAAACTCTCCCCTTTGAACTAGGAGATGATTTTTGAACAATAATGTGTCACTTACATCAAACGTACGATCGTTTCGTTAGACAGAGTTTAATCTGCAATCTCCAACTCTAAGCAGCGGTATTTGAAATCTCAAATTCCCCCAACAATCTGATCGTTGAGCACGATCGTAGCGATCGCTGTTTTATGCAGAGCTTGATCTGCAACTCAAAGCAGCGGTATGTGAAATCTCTAATTTCTGCTATCTGTCATCAGAGCCACAGCACAGACAGCAGTAGTAAAGTAATCTATCTCAGGATGCAAGATCAGGTCTTAAAATGTCTCAAATCTGTCCCTCAAGCTTTCAGCTTCCTTTCCCTACACTAACCCAAGGAGCATGTGACTGCAGCACTGTGACTCCAGCTTATAAAGAGGCTGGGTCACATGATGCACTGGCCAATCACAGCCATGCCATTAGTAGGCATGGCTGTGATGGCTTCTAAGGGCAAACCAGTGAAACGCTTGTTGATTGGCTGCCCTGCAGCTTCTCAACACGTGGAGTAAAATAGCAGAACCCCGGACCGAACCCGAACGATTTTTGAAATGTCCGTGTCCGGGTCCGTGCCACGGACACCCGAAAGTTCGGTACGGACCCGAACGTTACAGTCCGGGTTCGCTCAACACTATTCATGATGTCTTTCCCACCTTTCACGCGTACCATAACAGTGAAGGTCTTATGCACGGTACTCACTATGCACACATCTTTTTTGTCACGCCATCGCAGTGCCATTATTTTGCCTTTCTGCCAGGCAACCATTTCTCCCGTCTTGAGCTTCTTATTGCCAAACATTGGCGGAAGGTCGCACTGGTTAGCCCTAACAGTTCCATAGGCATCTGTTTTATTTTGTAATAGAAACTCTTACAGTTCAGGGGATGTGTAAAAGTTGTCTATAGTAATGCAATAGCCCTGATTTAGCAATGGCTCAATGAGGGAAAGAAAAGAAGATGTTGCTATTCCATAATTACTGTATTTTTCATCAAATTGTGTCCCCTTTCCAGTGTATAGGCTGGACTTCCATATGTAGCCAGTTGCTGATTCACATAGCATGAATGATTTTACACCAAATCATGCTCTCTTTGATGCGATGTACTGTATCCAACTGAGCCTTCCCTTGAAGGCCATTAGAATGTCATCTATGCCGATGTCTCTTTCTGGAACATAGCTCCAATGGAAATTTTTTGGAATCATTTGGGATACTTCCCAAATTGTTTTCAGTTTCGAGGCAGGATGAGTCGTTTCATCAAATTCCTCATTATTTTAAAAATGCAGAAATTTCATAATCAAATAAAATTTGTATTCTGACATGACCGTGCCAAAGAATGGAGTGGCAAGCAGTGGCGGCTGGTGTATGAGGGGCGCTTGGGCGCCGCCTCCCCGCCGGCTAAAAAGAAAAAAGAAAAGTCAGCCCGGCCCCCCTGCAAGAGGCGCCGGTACATTGACTTTCTCTTTTTTTTTTGGCTCCTTGGCTGTCACCTGACAGCCAAGTAGTGAGCCTTTTGGTCAGCCATTAAAGTCTATGTGTGTGCGCTGAACAGGTGCACAGACATAGTCTGATTGGTTGCCCTGAACCTGCGGCTCAGTGTGATTGGAAGCGTTGGCCGGGGGCAGGTCACTGTGGTGGCGGACGTGACTCCTGCTCCCACAGAGACCCTGACTGGTGACCGAGCGACGGACTGATGGATGGGGACATCCGATCTCCGCATGCCGAACCCTGCAGACGCAGCCCGCTTGTCCGTATGGCGAACTCTGCAACGCTGCTGCCTGCCTACCTGCCTATTGGATGGGGTAAGTGACGGGGAGGGGTCTCTGCAATGTACCCCACCTGTGTTACTGGCTGCAAAAGTGCCCCCACCTGTGTTATTGGCTGCAAAAGTGCCCCCAACTGTGTTATTGGATGCAAAAGTGCCCCCGCCTGTGATATTGGCTGCAAAAGTGCCCCCACCTGTGATACTGGCTGCAAAAGTGCCCCCACCTGTGATATTGGCTGCAAAAGTGCCCCCAGCTGTGTCATTGTCTGCAAGGTACCCCCACCTGTGCTATTGGCTGTAAAGTGCCCCCATCTGTGTTATTGGCTGCAATTTACCCCCACCTGTAATACTGGCTGCAATTTGCCCCCACCCGTGATACTGGCTGCTATATACCCCACCTGTGATGGTGAGCTGTATACTGTGATACCGAGCTGTATACTGTGTCCTGTGATGTTGAGCTGTATACTGTGTCCTGTGAT
Organism: Glandirana rugosa; assembly: GCA_018402905.1. Lineage (NCBI taxonomy): Eukaryota > Metazoa > Chordata > Amphibia > Anura > Ranidae > Glandirana > Glandirana rugosa. The sequence continues at coordinate 1,725,436 of BLSH010468502.1, read as the reverse complement.
GCTGCGCTGTATACTGTGTCCTGTGATGCTGAGCTGTATACTGTGTCCTATGATGCTGAGCTGTATACTTTGTCCTGTGATGCTGAGCTGTATACTGTGTCCTATGATGCTGAGCTGTGTACTCCTGAAACAATATGTGGAATACAGTGGATGGAGTGGGTGGATTCTATAAGGGGTGGAGCTTATTAGAAGTAGGGGGGTCAAAAAGGAAGGGCGGGGCCTGGCTTCCCCCCATCCTAAAACTTCAACAGCCACCACTGGTGGCAAAGCAATTTATTCGTTGTCCGATACCACTCCCTGAAGAACTTCCAAATATCCTTTGGTCACAGGTTCCCACTTTCCACTTCTCGAAAACCTCAGATGAGAAGTAGCTGATTGCTGCTCCTGGTACTGGTTTGTTTCAGTAACTATTTTTTCTATCACCTCCTCCATCAGAAATAATTGTAGGTGCGCCAGGGGATTGTCATCCTTGACGTCCACTTTCATATCAGGTGCTGCAGTAAATGGGAATCTTGGGAGCGCTGCATGATCTCTACCACAATCAATAGAGCACCAAGTGCACACCTCATTGAGCTCGGGTACAGGATTGTCACTGTAGCCACTTTAAGACTCTGATGAAGAAGAACCCCACGACTCACTGTTGCTACATTCTTCAAGTGATTCTAAGTCGCTGTCGTTGTTCTCTAACTGCTCCAAAAGCGCTTTGGATGTCGTAGAGGGACGCCTTTTGGATGCCATGGACACTCTCAGTTTTCCAGGCACAAAGAACACTGCAGGTGCACTGGGCAAAGCACTGGGGACAAATCAGAGGTGTACTGATTTGATACAGTAAAGCAATCAAAATATTACAATGTATTTTGTGTGTTATGTGTTTTTAGCTTTTTGAAATTCCTGCCAGCTCCACCCCCGTGCATTGCGCAGCTCACAGGGGTCGGAGCCCAGAACCTTTATGCATCGGGCGGATGATCCGGCTGGTGGCCACCACCAGGGACATCGCGGGATTGCAGGGACAAAGTAAGCAAATGCAGTGGCATTTAACAGGGTAATCCCGAGTGTGGCTCGGGATTACCACTTTTGGCAGTGAAAATTAACCCCAAGCCACACTCGGGAATACTGCCAAGGAGGTTAAAATACTGCCACTATATACCTTTTTGGCAGATCTGTATACCACAGTCACATGATAAACTGCACAGTTTGTCCATAGCTGTGTGTTCAGGTAGGAGGAGATTTCCACTACAGCCTGTACACACGTCCACATGTGTGATGTCAATATCATGTGACCTGAACAGTTCAAGAGAAACAGGAAATGTTGTCTCCAGCAATAAAGACTAAACTGAGCATGTGCAGGATGGCTATCCTCACTGTATTATATGGCCTTGCCAAAATAGACAGTCCGGGAGGAGGATCTGTCCATATAGTGTAGAAGTGCCTTTTTTACACAATGCAGAGGATTAACCTCTTAAGTTCCACAGTGAGTATAACAAGCATGCTATGCTGCATATGCAGACAGATTTTACTGTTGTGGGTTTAGCAACACTTTAAGGTCATGATGAGGGTTAGGTTGTGTTCAATCTGCAAATTAAAAAAATCCTGGCTAATTAGATCCAAAGATGAACCTTTGGTTGATACATTCTGTAAATCACAGCTGTTTACACATAAACAGCCTCAAAACCTTAGGCACAGACTAGAACATACAGGCTTGGCTTGTGGAACCTCAAATAAAGGTGACATTTAGCTTATTGTACTTCAGTTCTCAGTAAGCAAGTACTCTTGTGCACAATGTAACTATGCATTAAAATGTTCAGCTTTCACACCCCCCCCAAGTGGCAGACAGTTTCCCATATTTAGCTTTGTGAGCTACTCATCACATAATTTAATGTATTTAATCACATGCCCCTTTGCAGGAAACATGTGTGTGTCACATGGGAGTGACAAGACCCCTAACACATTGGTGTGCGCAGCCTATGGCATTAGGGTGTGCACCCCAGAGCACAAACACATATGCGTGTATATCAGCAGAACAGTGGATGGTGTCAGTAGAGCTGAGATTGGTGTCAGTAGGGCAGTGGACGGTGGCAATCGTTTTCTCATTTTATTTTTTTTTACAATTTTATTTTTTACAATATTATTTTTTATAATATTTTTTACACTTTTTTTAGGAGCTCCATTGGGGGGCTTTGGTGAAATATCAAGGGTCTAAACAGACCCCTGATGTCTCACTTTTGAGATAGAGAAAGGGGCCGGAGACAGAGATTACCCAGTCCCTTTCTCTGCAGCCTCAGCTGCATGGGACAGTGAATGAATGGGAAGTACTCTGTGCTGAGTGGCTTCCTGTTTATTCACAAACGGAAGCATAGTAAACATAGTTTACTATGCTTCAAGTGATTGTAAAGTCTTTTTTTATAACAGACAAGTTATACTTGCCTCTTCTGTGCAGTTGGTTTTGCACAGAGCAGCCTGGATCCTTCTCTTCTCATGTCCCTCTTTGCTGCTACTGGCTCCTCCCTCCTATCGAGTGCCCCCACAGCCAGTAGCTTTCTATGGGGGCACCTGAACCGAGTCAGAGCTCCATGTGTCCATTCAGACACGAAGCCTTGACCCGGCCCGCCCCCTCTCTCCCCTGATTGGCTGGCTGACAGCTAATCAGGAGGAGTGTCTTGGACAGTTTAGGCATTTGTGGACATCGCTGGAGAGAGATGGGGCTCAGGTAAGTAATTAGGGGGGTGCTAGGGAGGCTGCTACACATAGAAGGTTTTTTGTCTTAAAGCGTTTGTTAACCAAAAAAAATAAAAAATTAAATCCTGTTCCCTTAACGCATGTTGTACAACACAGCACTTGTGCTGTGTCATTTGGCCCCCTGTATCACCTGTAATACCTGCCAGGAAGCTGCGGGAATTGGCACCGCCAGGGGTGATTAGGGTGTGCCCAAGCATGTCAGGCACACCCTGTGTGCATGCCTATGCCCTAATAAGACATCATACTTGCAATCCATTTTGTGGCAGGAGGGAATCATATAGATCACACAGCATGTACAATTATCAAAACGCAGTTGTAATTTTAGAGAGGGAACGTCTATTGGATTTATAAGTATGAAACCCTCTTTTCCAAAACGTTGAATGAAGACATTATATTATATTTAAAGAACGTCCATTCCTTTTTTGTATATTTGTTTGTTGTTCATTATAATTACAAGATACACCTGGATACTAATTTTAGAGGTAATAATACCAGGGGTAGTTGTTCCAGGAAATAACCAATTCCTTTCTGGGCAAGGAAGGACATTTTGTTTCCCCACTGGAGTGAAATTGATCATATTGGGGTTTTTATTTGCCTTCCTATGAATCTACTGTGGGTATTGGATATTGGATATGGAGGTTTTATATTTGTGTTTGCTTTTGATTTCTTTCTTTTTTTTTTCTCTTTATTTATTGGTTGAACTAGATGCACTAGTACATTTTCTCAACCTGACTAATTATGCAACTATGTAAGAGAATGAACTACATTGACTGTAGAAACTTGAGAAAAGTCAATGTCAGGTGATAATCAAGGGTTGCTCTGTTTTCTTTTACGGTGGAAGAATAGAGGGTTGGGGTTAGGGTAGGAAAGGGAGGGTGGGCTACAGGAGGAGTCTGTGGGCAGAGGGGAGGGAGGGGAAGTGATAAGTATCCAGCCACAGGAAACAAAGGTGGGGAAGAGAAGAGGATTGTAAGGCCTCATACACACGGCGTATGAAAAAAAATAAGCAAAACGTTGGGCCCGACGTCAGGGAAAAATCTGCGTTTTTTCGGGGTTTTGCATCAGCGTTAATGCGCGTTAGTGAGCGTCAGCGTCAATAGGCGTTTTTAAAAATAAAACATTCCTCTGCTACTTTTTAACCTGAAACCGTCGGCGTCAAAAACGCCGGTTAACGTTGGTACGGCGTTAGTGAGCGGTTTGAGGCGACAAAAACGCCAAAACGTTACAGCCTTGGAACGCGCTGGCCGTGGGTTCTACTTTCAGCTCACTAATGCCGACGCCATCTACAGCTCAAAAACGTTGGCATTTTTAAGGGGCCATTGAATAACATGGAGAGCTGTAAAAAAACGCTAAAAAACATGGCTGTAAAAGATGCCCGTGGGGGTTGGGCAGAAAAAAAGGAGAAGAAAAAAAAATGAGGAGAATTGGCACAGCCACGACACATAGGGTCCATCCATAAAAACAGCTGGGCCAGGGGCAGGTGCCCTAGGCTGGACGGTACAATTTGCTGGGGAGGGGGGTGCAGGTGAAGTCCCCGCAGTGCTTCACACAGTACACACTAGCAGTAGCCGGCACTGCTAGGTGTATTGTAGTCGTCTTTCTCTCTCTGCAATAGTCTGTGATTGTGACAATGTGCCGAGTGCGCTCCTGCACCCGGCACAAGCACCATCCATCCGTCAGCGCTGCCGTATTGCCACTTCACTCCTCGGGGAAGTCTCCGCTTAAGGCACTTTGTAGTCCCGTCCCCGTGGCGTGATGTCACTTACGGCCGGAGGCGGGATGGGAGAAGCGTAGGGAGCTGCTGCAACCAACAGGAACCGCCGATGAGGAACCAGGAAGTTCAGCAATGTGTTGTGAGTAATACTGATTACCATGCCATTGCCAATGCCATGTGGGATGCATCCACCCTATCCATACCCATCCATGCTCAACCACCCCATCCATCCCCATCCATCCTCAGCCATCCCATCCGTGCTCAGCCATCCCATCCATCCCCATCCGTGCTCAGCCATCCCATCCATCCCCATCCGTGCTCAGCCATCCCATCCATGCTCAGCTATGCCATCCATCCCCATCCGTGCTCAGCCACCCCATCCATCCATGTTCAGCCACCCTCATCCATCCCCATCTGTGCTCAGCCATCCCATCCGTGCTCAGTCATCCCATCCATCCCCATCTGTGCTCAGCCATCCTCATCCATGACTCATCCATCCCCATCAATGTTCAGCAATCCTCATCCACTTCAGCCATCCTCATCCAAGCTCAGCCATCCTCATCCACATTCAGCTATCCCCATCCACGCTCAGCCAACCTCATCCACATTTAGCCATCCTCATCCACGTTCAGCCATCCCTGTCCATGCTCAGCCATCCCCATCCATGGCTCATCCATCCACATTCACATCTGTGGCTCATCCATCCTCGTCCAACGGCTCATCAATCCTAATCCACGGCTCATCCATCCCCATCCATGGCTCATTTATGCCTCATTCATGTTCATCCATGCCTCATCAGTTCTCATCTGTGCCACATCCATGGCATGTTTTTTTGCGCAATTGTGTATAGCTTATATACTGTTTTGTGTTTGTTTGCCTACTTTCACACTGGGGTGGTGTGGGCAGCAGCAGTAAAGCGCCACTATTTTTAGCGGCACTTTACTGAAGTAATAGTGGCAGCGGGGCGCTTTTAACTCCCAAGAAGGGGTTAACAAGGGATTAAAAACGTTCACAATGCCCATTAATTTCAATGGGCAGGGAGATTTTAGGAGTGTATACACAGCTCCCGCACCGCCCCAAAGATGCTGCTTGCAGGACTTTTTTTCCCATCCTGCAAGCGCACCGCCCCAGCGTGAGAGCACTCGGGCTTTCACACTGAGGTAGATTGGGGGGCGGTTTTCAGGTGCTTTACAGGTGCTATTTTTAGCGCAAAAGTGCCTGAAACCCGCCCCAATGTGAAAGGGGTCTGGATGAAGTCCAGGGCCGAATTTTTGTTCCAGTGGTGACGTTATGTATCTATTTACTCAGCATAACATCATCTTTCACATTATAGAAAAAACTCAGGCTAACGTTACTGTTTTTTGTTTTTTTTTTTATTCATGACACAGTTTCTTTAAAAAAAAAAAAAGTGTAACGTAAAAGGTTTCAACGACCGCCATTTTATTCCCTAGGGTGTCTGCTAAAACAATATATATAATGTTTGGGGTTCTGAGTAATTTTCTAGCAAAAAATTATGATTTTTACATGCAGGAGAGAAGTGTCAGAATTGGCCTGGGTAGCAAGTAGTTAATTATCATAAGTAAGTAATATACAAATAATTATTATATATTATTTTTAAGGTAATTTACTATATTTTAACTGTACTCAAGCAGGTGGCTTAATGGACAAATTACTGAAGTTTGAAGTTTTGAAGTTTGAAGTTATAACCAGTAATTTCTCAGTAAATAGGTAAATAATAAATGATTACCTTATAACATATAGCATATTAATGAATTTTAGCAGCAGCAGATTCTTATTCTCCCTTTTAACTGTGTGATAAAATCATGGGAGTATGGGTAAACCTTATAGACATAAACCCATGTTTTTCCTTGTAGTTAAGAGGGCTGGGCTGGAAGCAGGGATGGCGCTCCCACTAGGCGAACTAGACAGCCGCCTAGGGGCACAGCTGACCCTTGCCTCACGTCTTCCTCCTCCGTGTCGCCCCCCAGGCTCCCGGCAGGGCCGCCAATAGGGGGGCCCAGACAGCAAGGAGTTGGGTGCGGTGGGCGGGTGGTAACAATTGCAGAACGGTGTGCAGCTTTCTCCCTCTCCCTCCCACCCTCTTTCAGAAGCTGGAGGGAGAGGGACAGATCAGTGTAAATAGCGTTGCTCTTCTGAGTGGGAGGGCGTGACTGCTAAGTTGCTCCGCCTCCCACCACCTCCTTAGCCAATCAGATTACCCAGCCCACCACATTTGACCAGAAAATGCTAGTGGTTAGAGCAGGTCCTCCTGTGCTCAATCAATTGACTGTTGTCAATGGGTTTTTTTGCCACTTTGCTATATCTTGTAAACTCCTGTTTATACATAAGTGCAGTGATCAATGTTTTTCCACAAGGGTCACTGCTAGGACACACTTGTACAATGTTTGCAGTCTCTGACCATCCCATGTATCATGTTTGCAGTCTCTGACCATCTTCTGTAGTAGGTTTTGCAGTTTCTGACCATCTCCTGTACCATGTCCACAATCTCTAACCATCTCTTGTATCATGCCTGCAGTCTCTGACCATCTTCTGCAGTACATTTTGCAGTCTCTGACCATCTTCTGTAGTAGGTTTTGCAGTCTCTGACTATCTCCTATACCATGTCCACAATCTCTAACAATCTCTTGTATCATGTTTGCAGTCTCTGACCATCTTCTGCAGTACATTTTGCAGTCTCTGGCCATCTTCTGTAGTAGGTTTCGCAGTCTCTGATCATCTCCTATACCATGTCCACAATCTCTAACCATCTCTTGTATCATGTTTGCAGTCTCTGACCATCTTCTGTGGTACATTTTGCAGTCTCTGACCATCTTCTGTAGTATTATCTCCTGTACCATGTCCACAATCTCTAACCATCTATTGTATCATGTTTGCAGTCTCTAACCATCTTCTGCAGTACATTTTGCAGTCTCTGACCATCTTCTTTAGCAAGTTTTGTAGTCTCTGACCATTTTCTTTAGTACATTTTGCAGTCACTGACCATCTTCTGTAGTATTATCTCCTGTACCATGTCCACAATCTCTAACCATCTATTGTATCATGTTTTCAGTCTCTAACCATCTTCTGCAGTACATTTTGCAGTCTCTGACCATCTTCTGTAGCAGGTTTTGTAGTCTCTGACCATTGTCTGTAGTACATTTTGCAGTCTCTGACCATCTCCTGTACCATGTCCACAGTCTCTAATCATCTCTTGTATCATGTTTGCAGTCTCTGACCATCTTCTGCAGTACATTTTGCAGTCACTGACCATCTCCTGCTGTACGTCTGCAGTCTCTGATGACCTCCTGTCATATTTCTGCAATAAAGGGGGCTATAGGCACTGTAGGTGGTGTGGGAAGGTGCACCTAGCATAGTAGATAATGAGGGATGGGGGGCCCAGGCATGGTGGGTGGGGAGGGGAGAGGGCTGCAGGTACAGTGGGTGGTAAGGCAAGGGAGGCTGCAGGCACAGAAGATAATGAGGAAAGGGGTCCCACGTGCAGTGGGTATTGATGGAAGGAGTGCCTATGCACAAGTGGTGGTTAATATAGGTGGGACTGTACAGAACATTTTGTTGTAGCATACAGGGCAAGGGGCTTCATAATCCAAGGCCCACCAGGCCCATGATACTCTTAATTCGGCTCGAAATTGCACTTGCAATCGGGGCCCTGATGTTTCGCCACTGTGGCCACTGCCGCCACTAATATATACTTTTTTATAATGGCACACAATGAAATAATTAAAAAGTGTCATTATAAAAAAAATAGTGACAGATTGTCACACAATACACATGGGGATCTGTGATCAAAGAGTGTATTGTGCTATTATTTAATGACACTGCACAAAGCCATTCGTTTTTTTGTTATTTTTGGGGGGGGGGGCGCAAGTAGCTGGTCTCGCCTAGGGTGCAAAATAGTCTAGCACTGGCCCTGGCTGGAAGGGAGTATTTGTCTTTTAGACTCTATGACACTGCAGTGAGGCGTGCCTCCACTGCAGCATTTTTATTGGACAGCTTGGGCCAATCATACTTTACCATAAGGCTCCAAGCTGTCCATTGAGCTCAGTGCCTCTGACAAGAAGTGAGGAGAGGCACTGTGAGCTCTTCCTCTCAGTCTCCTGCAAACACAGTGTGCCAGCTTGTATTTAAACTGACCGCTCTGTATGTAGCTTTTGACAGGCTGCTCATGGAGTCCCGTATCTCCGGAACAATAGATGATAGAAGCCCACCAGTGGTGGGGTAGGACTTCAGCTACCTACCTCCCAAATTTTGGGTCTCTCTGAAGTCCCTCGAAGTCAATCGTTTTTTTTTTTTGTTTGTTTTTTCAGGTGAGGCTCTGCCTCACCTGCCTCCTCTGACTGCACGTCCATGGAACACAAATATGCAACATTATCTTATCTGCTGTATGTTTCACCATTCTCTGCTTATGCACTTGGGAACGCTTGTTTAGTTCATGACTCCTGACTGTGTACCATGTACATTACCTCCCGCAGGCATCACAGTATTGTGTTAAATGTATGGAAATTGTGTGAACCACAGGTATAATTTGTACAGATCATGCATAGCAGCATTTTATTTCATACTTTTTTTTCTCATTCTTTTTACATAAATTACTATTACCATACACATGACTCTTACTACATTGTATGGATCTATTTACTGCATCACTTCACCATAGCAATGTTTCTGTATATTGTGACCTATATCGTAAATAAAAAATTGTGATACTTACAGTTTTTACTATACCATTATGCACATTATTATATATAATTCACACATTGCATAACATACTTTCAGCAGCAGTTTGGTTTGTCTAGTGTTCTTTACTCTTTAATCCGTTCTTTTTAACTATGTATTATTGCTTTATTTACTTATTTGGGTTGCAATCCAATGCTAATCAAAAGCTTTGTCACTCATTACCTACAACAATCAGTAGAGCAATATGTAAAATGTGTTTGCATTTGGCTTGTCAGCTTCCAATCACAACTTTTCATTTACTCGGTTGAGTCTAGGGGACCATATTCTGTAATAAGTTCATGGTTGCTGATGTGACTATGATCTGGTAGCAGAAAGGAATTCTAAGGACATAAAGCTTACTGAGCTGGCCAGTTGGAAATGTTTCTGTTCTGTTAGGTGACACATTACATCACCTAAGTGTAACCCTAAGGCCCCTTTCACAATAGAGTGGTTACATTTAGGTGATGTAATGTGTCACCTAACCCTTTCACTGCCAAAGACATAAGGCTTACAACGGAACAGAAACACTTCCAACTGGCCAGCTCAGTAAGCTTTATGTCCTTAGAATTCCTTTTTGCTACCAGCTCATAGTCACATCAGCAACCGTGAACTTATAACAGTATAAGGTCCCCTAGACTCAACTGAGTAAATGAATAGTTGTGACCGGAAGCTGACAAGCCAGTGGTCATAGTCATTCATGAAAAATGTGACACTCCTCCCCATGTCTACTGCTGCTTGCTATATGTGCTGCTTTCAGATCCTCCCCACACTGGTATCTGTCTATCACTAATCCTTCTGCTGTGTGTGGCACAAACTGCTTCCCTCCATGTCCCGTGTGTGCTTTCTGATCCCAGTCACATTTTGTAAAGAATATCCAATCAGGTGCAAGGGAAATAAAAAAAACAGCATTTTGCTGCTACTGTGTGTATGCATGTGTGTCTGTTTCATTTTGCTACATTTTTTATTTTTTTATAAAAAATACATTGTTCAATTATTTTTAATGCTATATTTTTTCTTTCTTTTTGATTTAAGTTTTATTAGTTTCATTTGCGGTACAAAAATATCATACATCTCATACTTACTACTATTAAACAAAACCATGACACAGAAGGGAAAGAACAAACAGATAGGGAAGCATTTCCAAATAACCCTTTACCCTTTACACCTGTTTTAATCCAACCTTCACTACTTATTGACATTTTACTATACTTATTAGATTTGCCCACCCTCACCTCTGTCCCTTCCTACTTCTCTCCCCCCTTTACCGTCTGGTTGTCCACTTCCTCATCTTCTCTACCCCCCCGCCCATCTAATTTGTTTTATTTTGCTTAATATAAGTTTTTCTCCTTACACCCTTAACGCCTACCCATCTCCCCTCCCCCTCTAATTATGTGTTATGTGCTATACCTTAACCACTTCAGCCCTGGAAGGATTTCACACTTTAGGACCAGAGCCCTTTTTGCGATTCGGCACTGCGTCGCTTTAACTGACAATTGCGCGGTCGTGCGACCTTTTACCCAAACGAAATTTGCGTCCTTTTTTTCCCACAAATAGAGCTTTCTTTTGGTGGTATTTGATCATCGCTGCGTCATTTCTGATCGCCGCTATAAACAAAAGAAGAGCGACAATTTTGCAAAAAAAAATACAAAAAAACATTTTTTTCATCAGTTTTGGCCGATTTATATTCTTCCTCATATTTGTGATAAAAAAAATTGCAATTGGTGTTTATTGATTGGTTTGCGCAAAAGTGGCCGCGTTCATGGATGATGAGAATTCATTTTTGGGGTTTTTATTTTTTTTTAATTTTTTACTAGTAATGGCGGCGATCTGCGATTTTTAGCGGTACTGCGATATTGGGGCGGACATGTCAGACCATTTTGACATTTTTTTGGGACCATTGGCATTTATACAGCGATCATTGCTATAAAAATGCACTGATTACTTTGTAAATGCCATTGGCAGTGAAGGGCTTAACCTGCAGGGGGCGCTCTAAGGGTTAACTGTGTTCCCTGGGTGTGTTCTAACTGTGTGTGGGCTGCCCTAGTTGGGGAAGGGAAGTGATCACAGCTTCCGTGTAGAGGAAAACTGTGATCACAGCCCTTCCCCCTCTCACAGAACGGAGGTCCGTGTTTACTTACACAGACCTCCGTTCTTTCAGTGCGGGGGGGGCATCGCTGGTAGCCAGCGGCGATCGAGTCCACCGCACCCGCTCCCTGGCCCTCCCCGAATACAGTGAGCGATCTCGCAGCCGCCGTCGTATGAGGCAAGTGGTTAAATAAGAAGGTATGGGGAGGGAAGCTCCTCTTGTCTCCCCCTTAAATCTACTGAGCTGTGTTCAACTCATGAAGTGATATTCATGTGATTTTTAAAGAGAGGATCTGTAGGGTGTATCAGTGGGCTTACTTCTTCCTTGTTAATGCCTACCCTTTTCCATGGTCTGCTCCCCTCCCTCCATTCTCCAGGCAGGGGGCAGTACTAAGGAGCTTCTATCCACCTTATCAGGAGGGTAAAGCCGGGCCATAGACAGTTCAGATCGTGGCTGGTTCAGCAGAGACCAGCAAAGATTTGAACCATGTATGGGCAGGCTGATTGTACCCAGTTGATCAATTAGCCACTAGCAATAAGCACTGTGTTCTCCCAGCAGGGACAACTCCCCGCACCCCTGCAGGGAGAACACAATAGCAGGAAAGAAAATCGCATTGTCTATGGCCAGCTTAAGAGTGATGTGTACTAACACTTATTCACAATCCTATTACTCATTTAGCAGCCCAATTATTATTCATTCTTATTAAAAATAACTTCTAAATTCTCAATACTAAAATGTACCTTTAATCTCCATTTGTCATATTTTCCACCCCATTTTCATTAATTATGTATATTGCATATACAGATATCTGTTTTAACTTTATCCAGCCAGACCAAGTCTCATTTATTTGTTTTTAAAGAGAATTACATTTTTCTCGAATGTGTCTGTACTACATGTATGCTACAACGTATTTATTTTATAATGGATAATGTAAAAACAAAATTGGGCCATTCACACTAACACATATGCTTTACCATGCATGTTATTTGGTTGCTCCAAAAATTGGCTTTTGTTTAATGGGTGAATTTTTAAGTTTTCATTCGTTCATTTTTTTAGAATTTCTTTTTGCCAATCAGTTCTGTCAGCTTGTCTTATGTATTTGTTTATTTTTTGCAGCATGCTGCTGCATCATTTAGAGTTATTAAGAGTACATAAAACTAAGATCAAAATGAGCATGCACCAAAATGACCCATTACCCCTATTTATTGCAACACCATATCTCCATAATAATAATAATGGTTTCGTTCAGACCTTTAATCCATGAATAAAGCTGTTTTCTTGCTGTCCTAATTTATAATACTGGCTCCTCTGTAGCCTATTATTTCTTCTTATAAAACCCATACCTATGCTCTTCATCTCTTTAAATATTTTAGAAAAAGATTAATGTACTGTTTGACTATGTTACATTTCTAAAAATTCTGTCACATAAGAAATGGTACAGTGCTGGGCAGCAGGACAGTTTTGCATCTTCAAAAACAGGGACAGTCCAACTAATCTATTTGTGTAAATCAAATGTCAGTCAAGGCCACCCTGTCATTAAAATATTATTAGATAGGCAATATCTATCACAAGTTATTGCTCAGAAAATCACAAACTCCATCTATGCAGAAGATGGCCATTGTTTGGAATAAAATCTATTGGTAGTACTACAGGGTGGGCCATTTATATGGATACACCTTAATAAAATGGGAATGATTGGTGATATTAACTTCCTGTTTGTGGCACATTCTTATATGTGAGGGGGGAAACTTTTCAAGATGGGTGGTGACCATGGCGGACATTTTGAAGTTGGCCATTTGAATCCAACTTTTGTTTTTTCAATAGGAAGAGGGTCATGTGACACATCAAACTTATTGGGAATTTCACAAGAAAAACAATGGTGTGCTTGGTTTTAACATAACTTTATTCTTTCATGAGTTATTTACAAGTTTCTCTTTGTTTACAGCCATTGACATGTCGCCGAGGTTAACACGTGCGGAGCGGATAGAAATTGTGTTGATGTCTGGTGAACGCAGTAACTGGGTCATTGCAGCAGATTTCAATGCAAGACAGCCTACGAGACCACCCATCTCCCATGCTACAGTTAGCAAACTGCTTGCTAAGTTTCGTGAAACTGGTTCAGTGTTGGATTTGTCAAAATGTGGACGCATGAAATCTGTCACTAATGAAGAAACATCAGTGGCTGTCCTAGCTTCATTCAGCAAGAGCCCACAGCGTAGCACTCGCACTGGAGAGTGGCATTAGTCGAACATCCCTTCGGCGGATATTAGCCACTCACAAATGGCACCCTTACAAACTCCAGCTACTGCAGCATCTCAACAAGGATGACCCAGATCGGCGCACTGAATTTGCAGAATGGGCAAAACAAAAATTGGAACAGGACCCTCAGTTTACGCAGAAGATTTTGTTCAGTGATGAGGCAAACTTTTATGTGAATGGTGAAGTTAACAAACAAAACCACCGCTATTGGTCTGACACTAACCCACATTGGATAAACCCCTCCAAGACTGTTGGAACCAAAAAATTGATGGTATGGTGTGGTATATGGGGTACAAAGATAGTGGGACCATTCTTCATCAATGGAAACCTCAAGGCCACTGGATATGCAAAATTGCTTTGCTACATGGTGATGTGTTTCCCTCTTTATGCACTGAAGCTGGCACGTTCCCTGAGTTTTTCCACCAAGATGGTGCACCACCACATTATGGGTGTCAGGTTCGAGCATTTCTAGATGAACAGTTTCCTGGAAAGTGGATTGGTCATCGTCGGCCAGTTGAATGGCCCCCAAGGTCTCCCGATCTAACCCCCTTAGACTTTTATCTTTGGGATCATCTGAAGGCAATTGTCTATGCTGTGAAGATACGAGATGTGCAGCACCTGAAACTACGGATACTGGAAGCCTGTGCTAGCATTTCTCCTGCGATGTTGCTGTCAGTGTGTGAAGAGTGGGAGAAGAGGGTTGCATTGACAATCCAACACAATGGGCAGCACATTGAACACATTTTATAAGTGGTCAGAAACTTGTAAATAACTCATGAAAGAAAAAAGTTACGTTAAAACGAAGCACACCATTGTTTTTCTTGTGAAATTCCCAATAAGTTTGATATGTCACATGACCCTCTTCCTATTGAAAAAACAAAAGTTGGATTCAAAATGGCCGACTTCAAAATGGCCACCATGGTCACCACCCATCTTGAAAAGTTTCCCCCCTCACATATACTAATGTGCCACAAACAGGAAGTTACTATCACCAACCATTCCCATTTTATTAAGGTGTATCCATATAAATGGCCCACCCTGTAGTTTGCAGTGGTTCTAATTTTCTAAAAAAATCAAACATTCTTTAGTATGCATGCATTTGGCTTTAACAAATCAAGTAATTATAGCAATCAGCACAATTACAGCTTTATGCAAATTAACCATTTTGGCAGATGAATTATAGGGAGACTCTTCATTTAAAACAAACCTGTTGTCCTTGGTGGAGATGGTCAATTTAATTCCCAGGAACACTCAGCAAACTATTTACAATTTTATGGATTACAAAAGCAAAAGAATTCTAGGTGTGCAGGTGGATTGAGTGCAAGCAGGAAACAGTGCAGTGGTATTAAAAGAAAAGCCTTTCAAATTGGACATTTGCAGATATAGTGTTAAACAAAAGACTCATGAAAGACATTGAACAACATGCTTTTTTGTCATACAGGGAACTTGGAAATCTATCAAAGCACAGCACTGAAATACAGCACCAAGTGAAATCATTATTTCAAATATGGGATGGTGGCTTACACGCAGCTGGCAGAACTAGAATCCAACTCGAACAGAGCTCAAGCAGTAGTCAAATTCAAAAGTGTTTCTGAGTCCAGGGAGAGAATGCCCAGGCACTGGTATACCTTCAGCAAAGCTAAAAAGACCTATGTGGTTAGCAAAGTGTAGGAAGCCACAAGTCAGGTCTTACGCAGGGCACTTCACTTGGCAAATTAAAGGATGAGGCTCCTGAAAATATTGCACAATTTTTGAACACCTATCCACACTTTAAAAGTCTTTGTTATGACCTCATTTGAAAGGCATTAAATTCTTCTTAAAAAGAAGTACAAATGTTCTTCCTGTGTTGGGTTTGTTCTCCTTTTGTTTTTGTTTTTTTGGGGGGGGTTTTTTGGGGGGGGCAAAAGTCACTGGATACAGTTTTCAAAGAAAACAAGTTTTTTAAGTTAAAGAAATCTGTTCACAGTTTTGCACAGCAAAAAATAAGTCTCTTGTGCTGAATATCAACACCAACATATAAAAAAGTGCTATACACATCTAATACAATTATAATGTGCAACACATATAATAGTCCACAAATAGTGTAAATTAAAGTCCAATCAACATATGCAATCACCACTGTGATACTATAATCCAAATAATGGAAGTATAAAAAGAAGGAGAGAAAAAAAGTGTAGAATTTATTAAAACATATTGGTAAAATGAAAAACAATGAATATGCACTCATGTTTAAAAGACAATAAAAAGTGTATCAATAGGTCTCCAGCAGGTGGCAACCTTCCAGGTGGTCAATGGTGAGCAAGCCTCTCCATGTGGATATGATGTAAGGTGCTTAGAATCAGGAAGTTGACCAGGGGAATACCAAGAAGAGCCAGCAGAAGCAGCAGACTGAGTGTGTATATCACATGGATAAGAACTACTGTGGACAGCAGGGAAGTGTGGCAGGCCCACAAAATGGACGTGATGATGTCATGTGTGATAGTGATGGGTGTGGTTATGCATTTTTGGGGTGCGGCCCCCTTGAGGTGAGCAGCCAGTTTGCATGGTGGTGGAACATGGAGCACTTCCATTATTTGACAAACCTCTGTCAAATAATGGAAGTGCTCCATGTTCCACCACCATGCAAACTGGCTGCTCACCTCAAACCCATGACCACAGCATTACCAGAAGGTCAAAGCAAGCGCTGTTCCCCTCAGGGAGAATAGCTGGGCTTTGACAGATTCTTAGCAGATCCCCACTCCTCTTTTTCCATAGAAAGGGTACACAGATCTTCTGGCACTCAGGAACACCCAATGTACGGCATATGGTAAGAAAAGGGAAACACACAAGATCTAATGCTCTCCATTTAAAAGGTTTAATAAATAAAATATGATTTATTAAACCTGTTAATTAGAGAGCATTAGATCTTGTGTGCTTCCCTTTTCTTACCATATGCCGTACATTGGGTGTTCCTGAGTGCCAGAGGATCTGTGTACCCTTCCTATGGGAAAAGAGGAGTGAGGATCTGTGTACCCTTGCTATGGGAAAAGTGGAGTGAGGTTCTGTGTACCCTTCCTATGGGAAAAGAGGAGTGAGGATCTGTGTACCCTTCCTATGGGAAAAGAGGAGTGAGGATCTGTGTACCCTTCCTATGGGAAAAGAGGAGTGAGGATCTGTGTACCCTTCTTATGGAAAAAGAGGAGTGAGTATCTGTGTACCCTTCCTATGGGAAAAGAGGAGTGAGGATCTGTGTACCCTTCCTATGGGAAAAGAGGAGTGAGGATCTGTGTACCATTCCTATGGGAAAAGAGGAATAAGTATCTGTGTACCCTTCCAATGGGAAAAGAGGAGTGAGGATCTGTGTACCCTTCCTATGGGAAAAGAGGAGTGAGGATCTGTGTACCCTTCCTATGGGAAAAGAGGAGTGAGGATCTGTGTACCCTTCCTATGGGAAAAGTGGAGTGAGGATCTGTGTACCCTTCCTATGGGAAAAGAGGAATGAGGATCTGTGTACCCTTCCTATTGAAAAAGAGGAGTGAGGATCTGTGTACCCTTCCTATGGGAAAAGTGGAGTGAGGATCTGTGTACCCTTCCTATGGGAAAAGAGGAGTGAGGATCTGTGTACCCTTCCTATGGGAAAAGAGGAGTGAGGATCTGTGTACCCTTCCTATGGGAAAAGTGGAGTGAGGATCTGTGTACCCTTCCTATGGGAAAAGAGGAGTGAGGATCTGTGTACCCTTCCTATGGGAAAAGAGGAGTGAGGATCTGTGTACCCTTGCTATGGGAAAAGTGGAGTGAGGATCTGTGTACCCTTCCTATTGAAAAAGAGGAGTGAGGATCTGTGTACCCTTCCTATGGGAAAAGTGGAGTGAGGATCTGTGTACCCTTCCTATGGGAAAAGAGGAGTGAGGATCTGTGTACCCTTCCTATGGGAAAAGAGGAGTGAGGATCTGTGTACCCTTCCTATGGGAAAAGTGGAGTGAGGATCTGTGTACCCTTCCTATGGGAAAAGAGGAGTGAGGATCTGTGTACCCTTCCTATGGGAAAAGAGGAGTGAGGATCTGTGTACCCTTGCTATGGGAAAAGTGGAGTGAGGATCTGTGTACCCTTCCTATTGAAAAAGAGGAGTGAGGATCTGTGTACCCTTCCTATGGGAAAAGTGGAGTGAGGATCTGTGTACCCTTCCTATGGGAAAAGAGGAGTGAGGATCTGTGTACCCTTCCTATGGGAAAAGTGGAGTGAGGATCTGTGTACCCTTCCTATGGGAAAAGAGGAATGAGGATCTGTGTACCCTTCCTATTGAAAAAGAGGAGTGAGGATCTGTGTACCCTTCCTATGGGAAAAGTGGAGTGAGGATCTGTGTACCCTTCCTATGGGAAAAGAGGAGTGAGGATCTGTGTACCCTTCCTATGGGAAAAGAGGAGTGAGGATCTGTGTACCCTTGCTATGGGAAAAGAGGAGTGAGGATCTGTGTACCCTTCCTATGGGAAAAGAGGAGTGAGGATCTGTGTACCCTTCCTATGGGAAAAGAGGAGTGAGGATCTGTGTACCCTTCCTATGGGAAAAGAGGAGTGAGGATCTGTGTACCCTTCCTATGGGAAAAGAGGAGTGAGAATTTGCCAAGAGTCTGTCAGAGAACAGCTATTATCCCTGAGGGGAACAGAGCTTACTTCGACCTTCTGGTAATGCAGGGTTCATGGCTTTGAGGTGAATGGCCAGTTTGTATGGTGGTGGAACATGGAGCACTTCCATTATTTGGATCCCAGTATCACAGTGGTGACCGCATATACTTATTATACTTTAATGTACACTATTTGTGGACTATTATACATATATTATACAATATATATATTGCACATTATAATTGTATTAGATGTGTATAGCACTTTTTTGATATTTTGTACAAGCACTGTTTTCTATTTATTTATGGTATTGTGTTGTGATTTCACTTAATTAGTGTAAGCTGGCAGCATTATTATTATGATTATTTCCACCTCATATATTTGAGCATCGGATATGTGTGTATATTGTGGTTGCACTAATTGATTTAGTATTATAGTATTTCAATGTGTTACTGGTATAGGTACAACATGAAATTATGTTGTTGTCAAATACCTGGTAGAGGCCAAACTGTTGAGAAGATTCTCCCTTACACCTCCTGTCCTGTTTGTCCCTGAGACTGATGACAAGGTAGGACAGGACATGGAGTAGCATATAGGAAATCCGGGCCAGCAGAAGAACTGGATTTTTTGATAAAGTAGAAGCTGAAAAACTTGTGTCGGATGCCAGCAGAAGTTGGCAACAGGTGGGCAGTAGAGGTACAAATTCTGAAGACAAGAGCGTAAACAGGAGCCAAGCCAAGATCAGACACACATGGGCAGAAGATGAGCATATGGCCTCATGCCTACAGGACGTTAAAAAAAAGTTACAAAAACGTTGGCAGCTTTCTTAAGTGTTATTGCACTAGCATTTTGAGCATTTTTGAGCAGTAGTGTCTTTGAGCGTTTTTTTTTTTTCTTCATTGGATCAAAAACGTCCAAAAACGTTGGTGAGCCGCGTTTTTGAGCAGTAGCATTTTTCTTTTTTCTCAATGGATCAAAAATGTCCAAAAACGTTGGTGAGCCGCGTTTGAGTATTTTTACAGCTGAAAAACGTCCACTAGTCTTGGGTTTTTTTTACAGCTCATATGCCCCAGCCAAAAACAGTTGATAACAGCCTATGTATGCATGAACACATAGGATAACATGATGGGGAGTTTTTTTGACTGTAGGAAAAAATGTCTGCAGCTAAAAACAGCAGCTGTATAAATGTCCAAAAAAGTCCTGCGTGCATGAGGCCTACAGAATAAGCAAGATGCAGAGAGAAGCAAGCATATTCTGGAGGGATCCAGATCAGGAGTAGTCACAAGGCAAACCAGTATATCACGGGATCTGGTCATGGTCACAGGACTTGATAACTGCGCCATAGTTAATGCAAACATGCACGCTCACCCTTATGGGCATGCACACGCATAGATGCTCATATGGCCCTGATTCTGTGCACATTTCTGTGGACTAATCTGCGTGCATTTGCAGTTCCTTTGAGTACAACTATGATCTCAGTTTTTTGGGCAGTTGTTTTCACATTTTTTAACATATGATGAAGAAGCTTTTACAAAATTTCCCTTGCTTGTGTAACATTTAAAAGCATAAAGCGATACCCCCTTATCTGAAATTATATTGTTAATATTTAATATTGTTAATAAAAAAAAATAAAGTATTGATATTTGTTTTCACTGGTGTCTGTCTCCTAAAATGAAATTCATCTTGGTTCACATGCCTTACTGCCATACATGTAGGGTGTAATTGTGTAAATAATCATACGACAAGATCAGCATTAACAGTCAATTTATTGCAAGAGATGACCAAAGGACACAATTGTTTGATCATCTGTTCTAATAAATCTAAACATTCACATCTATATTTCTGTGCGGTGATTGCTTTAGTTGTTTAGCAGTTCAAAGTGTAGACAATAGGGTTGATTTACTAATGGCAAAAAAACCTGTTCTTTTAGTAAGGAAATGTTCCCCTAACTTGGTGAATGCGGTGATAATTAATTTAGCAAAAAAGACTCAACCAAGTGTAAGGAAAATGAAAAAAAAATGTTATTTTGTTTGCACATAATTGGATGAATATGTATTTATTGGTAGAAATTGTTTCAGTCTTAATAATTCAGGTCAGTATACAATATAAGGTGATAGTAGTCACAAATAGCATATCCAGGTCTCATATGCAGAGAAAAGAAAGAGGGAACTACATAGTGTACCGGTTTTCCAATCAATTTATTAAATAAGGGTAAGTACGCACAAGCAAGGAAGATACTGTACATTAGGCAAAACACAAACGCTGCTTGTCCGAGCCAACGTGATGATGTCACCACTTGGTTCCACCTTATCCACTTTCCACTTTAAAGTGAGACATCTGTTTAGATCAGGGGTGTCCAAACTGCGGCCCCGGGGCCAGGGGGAGCCCTTTACTTGCCTTTATCTGGCCTTTGGGGCACTTTTCTTTCTGATACAAGAAACTATTCCTCCCACTGACACCAACAATGGGGCAATATTCCTGCTACTGACACCAATGATGGGGCACTATTTCTCCCATTGACACCAATGATGGGGCGCTATTCCTCAAACTGGCACTATTATTCCCACTGACACCAATAATGGGGCACTATTAATCCCACTGGCACCAATGATGGGGCACTAATTCTCCCACTGACACCAACAATGGGGCACTAGTCCTCCCTCTGCCACCAATGATGAGGCACTATTCCTTCCACTTATACCAATGATGGGGCACTATTCCTCCCACTGCCACCAATGATGGGGCACTATTCCTCCCACTGCCACCAATGATGAGGCACTATTCCTCCCACTGACACCAACAATGGAGCACTATTCCTTCCACTGACACCAATGACGGAGCACTATTCCTCAAACTGGCTCCAATGATGGGGTACTATTCCTCAAACTGGCACCAATGATGGGGCACTATTCATCCCACTAACACCAGCGATAGAGCACTATTCCCTCCCCTAATACCCAAGGCGCATTGTTTCTCCCACTGACACCTGGATAATTTTTACTCCCAATGGTCACAGTCCGGCCCCTGTAAAGTCTGGAGGACAGTAAACTGGCCCTTTGTTTAGACTGCTTGGAAACCCCTGGTTTAGACCCTTGATATTTCCCCAAAGTCCCATAATGGGGCTCCTAAAAAAAAAAAAAAAAAAAGTAATATAAAATAATACTGTCAAAACCAATTTAAAAAAAATGTAAAAAGATAATACAAAAAACTACTGACACCGTCCACTGCCCTACTGACACCAATCTCTGCTCTACTAACACTGTCCAATGCTCTGCTGATATACATGAATGTGTGTTTGTGCTCCGGGGTGCACACCCTAATGCAATAGGCTGCGCACACCAATGATCCCGAGAGTCAGCCGGGTAGGCTGGTGAAGAGTCTGTCAGGTAGACTGGTGTAGAGAGGCAGCCAGGAGGGCTGTTGAAAGGGGCAGCTGCAGTCAGGTGGGTTGGCAGTGCCTGAAGAGGTGGTGCTGGGATCAGTAGCCACAAAGGATAAGTTAAATGCTGTTTCACTACATCTAAGCTACACCAAGGGACTGCGAGTTCCGGCCTGTAATGGTCTGTTGCTAATCTGACTGGGAGCCTATCAGAGTGATTCAGCAGAAGCAAGCAAGTGTATTTGCAGGAGGAAAGAGGACAGGAGACTGTATATAGATGTATATAGGCAGTTATTCCTGAAGGTTGCTGAAGTCGAGTGGGCATCCCATAACTTCCCATCCCTATCCAAGTTATTGACCCCCTAATAAATAAAAAAAACAGACTGTTCTCTGACTCTTGGTGCTTGTGAAGATTCAGTGTGCCTGGCTGTGCAGGAGTGGGGAATCCCTGTTCATCTGCAGCTCCTACGTGGGGTGTGCTGTACCCCTTGTTACTCATTCACCAAAAATTGGAAATAGTAAAAAAAACACGGACTGTAAAAAGTATTTTAATAAAAACAAAACATGTCCCATGTTGTTAATCCAAAAGATTTTCCTGTATTAGTGTTGGTGGTCACTTTGGACCAAAGATTGTTTTACACTTGGAAGAATCAAATTGGCGATGGGAACTTTTTAGTCAATTGTTTTATTTTAACTTATTGCAAATTAATTTTGGTTTAAAATAGGATCATACATTATTTGGAGGACTTTATTTGATCACAATATTTATTGAATGATTTATTTTGCATGAATTTTCACAAATAATAATTTATATCATTGAATCAGCGCTGTAATTATTATTTTTGTTATATAGCTTAGGGGTTTTTATTTATTGATAGCAGCTGGTTATTGGTAGATGAATAAGTTATCTGGTTCATAGTTTTGTATTATCATTTTCTCACAATTTATTATGTTCATCAACGTAAAAGGGTTTATACATTTACTTGAATGTAAATCCAACGTCAGTCACATTGTCCTGTAATGTAGATATATCATCAAACGTGATAAATGGCTCATGCACAAACACGAAGACCCATGCAAATGATCTTCTCTGGTCCAACAAATGGCTTCTGAATGTCAACAGACTGGATGATACCATTGACCAAATGTGGTCGTTTTTCTTAAACAAGCCGATGGGAGGCCTAAAGCTGTCATTTAATGGTAGTAATAAATCTAGGTGGTGTTCTTTATATTTTATCAATCACATCTTTTGACTATGGGGATTCAGCCTTTTGCTTTCACCTAATGGTTCTTCATTCATTATTGCTCACAGATCTTAAAAGCTGTTTACAATTACGTATTTTCCATCTGTACTTCTCATATTTGTCACTACTGGTATGAGATTTTTACTTTTTATTTCTTTGCTAAATCTGTGTCAAATGCCTCTTATGCCATGTACTGTCTCTGTTCATGTTGCTTCTTTGTTTTATACGGTTGTTTTTTCCCTACCTGTTTGAGATTGATGCTGCCACACTGGGGCGTTGAGTTCTCTCTACCAGCCAGCCAAAAAGTCACCTAATAATGCATTATCCTTTTTTTGGATCTAGGGGACAATCCCAATGGGGTGGATGCACAGATAGACAATCTTTGATTTTGTATGTATTATGACGGTTTATTCCTGTTTATTTATTTTTGACATCTGCACTTTCCATACTTAATGTCCCTCAAGGTATGACACTTTTAATTTGTTTCTTTGCTATTCTTGTGTCGCATGTCCCTTATGGTAGGTACTGTCTGTTTGTATGGAGTCAAATCATGTCCCATATGATAGATACTGTCTTCTTAAGTTGAGTGTACCTATTGTGTTTTTTTTAACACAAAAAGGAATACATACTAGCATCTAGGATCTTTCTGTAGCTTTACAAGTTTGCTGAAAAAAAATTCTAACAAAATACAGCAGCAGTCTCATTTTTCAGAATTAAGACCTTCCATATTATTTAATCCTTCTTCTCCAGGCAGTCACTTTGCTTAGGATAAGATCTTTTATCAGTCTGCTGCAGGTAGAATGAAGCATTTCCTTTGTTTCCTTTCCCCAGTGACTAGACATCAACATAGTCACTTTGAAGCAAGTCAAGGTGAGAGGCTGGGGTAGGGACTGCTCTGCATCAGGCATTTCTGAACACAACCAAGAAATGCACAGGCACTACAATTTATATGAGTATAAATAAAGTATATGGTGACCCTGGATGATGCCTGAATAAAGAATTGTCTCTACTTCTAAGGGCTAAGTAGCGCATGTACCATCAGTGCCTACAACACTGATTTCCAGCTTCCAAGGGGATCCAACAGATATGACACATATACTATATTGCCAAAAGTATTGGGACACCTGCCTTTACACACACATGAACTTTAATGGCATCCCAGTCCTCGTCCATAGGGTACAATATTGAGTTGAGTTTCTGAAAACAAAATGGCGGCAGGTGCGGATTTTTATGTCACATGAATTTTAGTCCAACATCAAACCTTTTTTCAGTAAAAAAAAAAATATACAAATATATGTAGGGCACCAAAATATCATATAAGGCTAATTTTTTTTGTAAAATAAAAAAGATGAGGTTACATTGAGTGAATAGATACCGATCATGTCATGCCCTAAAATTGCATGAGCCTGCAAAAAAGCAACATATTCCAGGACCCAAAATTGGCCATAGGCAACATTTAAATTGATTGTAAAGGCTTAAAGCTGAGTTCTACCCAAAAGTGGAACTTCTGCTTTAAGGACACCTCACCCCCTTACATGTCACATTTGGCATGCCATTTTGTTTGGGGTGGGGGGAGGGGAAGTGGGTACCTAGTTTTGACAGGTACCCAGCTCCCACCTCCACTCCGGCCGCCTATGTGACTCGAGCGGAAGTTCTCCTCTCCCCCTCCTTCCCTGCAATGTTCTGGGACAGGTCCCAGAAGATTTCCCAGCCATTGAGAAGATGAAGCGCGACTCATGCATGCGCAGTGCACACAAGCTGTCACAGCCGGGTGCCCAAAATTGTGATGCCGGCGCCGGAGAGAACTGAGGGCTTGGGCGGCTGCATCGCTGGACCGTGGGACAGGCAAGTGTGTGTTTAGTAAAAGTCAGCAGCTAAACACAAAGCCGAGTGGAATTCGGCTTTAAGGTTTTCTATGCATTCTATGCATTAAGGTGAAAAACTTCCTGTGCTGCAGCTGCCCCCAGACAACCCACTTTTTCTTACCTGAGCCCAATCCAATCTAGCAACGTGCACGAGTGCAGCGGCTCCATCTGCTGTTGCTCTCCTCACTGGACAGATTGATAGTAGCAGTAGGAGCCTTTGGCTCACGACATGGGAGCAAAGGATGGGGCAGAGTCCCGCTGTTTGTGCCAATGGACACAGCAGCTGGGCTCAGGAGCGAGTCCGCACGGGTGCCCCCATGAAATGCAGCTTTTCATGGGGGCACCTGATGAAGAGGAAGGGCCTGGAGCTCCAACAGGAGAAGAGGATTGGGCCTACTCTGTGCAAAACCATTGCACAGAGCAGGTAAGTATAGGCATGTTTGTTATTTAAAAAAAAAAACAAAAGAAAACAAGCATTTACAACCACTTTAAAGGCCCTTACGGGTCATCATTTTAGAGTTAATCATGAATGATGGCCCTAGATTTATTGCTCTCATTTCAGGGAGTTGTAGCAGGGAGTGTGTGTAAATACCCCTGCTGCTGCCAACATAAATAACACAAACTTTATGTCAGTGGTAATAAAACAGTTAAAGCAGGAACATCTAGAAGCAGGAAGTATTTAAAGTTGTTTATACTTCTTAGATCACGTCTCCTGTTTTTTTAAAAAAACGAAACGCAGGAGTACCAATGTGAATGAGGCCTTACACTTACTTATACATACTTAGCATCGACTAAACACGAAAAAAAAAAAATCTGATGACAGATCCACTTTAATCGGTAAGAAGCTGGCTTGTTTCAGCCTACGCAGCCTTAGTCATCATTGCTGAAGTCCCTTCTTTCTGGGATCAAAGCAGTAAGAAATGTAAAAGCCTTGTTTCAGCCTACACAGCCTTATCACAGCTAGCAAACAGCTACGACTAAGGTCATGTAGACTGAAACAAGGCTGCTACATTTCTTACTGCTTTGATCCCAGAAAGAAGGGACTTCGGCTGAGAATCACTGTGGTTACTGCCGGAGATTTGCAAGATGGAGCAGTGTATTTCTCCTATGTGTATATTTTAAGAGATACATATTTTACAAGTGACCAATCACTCCTATGCATCATCTACTAAATTTACTTGGGAGGTCATAAATTATTAATTTACCCTTGTAAAGCGCCACATAAACTGTTGGCGCTTTATAAATCATAATTAGGTATTTAGTCTTGTGTCACTAGCTCTAGCTTTTTAGGAAGCAGGTGATTTCATACAAATTTGTGTGGGTTATCCAGCTATGCCTGAGAGGGTTTCTACTTCCTGAACATTCTTGTGTGCTTTTTTTGTGTTTCATATTTATGTAGGTGTTTATGAATTTCCTAATTATGTTTTTTTGGGTGCACTTTATTTTATGTTCATACATAGTCATATACAGTACCTTACCCATCATTGGTATTAGTGGGAGGAATAGTGTCCCATTATTGGTGCCAGAGAGATGAATAGTGCCCCATTGATAGTATACAGTATCTCACAAAAGTGAGTACACCCCTCACATTTTTGTAAATATCATATTCTATCTTTTCATGTGACAACACTGGAGAAATAACTTTGCTACAATGTAAAGTGAGTGTACAGCTTGTATAACAGTGTAAATTTGCTGTCCCCTCAAAAGAACTTAACACACAGCCATTAATGTCTAAACCGCTGGCAACAAAAGTGACTACACCCCTAAGTGAAAATGTCCAAATTGGGCCCGATTACGTTATGATCATGTGGCTCGTTAGTGTTACAAAGTCTCAGGTGTGAATGGGGATCAGGTGTGTTAAATTTGGTGTAATCGCTCTCACTCTTGCACACTGGTCACTGGAAGTTCAACATGACACCTCATGGCAAAGAACTCTCTGAGGATCTGAGAAAAGAATTGTTGCTCTACATAAAGATGGTCTAGGCTATAAGAAGATTGCCAAGACCCTGAAACTGAGCTGCATTACGGTGGTCAAGACCATACAGCGGTTTAATAGGACAGATTCCACTCAGAACAGGCTTTACCATGGTCGACCAAAGAATTTGAGTGCACGTGCTCAGCGTCATATCCAGAGGTTGTCTTTGGGAAATAGATGTATGAGTGCTGCCAGCATTGCTGCAGAGGTTGAAGGGGTGGGGGGGGTCAGCTTGTCAGTGCTCAGACCATACGCCGCACACTGCATAAAATTTATCTGCATGGATGTCATCCCAGAAGGAAGCCTCTGTTAAAGATAATGCACAAGAATGCCTGCAAACAGTTTGCTGAAAAGAAGCAGACTAAGGACATTGATTACTGGAACCATGTACGGTGGTCTGATGAGACCAAGATAAATTTATTTGGTTCACATGGTGTCAAGCGTGTGTGGCAGCAACCAGGTGAGGAGTACAAAGACACGTGTGTCTTGCTTACAGTCAAGCATGGTGGTAGGAGTGTCATGGTCTGGGGTTGCATGAGTGCTGCCAGCACTGGAGAGCTACAGTGGGGATCGAAAGTTTGGGCACCCCAGGTAAAAATTTGTATTAATGTGCATAAAGAAGCCAAGGAAAGATGGATCAAATTACAGATTAGACATTCTTATAATATGTCAACAAAAGTTAGATTTTATTTCCATCATTGACACTTTCAATATTACAGAAAACAAAACAATGGCGTCTTCAAAAGTTTGGGCACCCTGCAGAATTTATAGCATGCACTGCCCCCTTTGCAAGGCTGAGACCTGCCAGTGTCATGGATTGTTCTCAGTCATCGTCTGGGAAGACCAGGTGATGTCAATCTCAAAGGTTTTAAATGCCCAGACTCATCTGACCTTGTCCCAACAATCAGCACCATGGGATCTTCTAAGCCACAGGTGTCAAACACAAGGCCCGCGGGCCGAATCCGGCCCTCCAGGCCATTTCATGTGGCCCTCGCACCTCTCCTGCAGCTGCAGGGGAGCTCCAGCCCACCTCTGGTCCTCCTCCAGACCCTGTACTTTCTGCTTTCCAGCAATGCATCCAGCTTCTTCCCAGCAGCAGCATAAGGTAAGGGGGTGCACTTTGATGTAAGGGAGGGTGGAGGATTCAACTTCTGATGGTGGGGGTGACTCTTGACATCTAATGTAAGGGAAGGGGATGCTCTGGACATATAGTCTTAACCACTTGCCGACCGCCGATCGGCATTTGACGGCGGCAAAGTGGTTCGTTCCCACAAAACGCCGTCATACGACGGTGGCTGCGGGAACGAGTTTAGTGAGCGCGGAGGCGTGTCCGCGCGCTCACTGTGTTCGGGGAGGGCCAGGGAGCGGGTGCGGCGGCTTCGATTGCCGCCGGATACCCGCGATGGCCCCCCCGGAGCGAAGGAGCGGAGGTCCGTGTAAGTAAACACGGACCTCCGCTCTGTGTGAGGGGGAAGGGCTGTGATCACAGCCTTCCTGTACGTGAAGGCTGTGACCACTTCCCTTCCCCAGATAGTGCAGTCCCCCTACAGTTAGAACACCCAGGGAACACAGTTAACCCTTAGAACGCCCCCTGCAGGTTAACCCCTTCACTGCCAATGGCATTTACACAGTAATCAGTGCATTTTTATAGCACTGATCGCTGTATAAATGCCAATGGTCCCAAAAAAGTGTCAAAATGTCCAACATGTCCGCTGAAATATTGCAGTACCGCAAAAAATTGCAGATCGCCGCCATTACTAATAAAAAATAAAAAAAAAATAAAAACCCCAAAAATTCTCATCATCCGTAAACCCGGCCACTTTTGCGCAAACCAATCTATAAACGCCGATTGTGATATTTTTTATCACAAATATGAGGAAGAATATAAATCGGCCAAAAACGGTGAAAAAAATGTTTTTTTATATTTTTTTTTGGATTTGTATTTTAGGAAAAAGTAAGAAATTTGGGTTTTTTTGCAAAATTGTCGCTCTTCTTTTGTTTATAGCGGCGATCAGAAATGACGCAGCGGTGATCAAATACCACCAAAAGAAAGCTCTATTTGTGGGAAAAAAAGGACGCAAATTTCGTTTGGGTACAACGTTGCACGGCCGCGCAATTGTCAGTTAAAGCGACGCAGCGCCGTATCGCAAAAAGGGCTCTGGTCCTAAAGCTGGAAATCCTTCCGGGGCTGAAGTGGTTAAAGATACAACCGGCCCTTTTATGGGCAATCATAATACTGATGTGGCCCACAATGAAATTGAGTTTGACACCACTGTTCTAAGCAGTTGTCTAGAAACCTGAAACTGAAAATAGTTGACGCTCACAAAAATGGAGAAAGCTATAAGAAGATAGCAAAGCGTTTTCAGATGTCAATATCCTCTGTTCGGAATGTAATGAAGAAATGGCAGTCATCAGGAACAGTGGAAGTTAAAGCAAGATCTGGAAGACCAAGAAAAATATCAGACAGAACAGGTCGCGGGATTGTGAGAAAAACAATTCAAAACCCACGTTTGACTGCACGATCCCTCCAGAAAGATCTGGCAGACACTGGAGTTGTGGTACACTATTCCACTATAAAGAGATACTTGTACAAATATGGTCTTCATGGAAGAGTCATCAGAAGAAAAACTCTTCTACGTCCTCACCACAAAAATCAGCGTTTGAACTTTGCAAATGAACATATAGACAAGCCTGATGCATTTTGGAAACAAGTTCTGCGAACCGATAAGGTTAAAATTTAACTTTTTGGCCGGAATGAGCAAAGGTACGTTTGGAGAAGAAGGGGCACAGAATTTAATGAAAAGAACCTCTGTCCAACTGTTAAGCATGGGGGTGGATCAATCATGCTTTGGGGTTGTTTTGCAGCCAGTGGCACAGGGAACATCTCGCGAGTAGAAGGAAAAATGGATTCAATAAAATTTCAGCAAATTTTGGATGGTAACTTGATGCCATCTGTGAAAAAGCTGAAGTTAAAGAGAGGATGGCTTCTACAAATGGATAATGATCCTAAACACACCTCGAAATCCACGGGGGATTACATCAAGAGGCGTAAACTGAAGGTTTTGCCATGGCCTTCACAATCTCCTGACCTCAACATACTTGAAAATCTATGGATAGACCTTAAAAGAGCAGTGCGTGACAGACAGCCCAGAAATCTCAAAGAACTGGAAGACTTTTGTAAGGAAGAATGGGCAAAGATACCTCAAACAAGAATTGATAGACTCTTGGCTGGCTACAAAAAGCGTTTACAAGCTGTGATACTTTCCAAAGGGGGCAGTACAAGATATTAACTCTGCAGGGTGCCCAAACTTTTGCAGGCGCCATTTTTTCGTTTTCTGTTATTTTGAAAGTGTAAATGATGGAAATAAAATCTAACTTTTGTTGACATATTATAAGAATGTCTAATAAGTAATTTGATGCCTTTTGGAGATTTTACCATCATTCCTTGGCTTCTTTATGCACATTAATACAAATTTTTACCTGGGGTGCCCAAACTTTCAATCCCCACTGTACAGTTCATTGAGGGAACTATGAATACCAACATATACTGTGACATACTGAAGCAGAGCATGATCCCCTCCCTTCAGAGACTGAGCCGCTGATCAGTATTCCAACATGATAAGGACAACAAACACACCTCCAAGACGACCACTGCCTTGCTAAAGAAGCTGAGGGTAAAGGTGATGGACTGACCAAGCATGTCTCCAGACCTAAACCCTATTGAGCATCTGTGGGGCATCCTCAAACGGAAGATGGAGCGACACAAGGTCTCTAACATCTACCAGCTCTGTGATGTCGTCATGGAGAAGAGGAAAAGATATAATAAAATATTTACAAAAATGGGAGGGGTGTACTCACTTTTGTGAGATAGTGTATGTTTATAATAACTGACACTTTTTAATGGTTTCTCCATGTGTATATTGTTAAAGCGGAGCTCCACCCAAAAGGGGAAGTTCCGCTTTAATCAACCCGCCCTAAATATGCCACATTTGACATGTCATTTTGGGGGGGGGGGGGAGTGGGTACCTAGTTTTGACAGGTACCAGCTCCCACTGCCTCAAGTCTAGGCGGAAGTTCTCCTCTCCCCCTTTCTCCTTGCAATCTTCTGGGACACATCACAGGTCCCAGAAGATTGCCTGACCAATGGGGAGGTGTTGCACAGCTCACACATGCACAGTGTGCACCCGGCTGTGAAGCCGCAAGCTGTCACAGCCAGGTGTCCACACTTGCAATGCCAGCGCCATGGAGAGGCAAGGGAGAGAAGCAAGGGTTCGGGCGACCGCATCGCTGGACCATGGGATAGGTAAGTGTGTGTTTATTAAAAGTCAGCAGCTACACTTTTTGGAGATGCTGACTTTTAATAAACACAAAAATAAGTGGTACTCTGCTTTGTCAACAACATCAGGGTTGCTATAACAGTCCCTCATATAAAGATAATTAAGAGGAAGCAAGTAAAATGTGAGTCACATAAAATTACATTTAAGTAAATGTTAAAGTGTTACTAAACCCAGAACCCTGCATTCACTACATCTGGTCTCCCACAGTACACAGAACATGGAAATGCAATTATTTTAGTAAATATAAACTGCTAAATACCTTTTCTCATCAGCAGTATATAGCAGTCTTGTGACTTCTATCAATGTCTGGTTAAAGCTTGTAGGAGGAGTTTTCATTTTCCCCTGATTGTCCTATTAGGCAGGACCCCTGACCCTCTGTCTGGAGAGTGCCGATTCACCCTGTGCTGATCACATGCACTCTCCCAAGAAAAAAATAAACTCTCTAGCAGTACACACCAAACTGAGCATGTGCAGCCTGGCCCCTGGCTCTGTAAATATCAGGTTATTTTTTGGAGACAGTAGAAGAGGAGGATCAGAGAGACAGGATCAAACAGCCTTTATACACAATGCAGAGGATTAACCCCTTAGGTTCCACAGTGAGTATAACAAGCATACTTTACTACATATACAGACTGATTTTACTGTTGTGGGTTTAGCAACACTTTAATTATAACTTAGAATGTGTACATATGGAAAATAATCCATTGTTTCTTTAGCAGCAGGAATGCGAATCATGTGCCCTGATACAGAGATGAGGGAGCAATTATAAATCAACATATGAAGCACAATAATCAAAAAATGGAATAGCAAGAAAGTAAACATTTGAAAGTCATCAAATAACTTATTTTAGGTACATGTTAGAATAATAACTGAAAATATAATATAGCTTCCCATACAGACACCATGTAGGGAGAGTGAAATAGCGAGGCGTTTGAGGATGTGAAAACCAGCAGATGGTAAGCGATAAAACGGCTCATCTTCCGTCAAATGATGTTTTAGTTATTAGGATGGCTATTACAGACCAGATTAGGTTTAATGTTTTAACCAAAAAGATCACACAGAAATATAGATTGCGTCCTGCATTTAAAATGACTAGTCTCAAAATGCCTTTTAACTCCATATTTGACTTTTATGTGTATTAGTACAGAGCTCAAAGTCTTACTGTAGCATACATATTGAAGATGATCATATTTTAGATGGTATATATTTGAGAATATTAGAAAGTAAGACAGAGTAGGACAGACCACCTCCACAGTGACTACAGATTGTGCTAAAACTCATTTGATTCTATCAGTTTCAGATCTGCTGAAATCAGTGTTTCTACCCTGTTAGCCTGATTCAATATGAGGATTATGAACAGTTCAGAACTAATAAATTATGGCTCCTATCCATAGCTTTGAAGTACAATTCCCAAGAAAATGTATGCCGAGTACAATATATCGGTAGTGAAGATGAAAGACCTTCTCAAGGAATTGTGGACCATGATTGAACACTGATAAATATCTAATGACCTTGAGCACACCTTGTATGCCCAGTGTTTACCATGCCGGCTGTGCCAGGTGTAATACTTGGAGCTGCCTATTGGTTTGAAAGCTTGGTTGCTTTCATTGTTTCAGAAGTGAGGATTGCACAAAACGTTACATCATATTTTGCCAAGCTTTTGAATTGCTTGTCTGTGAGCTCCATCAAGGCCATATTTTGCCAAGCTTTTGAATTGCTTGTCTGTGAGCTCCATCAAGGCCATATTTTGCCAAGCTTCTGATTTGCTTGTCTGTGAGCTCCATCAAGGCCATATTTTGCCAAGCTTCTGATTTGCTTGTCTGTGAGCTCCATCAAGGCCATATTTTGCCAAGCTTTTGAATTGCTTGTCTGTGAGCTCCATCAAGGCCATATTTTGCCAAGCTTCTGATTTGCTTGTCTGTGAGCTCCATCAAGACCAGAATTGAAATGTTTCCCACACAGACACATATTCTTCATTGCAAGTATAAAAAGCTTGGGGTCATTTTTGGACAAGCTGTTTTTGTTGCATTTTCCATAAACGTTGTTCCTGTTTAACCCCAATTTCCCCTTATTAAACCTTTGTTAACTCCACATTATTCATTTTCTTACTTCCCTTTTCTTATTTGCTAATTTTGTGGCCCAATTAATTTTGTGCTAATGCTTTTTTTTTTGTCTACTTGCATGAAAAAGGTTATATTTTACAAAACGCCTCTATTCATTTTAAATAAGTTGGTTTCCATCTTCCCAACATATATCTTATTTTCATCTAATTATTAAAGGGACAAATTGCAAATAAAAGTTATACTTTTTATTTACAATAACACTAGCACTGATCAAATGGAACAAAAAAAAAAAAAAAAAAAAACCTTTCAAATTTTTTCCCCTTTGGAATACATAGAAAATAAAATATTTTTTAAGACAATTTGGTATCCTACATCATGGCAAAATGATTCATGAATCATTAGCTGAATGTCCGGGGAATCACAGGAACTTCACTCCACTAGCAGATTACTTACTGCCTGTTATGAACTGCAGATTGCTATCTGGTATACTGCTAATTGGTACAGGGATCATTGGAACCCCTTGAGGCTGCGTTCACACTATTGCAAATTGGATGCTGTTTTCCCCACATCCAATTTGCATGTCAAGAGACTGTGACTGGCTCTCAATGGAGTCGGTTCACACAGCTCCAGGATGGCTGCAGAGCAAATTGCACTGCAGTCCTGTGCGTCTTCTGATCCATTTCAGGTCCAAATGCAGCCAAAAATTCGGACCGAAATCGGACCTGAAATGGTGAACAGGGACGCACAGGACCCCTGCTGCCAGCCACTCCGCATGGCAGTGTGAGCCCAGCCTTAAACATTATTGCGACCCTCCATTAAGTTGGCTACCCCTTGTTCCACAGAACTAATAAAACAATTCATTAGAACTCTTATGTACAACTACGCTGCATTTACCGCAGCCACAGGAAAAACGCATGCGGCTGGCGGTCAAAACATTCCTATCCTGAACGCGATTCTTCCGCATTCAGGAGAGGTAGGTTGAAGCTCACCGAAATGTGACAGCTCCTAAACTTTACTAAATACCTATGTGTACATGGGCATATAAGCTTTTATGGAGTTGAGTTTAGGAACTTTGGCAAAAAACGCCAACAGCTCCTAAACTTAAGTTTAGGAGCTGCCAGTGTATGATAGTGTACATGAGGCCTTATACATTTAACAAATTGTGAACAGAAAGAAAAAAAAAAGGCACATTTCTAAATAGAAATATTATATATTGACCCCTCTTTTTTAACTCCATATAGAGCCTTTGTGTTTTGTTGGAATCCCATTCACTAAAACAACAAAGTCCCAAAAAATTGAAGCTGGAACAAAGACAATTTGTTACTTTACACCAAATGGATGAATTAACTCATTTTAGGCATGGGAATCTCCCAGAATCCCAAGCTCTGGTACACTATAGTAAATCTCTCTGAAAGCCTTGTGGAATAAATCTTTAACTCTGAATATTCTCTGACCTGACCAAAGGGCTAATAACATTTTTTTTTCTGTTACATAGAAACTACAAAAAAGGGGTCCAAATTCTGCACTATTAAATGATATTTAGGTTGAGCCTTAATTTGCACAGAAAGGTTAAGGGTTAAACAGTTCCACTTTGTTAAAAATAATAAACCAAAAAGTAGTACAATTGCATTGAAGATTAAAGTGGTTGTAAAGGCACAAAGTTTTTTACCTTCATGCATTCTATACATGAAAGTAAAAAAATCTTCTGTGTGAAACAGCCCCTCCACCCCCCCCCCCTCCCAATATTTACCTGAGTCCCCTCTCTGTCCAACGATGACCACAGGAGCCTTGTCTCTCTGGGGACTCGCACTCCCAATTGACTTTTGGGAGCAGCAGAAGTCACTGGCTCCCACTGCTGTCAATCACAGCCAGTGAGCCAATGAGGAGACGGAGAGGGCAGGGCCGAGCCACAGCTCTATGTGTGAATGGACATACAGAACCATGGCTGGGGTTGCTGTGGGGGCACCCAGAGGAAGGGAGGAGCCAGGATCACCGGCGTGGGACCTGAGAAGTGGATCCAGGCTGCTCCGTGCAAAACCACTACGCTGAGCAGGTAAGTATAACAACATGTTTGTTATATTTAAAAATAAAATGAGGCTTTAGTATCAACCACTTGCCGACCGCCAACCGCAGGTTGACGGCGGCAAAGTGGCTCGTTATCGCAAATCGTCGTCATACGACGGCGGCTGCGATAACGCACACTGTGAGCGCGAGCGCGCCGCCGGAGGAACGCCCGCGCACTCACTGTGTTCGGGGAGGGCCAGGGAGCGGGTGCGGTGGCTTCGATTGCCGCCGGCTACCCATGATGTCCCCCCCGGAGCGAAGGAACGGAGGTCTGTGTACGTAAACACAGACCTCCGTTCTGTGAAGGGGGAAGGGCTGTGATCACAGCCTTCCTGTATACGAAGGCTGTGATCACTTCCCTTCCCCAGCCAGGGCAGCCCCCATACAGTTAGAACACGCCCAGGGAACATAGTTAACCCTTAGAGCGCCCCCTGCAGGTTAACCCCTTCACTGCCAATGGCATTTACACAGTAATCAGTGCATTTTTATAGCACTGATCACTGTATAAATGCCAATGGTCCCAAAAAAGTGTCAAAATGTTCCGACATGTCCGCTGCAATATCGCAGTACTGCTAAAAATTGCAGATCGCCGCCATTACTAGTAAAAAAAAAAAAAAAAAAACCAAAAATGAATTCTCATCATCCGTAAACGCGACCACTTTTGCGCAAACCAATCAATAAACGCAGATTGCAATTTTTTTATCGCAAATATGAGGAAGAATATAAATCGGCCAAAAACGGTGAAAAAAAATGTTTATTTTTTTTTTTTTTGGATTTGTATTTTAGCAAAAAGTAAGAAATTTGGTTTTTTTTGCAAAATTGCCGCTCTTCTTTTGTTTATAGCGGCGATCAGAAACGACGCAGAGGGGATCAAATACCACCAAAAGAAAGCTCTATTTGTGGGAAAAAAAGGACGCAAATTTCGTTTGGGTACAACGTCGCACGACCGCGCAATTTTCAGTTAAAGCGACGCAGTGCCAAATCACAAAAAGGGCTCCGGTCCTAAAGCTGAAAATCCTTCCGGGGCTGAAGTGTTTAAGAACATTTGAGTATTGGCCACAATACTTTTTTCACCTCAAGCATTGAAGATTATATATATATATCTAATTGGTCGTGGTCATTCACAGTACAACTATTTTTTTTAACCGTTTAGAGCTCGCCACGTGTTGGCTGCGTTTTCTATATATATATTGCTTATTTCTCATTTTTCATATTTATATTTATCTAACTACAAAGAAATAAAATTGACTTTTACAGGTTTTAGTTCTCAAATAAATAAGCTTCAGGATCATTATTTTAATCCTTGCCTTAACCTAGTGGGTTAAAGACCTTATAAAGTATGCTGTCAGTAAAGTCAGAACTCCTTAAGCAGGGTTTTCCAACCTTTTGACCTTCCTGGGCCACATTGGAAGAAGAGGAATGGTCTTGGGTCACACATAAAATACAGTAACAATAAGGATAGCTGAAAAAGTTGGGAAGATCACAAGTTGATGATCACTGATATACAGTTGTGCTCATAAGTTTACATACCCTGGCAGAATTTATAATTTCTTGGCCATTTTTCAGAGGATATGAATGATAATGCTAAAACATTTCTTTCACTCATGGTTAGTGCTTGGCTGACGCCATTTATTATCAATCAACTGTGTTTACTCTTTTTAAATCATAATGACAACAGAAACTACTCCAATGACCCTGATCAAAAGTTTACATACCCTGGTGATTTTGGCCTGATAACATGCACACAAGTTAACACAAAGGGGTTTGAATGGCTATTAAACCTCACCTGTGATCTGTTTGCTTGTAATTAGTGTGTGTGTGTATAAAAGGTCAATGAGTTTCTGGACTCCTGACAGAACCTTGCATCTTTCATCCAGTGCTGCACTGACGTTTCTAGATTCTGAGCCATGGGGAAAGCAAAAGAATTGTCAAAGGATCTGCGGAAAAAGGTAGTTAAACTGTATAAAACAGGAAAGGGATATAAAAAGATATCCAAGGAATTGAGAATACCAATCAGCAGTGTTCAAACTCTAATCAAGAAGTGGAAAATGAGGGGTTCTGTTGAAACCAAACCACGGTCAGGTAGACCAACTAAAATTTCAGCCACAACTGCCATGAAAATTGTTTGGGATGCAAAGAAAAACCCACAAATAACTTCAGGCGAAATACAGGACTCTCTGAAAACATGTGGTGTGGCTGTTTCAAGATGCATAAGGAGGCACTTGAAGAAAGATTGGCTGCATGGTCGAGCCACCAGAAGAAAGCCATTACTTTGCAAATGCCACAAAGTATCCCACTTACAATATGCCAAACAGCACAGAGACAAACCTCAAACCTTCTGGCACAAAGTCATTTGGAGTGATGAGACCAAAATTTAGCTTTTGGCCACAACCATAAACGCTACATTTGGAGAGGAGTCAACAAGGCCTATGATAAAAGGTACACTATTCCTATTGTGAAACACGTTGGATCGTTGATGTTTTGGGGATATGTGATCTACAAAGGCACAGGAAATTTGGTCAATATTGATGGCAAGGTGAATGCAGTATGTTATCAAAAAATACTGGAGGAACATTTGCATTCATCAGCCAGGAAGCTGCACATGGGACGTACTTGGACATTCCAACATGACAATGATCCAAAACACAAGGCCAAGTTGAGCTGTCATTGACTACAGCAGAAAAATTGAAGGTTCTGGAGTGGCCATCTCAGTCTCCTTACAATATCATTGAGGGACTCTGGGGAGATCTCAAACGTGCAGTTCATGCAAGACAGCCCAAGAATTTCCAGGAACTGGAGGCTTTTTGCCAAGAGCAATGGGCAGCTTTACCATCTGAGAAGATAAAGAGCCTCATCCACAAATACCTCAAAAGACTTCAAGCTGTCATTGAAGTTAAAGGGGGCAATACACAGAATTAAGAACAGGGGTTTGTAAACTTTTGATCAGGGTCATTTGGGTAGTTTCTGTTGTCATTATGATTTAAAAAGAGTAAACGCAGTTGATTGATGATAAATGGCTTCAGCCAAACACTAACCATGAGTGCAAGAAAATGTTTTGTGTTATCATTCATATTCTCTGAAAAATGGCCAAGAAATCATAAATTCTGCCAGGGTATGTAAACTTATGAGCACAACTGTAAATAATGTACCTATTTGAGTAACAAAACTTCATTTTTTTTGTAATATTTTTTATGATAAAAGTAAAAGATAACAACATAAAACTAGTGATATTAGACACTGTGGGGTTGATTTACTAAAGCTGGAGAGTGCAAAAACTGGTGCAGCTTTGCATGCTAGCCAATCAGCTTCTAACCTCAACTTGTTCAATCAAGCTTTGACAATAAAACCTTAAAGCTGATCGGTTTTTGTGTGGAGCTGCACCAAATTTTGCACTTTCAAGCTTTAGTAAATCAACCCCTGTGTGTGATAAACTATTACATCAAAATTTGGCTTGATGGATGGAGCAGATACTTTGGTTCTAAGTTTGCCCTTTGTGTGCTTCATCCTTGAAAATAATTGCTGCTGCTGAAAACTGATGAAATAAGGCGTGATGGTAAAAAGCGGGATATTTTTCTTTGATAGGATAAAACTTATAAAAGTCCAGAAAAGAGACACTCACATTTCTCTTCAACAGCATGTGTTCAATACGTGTAAACACATTGTTACAAAAATCAACATTTTTAAGTAAGCCATCTCGTGCTGATTGTGGCCTGTGGGATGCAGGTTGGACACCCCGGTCCTAAAGTGTTAGTTTAGTACTTACTAAGTATTAGATATTACAATGAGGACCCTGACTCTTGTACCTGTAGAAAGAAGTCTGCAGTGTCAGCTCCCACATTTCTATCCTAAAAAAGGTCCCTTCAAATGATGTGTTTAAAGCAGCCACAGACATTACAATGTGGTCAGGAATGTGGATACAATCTTACTACATAAACAGTAATGAGCAACCTGAGAAATCATAGCCAATACTCCACAGAGTGATCAGCCCAAGTTGCCGAAAGGTCATTAGCAAAGCTTTCTTATGGCAGCTGCCACCACATCTGTCCATTATCATTCCATCAGACAATGATGATGTGATATCTATGATTAACTGGAGATCTTAGATCATTTTTACAGCCATCTGTTGGACTTGCACTTTGTAATTGTCAATGTCTTGCGTGGCATTACATAACACAGACAATTAACACTTGGGATTTTAGTTTGTCAGTTTACACAAAGCAAGTTTTAGGCATACAAGTATTTGAATTCATATTCGGAAACCAGTTCCTAATCTCTTTATCAATGTTTTTCAGTGTCATGTCTACTTTGTGTCCTTGATCATATGTATTTTTTTTAAAGAACATATCTTGGGATCTAGATTTGAAGGATCCATATTTTTGCTGTAGACATTAAATATCTTATAGTATCATCATATGTCAAGTAGAATGTTTACCAGCCATCAAACTTGTCATCCCAGACTAACAGAGCTGGGACAGTGGGATCGCGGGATGTGCTTTGATTGACAAAAGAAAGAGAAGTAGAAGCAAAGGGACAAAACCCTCCGCAGCAGGCACTGTGATAAAGAATAATAAAGGGAAGGGGCTTTCTCTTCAGAGAAGGAAGGTCATCCAAATGATAGGAATAAAATAAACAACGTTTGTGAAGTTTGCTTTTCAAAAGCATTCTGGGCCTCCTGCCTCCATGGTGTGCTCAGCACTAGGAATGTTTGATATCACACACTTTGAAATGATGATATATTCATCGCTGTATACTAACCAAGTAAGTTGCTAAACAGCATCAAAGAACAAATCAAAGGGCCAGATCGGAGGCTTTTAAAGGTAATAAGGGATGTTCAAACACAGCGCTGAGTTTGGATATTTTCAGGCGTCCATAGAATCATGCTCTGCAGGAAATAGCGTGAGAAAGGATTTCAGTGTTGGATTGCTTGCTGCTTATTATGAATGATGCTGCCTAACTCATTATGTGTTTTTCTTTTTTTTTTACTAGTTTGCAAGGACACCGCACCATACATGAAAGGGCTGTAAGCTGAAAAACATGTCATTCTTCTCATCAGAGAAGCAAAGTACAAAATGAGCTAATTTTCTTTCTTCTCCTTTTGTGCCAGAGGTAGCTTTAAATACCTCTGAATAGCTAAAAAGGCTGGCTGTTTTCTGAGAAAGGGTCAAAATGTCTCTGAACCCTAGGTACCAGTCTGGTTTTATCCAATACATCTGCATGTGGCACACATCAAGGCCAACGAGGCCTCAAAAGTTTTTTTTCTCCACTGTGAATCCTTGTTGTTCTTTTAATCAGTGATCAGAATAGTAAAGCTTTAGAAATCTACATGGAGATCTTTGTAAAGTTAACTTAGTGTTTGCTTTGCACTTGTACAGGAATAAACAGTTTTGCTAAATAACCTCAAAAATATGAACTTTCGAAGGAAAGCCATCAAGATTTTGGAGGGTACGTCCTGCTAAAACAATGACATTTATATTGTATATACTGGGGTTGACTTGAAGGCAAATATGATGTTTACTTTGTAAGTGAACTTACACTTTGTAAGGGTATTTGCCCAGAGTGAGTGTGGTGAAATTTCAAAGAATACCCAATCACACGCAAGGGAGGAAAAACAGCATTTTGTTCTTATACATGATTGGATGATGGACATCAGAATAGCTTCAGCGTATTCAATAAGCTCTGGGGAAGCCTATTTGCCTTAAACAGCTTTTTTGCTTTCAGTAAATCAACCCCATTATTGGAAAAACCCAGCAATATTCTTAAAGTGGCCATAGACAGTAGAGTAGTTTTATCTGCCCTACACTGGGTCCATGGTTCAATTATGGAGAAAGGTATAGGAATCTCACAAATCTGGTATTTTTTTATGGAGGCAATAACAGTAGCAATTCGACTAACTTTTCTTACCTGTCCAATTGCTATTTCTTTCTGAGCCTAAGCCAACTGAGCCTGTGCATGCTGTTATATTGCCAAATGACTGGCTTATCCTCTTAGGTCTGTAGACAACTATTAACAGTGCCTCAAGTGTCTAGCATTAGAGACCCTGTTGACAGACAATTCACTTCAACAATAACCCTTCTATAGGATAATATTTGCATTTAATCTACTTTATTCATATTATTTACCTGTACAAGCATCCTTTGTGTAGATAGTCAACATCCATGAAACTGTCAGTACAGTACAGTCTGTTGACTGGCTGATCGAAAAAAAAAAAAAACTGACCTGATTCCCCCATCCACACTTGGGAATCCTCAACGCTGTGTCTTTGTATTCTGAGAGCGGCGAGACTCTCTTACCATCAGAATACACAGATCAGAGATGTAACCTATTGCCAGTGGCATTGATCGAGCAGAAAATATACTGACAGGGCAGCTGAAACGATCACAACTACTGTTTAACCACATTGCCCTACATGAATCAAAATTCAGCTGGTCCTTGCTGAAGTAGCTGAATTTTGAACTATGTATAGCTGGCTTAAAATGACTGCTGGGTGCTGCTGTCTTGGATATGATGACACCAGTCCAATCACTTAAGTGACACTCTGAAGTATTCAATAGGGTTGTCCCAATACAACTTTTTTAAGGCCAAATACAAGTACCGATACTGTTTTTCAAGTACTGGCCGATACCGATTACCGATGTCACGTGACAGTAGCACTAATATGCAGCACTGATTACGTGTGGACTGTGTCAGTAGTTTTTTTTTTATTTTATCTTTTTTTACAATTTTATTTTTTACAATTTTTTAAATTATCTTTTACAATTTATTTATTTATTTATTTTTTTTTACAATACTTTCTTTTTTTTGGGGGGGGGGGGGAGTGGACGGCGTCAGTGTGTTTATTTTATTTTTTATTATTTTTACAATTGAAACTTTTAAATGTTTATTTATTACAATTGTTTTATTTATTTATTTTTAATCAGCCCTGTTGGGGGTGGCTTTGGTGAGATATCAGGGGTCTTAACAGACTCCCTTTTGAGACAGGGAAAGGGACTGAGAACACAAATTTTCCAGTGCCTTTCTCAGCAGCCTGAGCTGCACTGAAGTTGAATGGACAGGAGACAGAGGCTCCTGTTCATTCATAAACTGAAGCATGTTAAACACAGTTTACAATGCTCAATGACATTTATGAATGGACAGTGATCACGGACTCTTAATTCGGAAAAGGAAGGCACCGATAAATGACAGATTTACCGGCTCCTTCCTCCGCTCTCCATCCTGATAGATCCAGGACGAGGGGGACTGCAGGAGCATGAAGAAGGACCGGAGGATCATGGAGAGGAATCGGAGGATCACGAAGGGGGATTGGAGAATACAGAGGGGGATCAGAGGTGGACTGGAAGAGCATGGAGGGGGATCGGAGGACACAGGGCGGGACTTGAGGTGGATAAGGGGGACAGTCAGGGGGTGATAAATGTGGCCGGGGGAGTTACAATCACCATTCTCCCTGTATACTTTTCATTAAAGCAACTGAAAGCCACAGGAGGAGAAGCGGCTGTCAGCTGCTTTGAAGGAATGTATACAGGGCGATTAGTGATTGTAACTCCCCCTCCCCGGCGCCACACTGATCACCTCTGACTGCCCAGGTATCAGATTAGGCATCGGAACACATTGTCCGAGTACAAGTACTCGGGCAAATGCTCGGTATTGGCATACAAGTATCGGTATCGTGACAACCCTAGTATTCACATTAGCCCTTCCC
Source organism: Glandirana rugosa (assembly GCA_018402905.1). Classification (NCBI taxonomy): domain Eukaryota; kingdom Metazoa; phylum Chordata; class Amphibia; order Anura; family Ranidae; genus Glandirana; species Glandirana rugosa. Next base: position 1,682,683 of record BLSH010468502.1, on the reverse strand, counting down.
ACAAAAGCCAAATGCAAGGCTATCTGGGAGAATTTGGGGAGCGGCAGAGGAGTTAAACCAGCAGAGACAGTAGTTACACACTCCCAGAAGAGCAGAGGGCTATAAAGTGCAAGGAGGGAGGGGAGTTCACTTTCTTGAAAAGGTCAAATTTTCTAGAAAGTTCAAAGGCACGTTGTTTTTTTTAAGGAGAAACACTGCAAGTAAACTTGCGACTGGAATGTATTTTTCCAATAGCCTGAAACAGATATTCAAAAGCACCTAGAAGATGATTTGTGAAGACTGGTTTAAAGAAAACCCCAACATCAGTAGAGGAGTTGCCTAGAACAATCAAAATCTTTCCTTGTTCATTGCCAAGTATAAAATCTGGTAGGCCATTTTGGGTAACAGCTCCTTTTTCTTGTAAATATACAGTATATTAACCGCCTCAGGACCGCCCACCGTCAAATGACGGCGGAGCGGTCCTGCTCTCACAGCGGGTGGACGTCATATGACGTCCTCCCTTTAAGCCGGGATTGCGCGCGATCGGGCGCGCGCATCCCGGCTCTGTCGGTGTCGGCGTGTCCCCAGGACACGCCGCTTCACCAACAGGGGTGAACAGCCATTGGTTATGGCTGTTCACCACGTGATCGGCTGTGACAAAGTCACAGCTAATCACAAACGGCGCGCCCGCCGTTCACACGGCGCATGCGCGCGATCGGGAGCGTGCTGCGCGTGCGTGTTGGTGGCGGCGTGTTCCTGGGGAACACTGCCTGTCACCGACACTGGTATCAGCCGCCAGCCGGCGGCTGATACCTTGTGATCGGCTGTGATCTACTTCACAGCCGATCACATGCAATGTAAACAGAGCGGTAACTCACTGTTACCAGCTCTTCTCTGCTCACACAGAGTCCAGTGTGAGGAGAGAAGAGCTGGGATCAGTGAGTTACTGATCTGTATAGTGAAAGCACACTGACACTGACCCCCCCTGCCCCCCCCATGCACCTGTCACCCATCAGTCACCACATATGCCCCCATAAAGGGTACCTGTCATCATAAAGTGTACCTGTCCTCAGACTGCCATCATAAAGAGCACCTGTCACCCATCACCCGTCAGTGACCGTGGCATGTCACCCGTCACTGACCACCGCCAGTCACCCATCACCCATCACTGACCACCGCCAGTCACCCATCACTGACCACCACCCGTCACCCATCAGTGACCACCGCCAGTCACCCGTCACCAATCAGTGATCACCGCCAGTCACCCATCAGTGACCACCGCCAGTCACCCGTCACCAATCAGTGATCACAGCCAGTCACCCATCAGTGACCACCGCCACCCTTCAGTGACCACTGCCAGTCACCCATCAGTGACCACCACCAGTCACCTGTCACCCGTCACACATATGTGACCACCGCCACTCATCTGTCACGCATCTGTGACCACCACCAGACACCAGGCACCCATCACGCCACGTGTGACTACCCACGGACCACAGACCGCCACCAGTGTCTACGCACTGTCTACTCACCGCCACCAGTGTATACACACTGCCCACTGTCCACTGACCACCACCA
>BLSH010468502.1:1656937-1680234 GCA_018402905.1 Glandirana rugosa | reverse complement strand
CCACATCTTCCAAAAACTACTGGAACAAAAATGAACTGTTCAAAAGACTCATTATGCCTCAATGATTATTCGTTGGGGTGTTTGCTTTCCAGAATGGGGTCATTTTGTGGGCAATTCCATTGTCCTAGTGCTCCAGGGCCTTCAAAAATGTGATAGGTCTTCATGACATTAGATGCGTAATTTATGTCCCTAGAATACCTGACGGCGCTCCCTGCATGTTGAGCCTCTGTATGTGGCCAGGCTGTGAAAAAGTCTCAGACATGTGATATCGCCATACTCAGGAGGAGCAGAAGAATTTGTTTTGGGGTGTAATTTGGGGTATGCATATGCTGTGTGTGAGAAATAACCTGTTACAATGACCATTTTGTGAACAAAAAAAAAAAAGAAAAAAAAATCTTCATTTTGCAAAGAATTGTGGGAAAAAATTACAGCTTCAAAAAATTCACCATGCCTCTTACTAAATACCTTGGAATGTCTACTTTCCAAAAAGGGGTCATTTGGGGGGTAATTTTAGTTTCCTGGCTTGTTAGGGTCTCAAGAAATGAGATAGGCTGTCAGTATATCAGGTGTGATCAGATCTGATCAATTTTCAATGATTGGCACCATAGCTTGTAGACTCTATAACTTTTACAAGGACCAAATAATATACACTTATTTGGGTTATTTTTACCAAAGATAGGTAGCAGTATAAATTTTGGCCAAAATTTACAAAGAAAAATTACTAATTTGCTAAATTTTATGACCGAAACAAAGAAAAAGGCCTTTTTTAAAAAAAATTTCAATCTTTTTTTATTTATAGCACAAAAAATAAACCCCCTCCTAGTGATTAAATACCACCAAAAGAAAGCTCTATTTGTGTGAAAAAAAGGACGCAAATTTCATATGGGTACCGTGTTGCATGACTGAGTAATTGTCATTCAAAGTGTGATAGCGCTGAAAGCTGAAAAATGGCCTGGACAGGAAGGGGGTTTTCGTGCCAGGTACTGTTGTGGTTAATTGCAATGTATTGACACCACTGGGGGTGGACTGTCTTAATAGCCAAGGAGCAGCCAAACTTACTAGTATGGACTGTGCAGATTATTTTTGGGGTTACTTGAGGAACAAATGAACGCTCATCTTCCCCTGAGCAATCAGTTGATGAAATACTCCAGTCTAAGCAAAAATGTTTCTAATGGCAAAACTAAATATAATAGTAAGTTAAATCATAATTATTCCCTAGATATAATCTATTAACAATATTCAATTTTTAAAGGTGTGTGTGCTTCTTTTGGGGCAGCATACTGTGTTTTTGGCCCCATAGGCTTCAATGGGAGAGCAGAAAAAAAACATGATAAAAAAGTCAGGGTTATGCAGCAGCATAAGTGCACACCTAGGAACAGCCATATTTGTTTATTTAATATGCAGGATCTGTTTGCTGCACTTTGGTTGTACTTTATTGCTCCATTTCATAAAATGTATGAATCGGCTGACTCAAGGAAAACCATGAACTCCCTGTGTGGCTGATACTGTATCATATCTGAACTGTTTGCTAAGCAGGAATCTGAGTGATAGCACCGGGACACTCTAAGCTCCCTATAGAGGCTAAACTCTAAATCTCTATATTTATTACATGAACTAAAATATGGTAGAATGAACTTGTAAAAATGAGTCCTATGAAAAAAAAATACTTTCTGATAAACATTGCATTCTTCCTTTAAAGCTTGCTGCTGTGCTGGGTGGATTTAAAGATAAAGGCATATTTTCATGAAATATATATTTCAAGCAAGTTAGTGATGTGAAATGACATTAGCTGGAGCTCTGTGAACAAGGATTCATTGTGGGACACGCTACCAGTATACAAGCAGTTCTGGGAAGATCACCAATTACTTGCATAGCAGGAGTGTCTTCAAACGTTCTGCCACAGCCTGCTCACAGCAGTGGATTAATTTCATTAATGATTTCCTGTAGAATGAAGATAAACTAAATGAATGAAAACAAAGCTGGGACTCATTTACAAGGATGTCACAGTCTGCCATACAGAGTTTTACACCAAACGACTAAATATCGCTCATTACTCATTAGGTTTTATCTCTCTTTTCTTTCTTTCGCCAGTCGAGAGCAAAGCAGTTCATGCTTCTTTTTTTTGGGGAAATTGATTTAAATTAATATTTTACATGAAGGAGGAGTTTGTTTGTTCATTTACTATGCTTTCAAAAGTTTTTTGAACAATAAAATGACTTTGAAACATTATGAAAGAAGTTGTTTTAGGAAACAGTACACTGAGAACAGATCTCGGGAGAGCTACTCATTAGCAATTCACATTGGATGACTGTTTATTCTGAATAAATCTGTGAAGTCTTTCTAAACTGGTTTATATATGGAAAATGGATATAAGGAAAGGATATATAGACCATTAGCAGCACTAACAAACAATTTATTTTGAAAAGAAGGGCACTGGGAAAGTTGATACAATTTGAACCTTTGGCCAATAAACTATATATTTCTGAAAAAAAAGAACAGGTGACGTAGGTAACATCTGAGATGAAACATGTATTGATTGTTGGGAGATTCAATACAATATTATCACACTTATGTTGTAACATATAGAGGGATTTACTAAGTGCAAATAGGAATTTTTCCTTCATTTTTAATGGACTGCCAATACATGACAATGCAGCCAAGAATGGACATAACCCATGTGCGCTTCATGCGGATGTGTCATCTGCTACTTTATTACTGCACTGGGGAGTTGCACGTTTTACCACCTCTTGTCACAATGCTTAGACCTGAATCCGATGCATATACTCCATATTTTTTTGGTTAGCCATCCCTGGTGAAATTCACATAAGCCATGGTCCTGTTTAATTTTCTATCAAAGTATACCAACCACTCCCTAATTCTCCCATAAATAAATTGGAAAATAAAGACTAGTGCCAAGTGCCCACAGGCACTACCTCCTTCAGTGCTGAGTGGGAACCAGAAGCCCCTAAATATTGGTTGCCTGCATTGTTAATATACTTACTTTAGGAAAAGTGGACACTGAGGTGCAACCCAAACCCAAGGGCTCAACAAACTATTAAGAGGCCCTTATATTAAGAGGTAGTTATAAGGCGGCATCAATTTACGCATTTTATGCATTTACCGGCATGCGATACACACACTGCAATAGACGGCCCTGGTGTGAATGCGCCCTAAGGAGATTTGTTACATGCTTAAAATGTTTGCTGATATCTCTGCTCAACACCCTGACTGAACAAGCCAACAACAGTAACTCGTTACAGCCAAGGTATGCAGAATACTATCTCTGAAAACATAACATATCAAACCTTGAAGCATGTGGGTTACAGCAGCAGAAGACCACACTGTGTGCCACTCCTGTCAGCTAAGAACAGGAAACTGAGGCTACAATTCACACAGGATCACCAAAATTGGACAATAGAAGATTGTAAAAATGTTCTCGATTTCAGCTGTAACATTCAGATGGTAGGGTCAGAATTTGAAGTAAACATGAAAGCATGGATCCCATCCTGCCTTGTATCAACAGTTCAGACTGGTGGTGTAATGGTGTGGAGGATATTTTCTTGGCACACTTTGGGCCCCTTAGCACCAATTGAGCACTGTTTAAAATGCCACAGCCTACCTGAGTATTGTTGCTGACCATGTCCATCTCTTTATGACTACGGTGTACCCATCTTCTGATGGCTCCTTCCAAGAGGATAATGCACCTTGTCATAAGGCTCAAATCATCTCAAACTGGTTTCTTGAACATAACAATGGGGTTGATTTACTAAATGCAAATCTACTGTGCACTGCAAGTGCACTTGGAAATGCAGTCACTGTAGATCTGAGGAGGAAGATCTGAAATGAGGGGAAGATCTGAAATGAGGGGAAGCTCTGCTCATTTCTATGATCCAATCATGTGCAAGCAAAAATGTTTTTTTTTTTTTTTTCCTTTCATGTCCCCTTCAGATCTACAGCGGCTGTAGTTGTGCACTTGTATTGCACAGTGGATTTGCCTTTAGTAAATAAACCCCAATGAGCTAACTATACTCCAATAGCCTTCACAGTCACCAGATCTTAATCCCAAGGGGACACCTTTGGGATGTGTTGTAATGGGAGATTCGCATCATGGATGCACAGCCAGCAAATCTGCAGCAACCGTGTGATGCTATTATGTTAATATGGACCACAATCTAAGGAATGTTTAAAACACCTTGTTGAATCTATGCCATGAAGAATTACGTCAGTTCTGAAGGCAAAATGGGGCCCAATCCAGTACTAGCAAGGTGTACCTTATAAAGTGGCTGGTGAGTGTAAATCAACTTTGTGTACCAAAGGATTTTGCAGAGGTATCTTGTAAAACTGGCAGCAACATCATCAATGTACTGTGAGTGGAATTTTGAGGTTCATACAGGCTACCTGCAGAAAATGACAGAGGATGGGGGGGAGAATACAAGACCAGTCACTCTGCACAAGGTAGGGGAGTAGCAGTGATCAATATATAAAAGAAACCCCCTGTACAGAAGTTTTATGCTTGATTACTGCACAGATCTAGAAGAAATACACACATCAATATCAAGATTAAAGGTAATTAGAACTAACCGAGCAACACTACCTGTAGGAAAAGATGATGGCCTCCTCTCAAGGGCAACTCCAAAAAGCACTTTGGCAATGGTCACCATGGCGATCCTGGTACTCACATAATGTACATTCCCTGATCGCATGAACACACTCAGTATCCGACTAGCTGGTCTAACTAGCTGACAAAATCGGAGATGTGATCGTCTAGGGCACAGTAAAACCCCATAGAGATGCCCTGGATGAGAACAACGCCCACTATGGTTAACACTTCCTTATTAATACTACCATCTCCTTCGAACTCGCTAACTAGCCCAGAAATCCACATGGGCTATTATTCTAGTTGTTTATAGATACTCTGAAAAAAATAAATATGTGTGCTGAACTAACTCAACTGATGTGAAAACATGGAACTTCCTTTTTCTCCCGGTTCAAAGAATATGCTATAACACCCAATGTCAATGTATTATACGGCTGATATCTATACTGTTATTGTTATAATATGCCTATATTTTCTTCAATAAAAAGATATTGAAATAAAAAAAAAAAAAAAAAAGATTAAAGGTAATAATAAACATGGGTCTTTGATTTTAGCAATATTTCTTTAACCAGTTTTTGCCTTGAAAAGAGAAGTTTGGGGTTTACAAAACAAAAATGTATACCTAGGTGGATGCAGCATCGATCCAATGCTGCATCTGTTCCCCGCCAGCTCTGCACTGAGAACTGAGCAATCAAACACTGCAGATCGCTCAGTTCTCCCCCTCCAATCTGAGCAGAGTTGTGACTGTCAGTCACCGACTCTCTGCTCTGCCCCTCCAGAGCTCAATGGTGCGCTGGGCTATGCAGGGGGCAGGAGCAGCTGGTTCAGTCTCTCAGGTGGTTGGGTGGATCCCGACTTTACAGCCTGGACCAGCTGAGTGATGTCAGCCAACAGTGAGCTTTTGCCTACATCTGCATATTAAACAGAGGCTAAGGCAGCGGCTTCCTTGGCTGTAAAGGAAAGAAGGGTTTAGTTATTTATGGTATAAATTAATTCCTGTCTAAAGAGCTATTCTCCCCCATAACAAATCTCTAAAAAGGAAACATACATTCAGAATTTTGGGCAAACTATTTTTATCAGCAATGCACAAAGGGTTTTTGCATACACAGGTGATCGGGCATGATCTCAGATTAAAGTAAAGGGTAACCTCTTTTAGACGGATGCTGCAGTCCACATCAGTTGATATTGATCTCTGGAAGAATGCTGAATGTTACACCAATGCAGGGGTGTTTTTTTAACTATACTTATAACTCCTGCATGTACACAGATTAAAGCTAAATTGGCTGCATTTCGAGCCATGTGTGGCCCTGTCGGCACCAAATGGCTCCACAAACTGCAAATGAAAAATGGGATCTTTGTACTCAGCGTAAAATCCATTTTTCTGAGGACACTTCTGAACAAGTATTTTGCCAACTGTAGGAGTGAGGTTAGGTACAACTAAAAGATTAGAACACAACTTTGGGGGTGGCCCCTGCTTCTGGCCAACACCCCCCCCCCCCATGTGCAGCACATGTTCAGTGAGGAGCCAGCAGTATAGAGATATACAGTATAACACGAGTCAAAAACTCAGTTAATAGGGCAGGTGCTGTGTCCTTCAATGAACTCAGAGAAAAGGATTTTATGGTGAGCATAAAAATCCCATTTTTCATTTCATTCATTCAAGGACACAGCTGGATAATTAGAATGAGACCTTAGGGACAAAGCAGTGCCAGATATCAGGGTGGGACAAGAATAAGCAACAAACAGGAACTAATCCCCTGCAGAACTGAAACAGCTGCCTGTAAAACCTAATTTCCAAAATTTGCATCAACAGAAACGTCAACCTTATAGAACTTAAAGTATGAACCACTGACCAGGTAGATGCCTTGCATGCTGGGAAACAGTGGCAGAATACCAAAAAGCCCAGGATGCACTCAAAGGCCTGGTAGAATGGGCAGTAACAGAGAATGGAGGTTCCCATCCTGATAGACAGTGGATCTGAACCACAGTCTGCCAAACCCTCCGAGGTATGGTCAGTGATGCATGTCCTTTCTTAGGACCATCAAAGATAATTAACAGGATATCTATCCACCTTCTGGATGAAGGTGGTAGCATCTAGGTAAACTCGCAAAGCCTAAACCACATCCAAACTATTGAATTTCTTAAGGAGGAGTAGGATTGGAACATAAGGAAGGTAGAACAATGTCTTTATTTGAATACAACTCGGCAAGACGGATAACTAAGGACAGAGAACCACCTTACCATAAAGTACCAAAAATGACTGCTTACAAAAAAGAACAGTCAGCACAAACACCCTATGTGCAGAAGTGATGGTCACCAAAAATGCCACCTTCTGTGAGAACATGGATGTCGGAAGACCCCGATTGTCTTCAAAGGGAGGTTTTTGTAGGGTAGAGAGCATTCCATGGCTTCTAGGGTGGCCGAAAAGTGGGATCCACCCACGTAACTCCTTGAATGAAGGTCTGGACTAAAGTGAGAGAGGCCAGAGGGTGTTGAAAGAGGATGCATAGGGCAGGCCCTTCATGGTATGAAGTATGGAGGGCCATCCACCAGTTTATGCCATGGTGAAAGAAATCTAGAACATGTGCTACTGAAAACCTGTAAGGTTGAAAACCCAGCAATTTGCACAATGTGAAATAGGCCTTCCAGGTATGGTAGTAAATGAATCTGGAGTATTTGTGAAAAGCATCAGAGAAAAATGTTCTAGGTCCTAAGCTCTAAGCAGAAAACTGAATAGGTGTTGCAGCTGGGGGGTTTGGCCAACAGCAGGTGCCACCCCTGGGTTGTGTTCTAATCTTTTGGTTGTACCTTGCGTCCCACTCTTGCAGGTGATGTAATATTGTAAGGTCTCATTCTAATGATGCAACTATTTCCTTCAATAAAAAAAGAGAAAATTTAATGAGTTTGTAGGAAAATTATTGGCCTAGTTCAATCACATGCAGTCACTGTTTGGGTATTCAGACAACTGCGGGTACAACAGCTGTCAGAACAGAACAGCCAAGAGGACCAAGATTCCTGCATCTACATAGTTTAGTTTCAATAGGGGAAATAAACTGATATGAAATCTAAGCATGTATGGCTATCTTAATGAAGGATTTACTTTGGTAAAGCAATTAACTCTAGCACTTTTGTTGCACTTGTTTCCCTGGCAGCCTTTTATAACATATCATAAGGCTCCAGACACATTCTGCATTATCTTCCTTATTAATAAAAGCAATAAAGTTACATCCATTTAGAGAACATGTCTCAACTTGCAAATCCTTTTTGACAAATAACATTCTAAAAAGTCTTGTGGAGTGCCATTTAACATTTTATCTAAATTCTGCTTTAATTAGAATTGCCTGCTCTACTTTCATATTGAGATATGGTGAAACTGCACTTAAAGGATATTAGATGGTACAGTCAGAGTGCAACCTACGCTGAAAGAAACAGGCTGCTACTGCTGATCACTCCTAAAAATTCCTGTTTTTTTAACTGATCCACTGCTTTCAGTTTTATCCAAGTCAATAATCCATAACAGGTACAATGATCAGGAGTTCTCACTTCTTGCTTGACTTTGATGGATACTTGCATGTTTTTGGTTAAATATATAGAGAGTACTAAAGCCTTGGTAGTGAAGCAAAAAGCATTTTAGAAAAGTGTTCAGAAATGGAAGCCTACATATTTCACTCAGTATAGGAATGTATTAGGGTAGAAATATGGAAGCTGCATTAATTGTATGTATCAGCTCTGATTAACTTTTTGCTCCACTTCTCTCTTAGTTATAGTTTAAGCTAATTTTTGTATTTTTTTTTTACTAAAAATATATAATTATATATATTATATTATAAAAATATAATTTTTTTTTTTAAGTCACATTAAAAAAATGCTCAAAAATGGTAAGACCTATGAGTAGAAATTTTCCATAGGGGACAACTGGTTTTTTGGTGACAACTGTTTAAAAGGTAATTTTTCCTCATCTTTTTTGTCATTCCTATAACAGCAATTAAAGGAAAATCCTCCCATGAGGCACTCCCAGAAAAACAAACAACCACTTTCACATCAATTACATAAATGTTAAACGTGCAATAAAATCACGAGTTAGTGCAATTCCCATTGACCAGTGAGGAAATATTTCAGAAAGGGTAACAGAAAAGTTTTTTTTTTTTTTTTTTAAATAACAAACATGGTATTTGGTTTTGCCAAGAGCAGCCCTGATTTTCTTCCTTCTGGGTCCCTCGCCAGCACTCCTGGCTCAGCCTGTCTTTCAAAGGTCCCCATTCCACTTGCTATGGGGGCATCCATGCAGGCACAACCCTGAGCCGCACTGTGTGCATCTATTGACACAAACAGTGCAGCTCGGTCCTGCCCCCTGCTCCCTCATCACTGGATTTGATTGACAGAAGCAGAGTCCAAAGAGGAGCGAGAGAGAGCACAGTACTGCTGCTCTCAGGCACAGCACTGGATCAAGATTGGGCTCTAGTAAGTATTTTGAGGAGGGGGAGGCTAGGGGCTACACAGTAAAAGTTTTTTCAACTTAAGGCAGTCAGTGATCAGTCACTGTGAACCCCACCCCTGGGTTTCTCTTTCTCTGAAGGAGAGGAAAGATACAATGTATCTTTCTCTTTCTTTGCAGAGAGGAAAAAAAAAAAGAATTTTCTAAAAAAAGAAAAAATACAATCTAGATCAGTGTCAGATAAAGCATCTGGGTCAATAACGGTCAAAGGTTCAGGCCAGGGTCAATATATTTTGGGCTAGATTTTTTTTTTTTTTAAATTAACGTTAGTGTCAAAAAAAAAATGCACACTATTGCTTCTGGGCTGCACTACAGTTACAACCAACAACTGACATACACATATGTGATATCATTGTAATTGTCAGGAGCAGGAGAATTTATTTTGGGTTGTTCTTTGGTGGTAGGTTATAGTAGTAACAAGAAATGAACAGCTACATTTAAAAAAAAAGTTGTTTTTTTTTTTACTATTTTGGGCCAGATTTCCTTTGATAATAATAAAAAAAATTAAAAATCAGGAGATATCCATAACCATTTACTACCAAATGAACACCCAATTTGTCCTGGAAAAAACAAGGTATAATCCACCTGGATGCAGGTGGGTTGCAGGTGTGATGCAAGTAGTTGTGATGATATGTACGGTTTTACTAAGATGTCAAAATTGCTAAATTGTGCTTAGGCATTTTAATTTGTTTTACCCTTAAGCATGAATGGGTTAAGTCTTTACAACCATTTCCCTTCACAATTCTTCAAACACTTTTTTGGATTTTTCACAACATTTTAATGGCATTGTAATGATGGATATGGTGATTTTATTTTGAGTTGTTTGAATGACAGTGCAACCTATGCAGAGAACAAATTACTTGTGTGTTTAGTTTTGTTTTAATGCTCTAAACCAGTTCCAAACTGCAGCCTGTGGGCCAGATGTAGTCCTTTGCTTGCCTTTCACTGGCCTTTGGGGCACTATTTCTCATACTGACAAGATGAGGCATCATTCCTTCCACACCAATAGTGAGGCATAATTCCTCCCACTGATACCAACAATGAGGCACTATTCCTCCCATATACAGTATCTCACAACAGGGAGTACACCCCTCACATTTTTGTAAATATTTTACCATGTGAAAACACTGAAGAAAGTTTGCTACAATGTAAAGTAGTGAGTGTACAGCTTGTATAACATTTGCTGTCCCCTCAAAAAAAACTCAACACACAGCCATTAAGGTCTAAAATGCTGGCAACAAAATTGAATTCACCCCTAAGTGAAAATGTCCAAATTGGGCCCAAAGTGTCAATATTTTGCGTGGCCACCATGATTTTCAAGCACTGCCTTAACCCTCTTGGGCATGGAGTTCACCAGAGCTTCACAGGTTGCCACTGGAGTCCTTTTCCACTCCTCCATGATGACATCACAGAGCTTATACAGAGCATGGGCGGAAGTAGGCGCCTACTTCCGCCCATGCTCTGTACAAGTCTTGCTAGTCCTGTGTCCATCTGAAACCACGCCCCCTGATGGTGTCACGTGTAGACGAAACCGGTAGGGGAGGAGTGAGACGCACGGGACGAGACTGTATACTGGGACGCTGTTACCATCGCAGAGGGAGAGTGTGGATCGCTCCCCTCTTGTTTATTCAGACATGCTGTTTTCGTTCAGGACATGTGAGTGTGATATTTTTACCCAAATAAAATGTCTTTTAGTAAGCTTGTTGCGTTATGAGATGTTTGTTCTTTGTTTTTGTATAATACACACCCTGGTATGATCCATGAAAGTGGGAGCTGACTACTAGGAGGTGCTGAGTACCGCTGCTGGACTGATTATTTTGACAACACAATCTGTTTATGACCTTTGTGATGAGGGTCCACCGCAGGGGGTAAGAGGCAGTGTGTTCGGTGTTGGTGGTGGCTTTATATCTTCTTTTTCCCCCTGGATCACCAGAGTACATATGATCATGTTTCTCTAATGTTTGATTTGTTTTGGACATTTCTAGATTTGTAGACGTTTTACACTTACTAGCGCTGCACCAATGTCATTTATGTTTGTGTATTATGTTCAATAATAATTGTGCTGGCTGCTGGAGAGATTAATTTTTAAATTGGGGATTTTTGGCGCAACACATCTTTTTGAACTTAGTGGCCATCTTGGAGCTGTGTTTGGGGTTGTTATCATGTTGGAATTCTGCCCTGTGGCCCAGTCTCCGAAGGGAGGGGATCATGCTCTGCTTCAGTATGTCACAGTACAGGTTGGCATTCATGGTTCCCTCAATGAATTGTAGCTCCCCAGTGCCGGTAGCACTCGTGCAGCCCCAGACCATGACACTCCCACCACCATGCTTGACTGTAGGCAAGACACACTTGTCCCTGTACTCCTCCTGGTTGCCGCCACACATGCTTGACACCATCTGAACCAAATACGTTTATCTTGGTCTCATCAGACCACAGGACATGGTTCCAGTAATCCATGTCATGTGGTCTGCTTTTCTTCAGCAAACTTTTTGCGGGCTTTCTTGTGCATCATCTTTAGAAGAGGCTTCCTTCTGGGACAACAGCCATGCAGACCAATTTGATGCAGTGTGCGGCGTAAGGTCTGAGCATTGACAGGCTGAACCCCTACCCCTTCATCCTCTGCATCAATGCTGGCAGCACTCATACGTCTATTTCCCAAAGACAACCTCTGGATATGACGCTGAACACGTGCACTTAACTTCTTTGGTCGACCATGGCGAGGCCTGTTCTGAGTGGAACCTGTCCTGTTAAACCGCTGTATGGTCTTGGCCATCGTTCTGCAGCTCAGTTTCAGGGTCTTGGCAATCTTCTTATAGCCTAGGCCATCTTTATGTAGAGCAACAATTCTTTTTTTCAGATCTTCACAGTTCTTTGCCATGAGGTGCTATGTTGAACTTCCAGTGACCAGTATGAGAGAGTGAGAACGATAAAACCAAATTTAACACACATGCTCCCCATTCACACCTGACACATTAACACCTGACACCAGGGAGGGAAAATGGCTAATTGGGCCCAATTTGGACATTTTCACTTAGGGGTGTATTCACTTTTGTTGCCAGCGGCTTAGACATTAATGGCTGTGTGTTGAGTTATTTAGAGGGGACAGCAAATTTACACTGTTATACAAGCTGTACACTCACTATGTTACATTGTAGCAAGGTGTAATTTATTCAGTGTTGTCACATGAAAAGATATAAAAATATTTACAAAAATGTGAGGGGTGTACTCACTTTTGTGAGATACTGTATACTATTCAATGGCGCCAATAATGGGACACTATTCCTCCCACTAATACCAATGGTGGGGCACTATTTCTTCCAATAATACATTGATGGGGCACACTTCCTTCCACTGACACCAACGATGGGGAACTATTCCTTCTACTGACACCTATATTGGGGCACTATTCCTCCTATTGAGCACAGGAACCATGTAACTTTTTTTTTACTCTCACTATCCACCAATCTGAGGCATTGTTTACTTCCACTGACACTGGAGCATTTTTAATCCTACTGTCCAAAGTCCGGCCACCCTAAAGACCGAATGACAGTAAAATGGCCTTTTGTTTAGAAAATTTGAAGACACTTGTTCTTACATGCCAAGACTGAATATGTTTTAATGTGCTAAAAATCATTTATTCAATTTAATTTTACTATGCATACATATAAAACAAATAAAATACATATAAAACACAACAACAGTTCAACAAAACAATGTTTTATTGACTTTCTATCTTTTACACATACAATGAAAATAGAAAAATAAAAATACAGATGAATTTCAGAAAGAGTGTGCAAATCATTTGATAAGCACTTTTTTTTGCAGTCCAAAGAATTTGGTGCATTTTTGGTACTTATAATTTAGCAGAAAAATTTGATGGTTTTGATTGAGAAAAAATAAATCACCCATAAAAACGTCTGCCCTTGCATTTCATATTAACAGCAAAATTTAAAAAAAGTAGATGCCACTGTATTCCCATTTTCATAACAGGTACCAAAAACGTGTGTGAAACAGATTTTTTTAAACATTTTAATATCCTTTATTTACAGTATTTTATAGCACAGTTGTCTAGCTGGACTATAAATAAGCTATGTTCCATTCACATTCATTTCTCACCAACTCAATGAATATACACACTATCTGGTGGTGAAATGGACTTCCAACTTAGAGGGGTCCCTCCAACTTGGGAGTTTGTGAGATTTAGAGATGATACTTAAGCAAATAATATGATAGAACACTACTATATCAATAAACGGAGTATATATTGGCTGTATATTTTTTTTAGGTCTCAGAATAGTTTCAGTGTATACCCTTTTCCTACCCCAAAAGTCAAGAAGCCAAGGCACCTGCATACCAAGGTGATCCTTATCAGCACAGACAAGTAGCACCAGATCTACTGAGTGCATAGATTTAATGAGCTAATAACAACACAGCAACATGACTCAGAGTAGGGAGTGCTGCCTGTTCTAGAATGAGCCTTTCCAGCAGGTATGGGTGAGTTCCTATGGCACTGGCTGTGTAAATTCAATATATGTTTTATGCATATTGAATAAATATTGAAACACAATTCCAATCAACCCCCCTCCTGCCCTCACATGTATTTTATTTTAATATACTTTCTTTTTTTCAGCTATCTTCTGGCTTGTCATCCATGGTCCTCTACACATCGAGATGCAGAGAGTTCACTGACATGATGACATCTACTTTGTTCTCTGTTTCACTGTACTGTGAATGCAGGGCGCTGTGGAGATGCTCCTGCCTAGGGGACAGGCAGGTGACACCCTGCACTCATAAGACATGGGTTATATAACACTGGATGTCAAATAATCTAAAACAGAATCAGTGCTGGACCTCAGAGAGGGGGGCAGCACTGCATGGAGGTGCGTATTGCAGCAAGAGTTGCATTTTTTTTCCACACATTTTTATAGCTATGTTGATATTTTTAGGGGGAAGACTATTGCCTGCTATACAACAAAAAGACATACTAACACTTGTCTTTTCTGGCCACATAAATACAAAAGCATGATCTTGTACACACACTATTTCATTGTATTCCAGTATAAGCCGTATCATCTTTACAAAGTATTATGACATGGTAATAAGCATATATTTATCACTTATGAAGACTCACTGTGATTAATAAAATTAAAAGGTACTCATATGTTATCAGAAAGAGTTAACCAGCACACAGCTGTGATTTATTTTCTCCCCTAAAAATGTTCCTCTATTGTACCAACATGGACGTATGTACATACATTACAAATCCATGAAGCCTTTCCCTGTGCATATATGATTGCAATCTATACTAATTTACCTCTCTGTCCTCACCTATAGGTTTTCAGAGTTAAAATGACAATCTTTATACCTGTCCAGCTGCCATTGCCTGTGTGGTGGGAAAATCCCCACAATGCTTTATGGGTATGATGACCAAAGGTAGTCTGGAGAGGTGGAAATGTGCAAAGGTGGTCCTTTGAAGATTTTTATCTGTGGATCAGGTGAAAAGGTACAACTATATTTAAGCTCATTAGTTTGCCAATACCAGGATCAGCAGATAATCGTTTATACGAACATTTACAGTACAGATCATTAGTAAGATTCATCGACTGAAAGCTTCATTACGGAACGCATATATGGACCTGCGTTCCAGTTGAGATGTTTTCCATTCACCAATAATTACTGGCACAACTTGTAGGGTATATTGTTTGCTATTGGCAATACAACAATGTAACAGGTATATGGTGTTGAATTAAGGCAGCAGATAACGAAAATGGTCTGAAAAAAGAGAAGTATTGAAGGTGATACTTAGCTTAGCTGTTTTTGATTCAGAGGTGGAAGTGAAATGGAGAAAAAAGATGTGCAATAGAGAGGACTATTCTGTATGAAATTAAGCTGAGGCTATCCATTTTGTGTTATGTCCCACTTTTAACATTGTTTTAGAACCCTTTGGAAGTTAGTTACTCAATGGACAATATCAGATTAATAAAATATTTTTTTTTGGGAGGGGCATGAATATACCATGTGACCCTCCTCACAGGAAACACACCTTTTGTAATAAAGAACAACTGAGTTCAGGTATGCTAAAAAAGGCGAATGTTTGAGTGCGAACGGTATATTCATCAATATACAGACAGCCCTCTTTTGGCTGGTGGCTGCAGGCACAGCGGTTATTATTGCATAGAGATCAATGATCTGTACGCAAATACCTATCTACATAGTCTCTAAATCACAAACTGAAATGGAGGATTGAAAAAAGCAGCAGATACAGGTGTCATAGAAGGGAAGGTAAACAAATTGTATCCAAAAAAAAAAAGTGGATGGTGAACAATGGACTGCTTATGTGAAAGGGTTTTAACAAATCGTTTTTCCCTTTCTTTGCAATATGATTGCTTGATCTCAGCTTACTGTTAAGCCAAGTACACACGGGCCAAATGCCGGGCGGTATCAGCCGGCTCAATGGAAACTGTCAGACATTCGGCCGGTGTCTACTGCAGTCGGTATTACCGGCTTCTGTGGAAGGGGCTTGACCAAAAAAGGTCCGCTGATCAGCTTCTGATCAGTGCTCTCAGTCAATGGCTGATCGAGGTGTTCTGGAGGTGGGGCCGTCCCCATGTCAGAACACAATAGAACAGCTAGGGAGATCACTGTACTAACATTGGATAGTTAGTACAGCGGCTCCTCCTGAGCTCTTCAGTTTTTTCATTCTGGGTTGAACAAATGAAAAAACGACTAGTGTGTACTAGGCTTAAGACACTCTAAGTATTTTTGGTTAGGTATCCCTTATCCTAGGAACAGAGTGCAAACATTTTACATGCATGGGCATGTGCAAGTGGAGCCTTCTAAGGAACCTGCATATAGCACATTCTCTTCTTTTGTTAAACATTGTAAAATATCATTACAGATGAAAAATATCCAGTCTAAAAAAAAAATGCCATTTGAAGAAGATGTGTAATCCCCCACCTGCCAGAGAAGGGCTACTGCAAAACTTTAAAACACTACAACTCTATTGTCCATTTTTCATTTTATTTTTAACTAACCACAGAGATGAAAAGTCAATGCTCAGTACTGTTGTTTTTAGAGCAATTAAACTAAAGCACATTCGTGAAACGAAAAACAGTGCTTGAAAACTGAACCACTCAATGGTTCTACGTGCAGGGTGCTGAAGTGAGACTGATTTAGTGATATCATTAATTCTCATTTTCTAGAACGCCATGTGCACTTCCAGTTATGGTCTCCCTCAGAAACCCTCAAATATGGGTACATTAAGAGTCTAAAATATCAGGTTCATAAAGAGAAATGCTCACATAGAGTATCATACTCTTGACAAATTCCTCATGGAAACTCTAAATAAAGTTCCAAAAATGAAAACTTTCTGACCGAAGACAATTTATTCACAGATAAGTAAGCATAGTAATATGGCAACCAGGTAACTATTAAAACAGGATCATTGAAGCCCATCTCTGGGCAAAAAAAAAAAGTTTTCCCATGCAGTGGGGCTGTGCCTGCACTGCATGAGTTAACTGCTCGTTTTTGTCGAGGGGAGAGGAGATAGGAGATTTACTTGCCCAGACCTCCCTGCACAAGACTGGTCTGGCACCCCTGCGCTCCAGCAGTCTTGAGTTATGGACTGTTCCTGACCTCATCAAGCCCAGAGCAGGCTCCATAGATCAGGAACAATCAACCGACGGACCGTGGGGGAGCGTTGTTTTCCAGGGGAAGGAAAAATCGGGTGATTATTAGCTTTCTCTGCACCCCTAAACAAAACAAGCATTTGACCTGTGCAGTGCGGGCACAGCCCCACTGCATGGGGAACATTTTAGTTTCCCTGGAGTTGGGCTTTAACATGGACTAATAATAAAAGGTTTAAAAGATTTGCTGGCATATACATTTGGCAAATCTACCGGTCACTTCCTGACATGAGGCATTCCTGTAGACTAGTAGATGGACATCTGCAGTGTGAGATCACGTAACACTGACTACTATTCTCACAAGATTTGGAGTGTTTTTCTGAGAACTGTAGCGATAGTTGCTGATGTCACTGTTCATTGTTCTACTGTGTTCCGGCTGGAGAGGAAGCTGTAAATCAGGGCATGCAGTGCAAACATCCCCATTTCTGCTTCATTCATTCATTCTGTGGATCCATGCTTCCTACCTACGCTTCCTATCTCCTGTTGCCCCCTCCCCATGAATCTGCCATTTATCAATTCATAAGAGTACTAGTCATCTAGGGAGCCATTTTGGCATAAGTAGGAAAATTCCAAAAACAATTGAGTTGGCACTCCAGAAATTCTTCCAAACTCTTTATTGAACGTACATACAGCAAACGTGTTTCAGCAGTTATGCCTTGTGCACCGCTTTTTTTCATTTTGGCATAAGGAAGTAAAAGCTACAGGGAGTCTACAGGCAACATTGGTTACTTGTCATTGGCCTATGCTTATCTTTTTTTCTTGTGGCACAGCTTTTCCAGTACAAGTCTGATTTACAAAGTTAATTAGTGCCATATGGTTTAGTGCTTTCCAGTGCCCTCTTACAGTTTTTCTCATTGTTAATGTGACTTATCTTACAAGAGAGAGGCACACTTATATTCCAGCATCATTCACCTGCCTTTTTTGCGAACCTGGTAAGCGAGTGCGTTTTCTACACTTACCTTACCTGTGAATGCTCTGTATCCAATGCTTTTTCATGTTGTGGAGCTGGAATCAGCATTGAATAGCATGTACAGTTACAAAAAAAAAAAAGCATTGCCTTATCAGGAGAGCTTTTTCATCATAGTGCGACTGATGGAAGAGATATTGGGCCCAATTTTTTTTAAGTGTTGTAAAGAAAAACTGTTTACACTTGACAAAACAACCAGATTCTTGCTTTTAAGGGAATATAGTTGTTAAGCTTTATTTTACTGCGCACAGCTAATATGTGCAATAATGCTTCTCCGCTACCCTGCCTGACATACTTGTAGCTATAGATTTACAATAATATACTTTACACAGCTACATAGAGAACGTTAATGGCACTGTTAAACAGGTGATTACGCCATTGCTGCAACTCTCTCAATACAACTTACAGTCTTTGTAAGTACTGTTAATTAGTGAAACTTGCTACTTGGACTGCAGACATGCTCAAGACTCCTATGGATTAGAGATGAGCTTGGTCATCTTCAAAACTCATTTCAAACCGATCTCTGAAATTGTGCTTTTTTTTTGTTCCTCCAATGAGGGGTGGGCCCAGTCATTTCTACGCTGCATCTCATGTAAACATAGAGGTGGGCTGCAGGTGGGAATAACTTGGCCTGCAGTTTCTTGGATAGAAAAAACAGCATAAGTTTGGAGTCTGGCTAGAGACGAGATTGAAGGATGCCCCCGCTCATCACTACTGTGGATCTTGGTGACCTCCTCAGCAAGTGGCATTAGCCATAATGTCATACAAAAAAAACACTACTGCAGGTCAAGTCTGACAACTCTAATATATTAGCCAGGGGGGGTTATGTACTAAAAGAAAATCCACTTTGCACTACAAGTGCACTTGGAAGTGCAGTCACTGTAGATCTGAGGGGGGCATGCAAGGACAATAAAAAAACATAATTTTTGCTTGCACATGATCGAATAATAGAAATCAGCAAAGCTTCCCCTCTTTTCATATCTTCCCCTCAGATTTACATGACTGCACTTCCAAGTGCATTTGAAGTGCACTTGAAAGTGCACTTGTAGTGCACAGTGGATTTTCCTTTAGTAAATCAACCCCAATGTTTCATTATGAAACCATATGTGTAAAAGGGTTCTAACTGATGTGAATATCTCAAGCTATATCAAGATATGATAAGTTCTTCATGCCCATTTTCATTAATGGCTTCTCCTTGTAAGGCAGCAGGTGGTTTAGGTTTAGTGGCCCTTTCAGCACCTTACTATAGTAAATGCATTTATAATAAATCAATCATGACTGGGCAAAGAAGGAAACCAGTATTGCTGTAGATATAGAATGAGAAGGCCCAGGCTGTTTATTCCTGACATGGACTCTTTATTGTGCCATATGCCTGTGAGAATTCAATAAAAGGCGCTTAGCAACACAAAGGATATTTAAAGGGAGCACAAGGCAGGGTAGGTATACAGTGGGGCAAAAAAGTATTTAGTCAGCCACCAATTGTGCAAGTTCCCCCACTTAAAAAGATGAGAGAGGCCTATAATTTTCATCATAGGTACAATATAACTATGAGAGACAGAATGAGAAAAAAAAATCCAGAATATCACATTGTCTGATTTTTAAAGAATTTATTTGCAAATTATGGTGGAAAATAAGTATTTGGTCAATAACAAAAGTTCATCTCAATACTTTGTTATATACCCTTTGTTGGCAATGACAGAGGTCAAACGTTTTCTGTAAGTCTCCACAAGGTTTTTACACACTGTTGCTGGTAGTTTGGCCCATTCTTCCATGCAGATCTCCTATAGAGCAGTGATGTTTCGGGGCTGTCACTGGGCAACACGGATTTTCAACTCCCTCCAAAGATTTTCTATGGGGTTGAGATCTGGAGACTGGCTAGGCCACTCCAGGATCTTGAAATGCTTCTTATGAAGCCACTCCTTCATTGCCCAGGCGGTGTATTTGGGATCATTGTCATGCTGAAAGACCCAGCCACGTTTCATCTTCAATGCCCTTGCTGATGGAAGGAGGTTTTTACTCAAAATCTCATGATACATGGCCCCATTCATTCTTTCCTTTACACGGATCAGTCGTCCTGGTCCCTTTGCAGAAAAACAGCCCCAAAGCATGATGTTTCCACCGCCATGCTTCACAGTAGGTATGGTGTTCTTTGGATGCAACTCAGCATTCTTTCTCCTCCAACCACGACAAGTTGAGTTTTTACCAAAAAGTTTTATTTTGGTTTCATCTGACCATATGACATTCTCCCAATCCTCTTCTGGATCATCCAAATGCTCTCTAGCAAACTTCAGACGGGCCCGGACATGTACTGGGGGGACAGGTCTGGCACTGCAGGATTTGAGTCCCTAGCGGCGTAGTGTGTTACTGATGGTAGCCTTTGTTACTTTGGTCCCAGCTCCCTGCAGGTCATTCACTAGGTCCCCCCGCGTGGTTCTGGGATTTTTGCTCACCGTTTTTGTGATCATTTTGACCCCACGGGGTGAGATCTTGCGTGGAGCCCCAGATCGAGGGAGATTATCAGTGGTCTTGTATGTCTTTCATTTTCTAATAATTGCTCCCACAGTTGAATTATTCACACCAAGCTGCTTACCTATTGCAGATTCAGTCTTCCCAGCCTGGTGCAGGTCTACAATTTTGTTTCTGGTGTCCTTTGACAGCTTTTTGGTCTTGGCCATAGTGGAGTTTGGAGTGGAACTGTTTGAGGTTGTGGACAGGTGTCTTTTATACTGATAACGAGTTCAAACAGGTGCCATTAATACAGGTAACGAGTGGAGGACAGAGGAGCCTCCTAAAGAAGAAGTTACAGGTCTGTGAGAGCCAGAAATCTTGCTTTTTGGTAGGTGACCAAATACTTATTTACCATCATAATTTGCAAATAAATTCTTTAAAAATCAGACAATGTGATTTTCTGGATTTTTTTTCTCATTCTCTCATAGTTGAAGTGTACCTATGATGAAAATTACAGGCCTCTCTCATCTTTTTAAGTGGGAAAACTTGCACAATTGGTGGCTGACTAAATACTTTTTTGCCCCAATGTATATGTTTCCTTACGTCTTTACAAAAATGATGCTTCCAGGCATATACTAAGCATGTCCTGGTCCCTGGATGCAGTATGTCAGGACCAGGTATAGCTGCACACATCCTGCATCTTGAGAAGGCTCAGACTAGTTCAGGTGAACACAAAATATATGAAAAAAGAAATAAAAAAACAAAACAAAAAGGCCACAGGCATTTAAAGATTGATCATGATATTTCAGGTACGAATTAGAGAAAAAGCCTACACCCATTTCTCAATCTTATTCCAGTTACAGGACAGCATTTAACTGCGTAATACCCTGCCTAATTACCACGAATGAGAAATCTCTCACTAAGTCTTAAGAGTGCTGTTCCCACATTTCATAAGCAGGCCACAAAGGTCAGAACAGCCATTTGCAATCATGTGCAAAATTAGCATTCAGAGCTAAAGGGATCAGGAGATGATATACGGTTTCCAGCAATCATATGTTAAAGAGCTCAATTAGCAAAAATGAAAAACGTTATAATTGCAAACATAAAGACTGTACAGGAGAATAAAAACATTACTGAAGAAAAATAAATAATATGTAAATATGTTTGCCCTTAACAGAGGACACAATACACAGCGTTCCTTACTACTGCATATTAAAAAGCAGAGTATTGCCATATGCTATTATCCCTCAGCATATTCCGAAACACAGGCATTGCCATTTGATCTCCAATTTTCTTCATTTAAATAAACAAAACAGCATCTAATGGGTTTGTCCATTAATATTGCTATAATAAGGGAGAGCTTAACTTTTTTTTCCCCACTGAACACATTGCTTCTCAGTCTGTCTCCCCCGACCTTCACGTTTCCTCCCATACAGAAATATGACAGAGATTAGGACTGGGTCACTGTTGTCATTAGCCAAGATCCCTAGTTGCTGCAGTAAGCAGTGTAACTACACCAATATCCTCTAAGGCTTTATTCACACTATCATATATCCCTATGGAATGCATTTTGATGGAAAGCACACCAAAGATACAGCTATCATGATCTTAATAAATGCAGCATGCCAACAAAAAAAAACCCATAAAGGTGAACCTTTGCTTTTGTCAGGCAGGGCAAAGCAAGAGTCTCACTTAAATTCCTCCTCCACAGAAGCATATAACATATATACTATATTGTCAAAAATATTGGGACGCCTGCCTTTACATGCACATGAACTTTAATGGCATCCCAGTCTTAGTCTGTAGGGCTCAATATTGAGTTGGCCACCCTTTGCAGCTATAACAGCTTCAACTCTTCTGGGAAGGCTGTCCACAAGGTTTAGAAGTGTCTATGGGACTGTTTGACCATTCTTCCAGAAGTGCATTTGTGGGGCCAGGCACTGATGTTGGACGAGAAGGCCTGGCTCGCAGTTTCCACTCTAATTCATCCCAAAGGTGGTCTATCTGGTTGAGGTCATTACTCTGTCTAGGCCAGTCAAGTTCCTCCACACCAAACTTGCTCACCCATATCTTTATGGATCTTGCTTTGTGCACTGGTCCAAATCATATGGTGGAGGGGGGATTATGGTTTGGGGTTGTTTGTCAGGGGTTTGGCTTGGCCCCTTAGTTCCAGCAAAGGGAACTCTTAAGGCATCATCATACCAAGAAATTTTGGCCAATGTCAAGCTCCCAACTTTATGGGAACAGTTTGGGGATGGCCCCTTCCAGTTCCAACATGACTGCGCACAAATGCACAAAGCAAGGTCCATAAAGACATGGATGAGCGAGTTTGGGGTAGAGGAACTTGACTAGCCTGCACAGAGTCCTAACCTCAACCTGATAGAACACCTTTGGGATGAATTAGAGCGGAGACTGCGAGCCAGGCCTTCTCATTCACATCAGTGGTTAAACATTAATAGTCACACTCCTAAACCTTGTGGACAGCCTTCCCAGAAGAGTTGAAGCGATTATAGCTGCAAAGGGTGGGCCAACTCAATATTGAACCCTACGGACTAAGACTGGGATGTTATTAAAGCTCATGTGTGTAAAGGCAGGCGTCCCAATACTTTTGACAATATAGTGTATATAGCATTTGACCCCTTGCCACTCTGTTCAGGCAATGGGAGTAAAAGGAAAGCACTATGTATGCTACAAATTGCTGGAGCTGCAGCTTACACAGTGCTGTGGACTCCCCATGTAACAACGCAGATAGGCCCAGTGTTATCACATAGAGCAAGTTGTATTCTCCTCTATATCTTAATAAGGCAGGATTTTCTCCAGCTCCCATCACTAAATGGATCAGCTCAAAGGAAAGGAAGGCCAATTTTTACTCTGCTAGGGATGGGCAGGGTTAAAGTAAATCTGTTGCTTTGCCATAAATGGGAAAAATATAAGATTGCTTCAAATCCAGATCAATGGGCTTGCTGTGTTTTAGTATATCTCCTCTTATGTTGAACGAGATACACTATTGTGACCCGGATAGACGCAACAATGTACCCCTCAGGTGTCGTGACACATTCGACGTCGAGGTCGTTAAACATCGTATGTATCACGAAAGGAAAATGA
>BLSH010468502.1:1617244-1656927 GCA_018402905.1 Glandirana rugosa | reverse complement strand
CCCCCCCCCCCCCCCCCCCCCCAGTGCCCACAGCTTATAAATCTTCTTTTTACATTAAAATACTGCCACTATATACCTTTTTGGAGGATCTGTATACCACATTTACACGATAGACTACACGGTTTCTTCATGCTGTGAGTTCAAGTAGGAGGAGATTTCCACTACAGTCTGTATACATGCCCACATGTGTGAGGTCAATATCATGTGACCTGGCTATCTCTGAGAACAAGTAAACGTTCTCTCCCGCATAAAAGACACAACTGAGCATGTGCAGGTCGGTTACCCTGTCTGTGTTAGCTGCTCTTTTGCAGATAGACAGTGCAGGAGGGAAGGATCTATGCACACAGGATAAAACAGCCTTTCTACACAATGCAGAGGATTAACCCCTTTCCACAGTGAGTATAACAAGCATGCTAATGCTAGGCTACATATACAGACTAATTTTACTGTTGTGGGTTTAGTAACACTTTAATTCAAACAATCATTTTCAATGGAATATAGAGGGTGAGACACGATTAGTTCTTAAAGGTGCTGACATTATTCCAGTTGTTGAGTATATTAAGCCATTTCAAGTCTATTGATGCTGTAAAATGAGCAATACGCACCATTTGGGTGACAGAAATGGTTAATTCTTCATTGGAGAAACACAAAAAGGATTCCTGTGGCCTTCGGGAACAAACTTATTAGCCAAAAAACCCATTTGACTTCCCCCACCTGAGGATGTCTGTTGAGGTCATATGTCTGTTACCGATATTAAACTATCAACCAATGCTGAAATCAAAAAATGTAATTTAAGGTCTATTTAAAATGACCATTTAAGGGCAAAAGATGTAAGGTTAGCTAAGCAGTCATGCAAGTCAAAGACTTACAATGTTTAAAATGCAAAACCAAAAAAAAAAATGCCCCCCTATTCTCTGAAACCTTTATTTTTCAGCAGCCCACGCCAAGCACAGAAGATTCAACTTTCTATTGGTATCTGGTAATCAAAACCTACATTATTAACAATGACACTAAACGATCTAAAATAAACCGATTAAATGCTGTTTATGCCATAAGCTGATAAAGCATACCTAGCAACCACTGTGTCCGCAATTTAGCAAAGAGGTATTGAGAAATCAAGACACTTCAGCTGGAAGATAATACTCTGTGTTGATATAAGCCACCATGTTGAAAGTGAAGACATTACCGATACACTGTAAAGGTCTATTGGCAAAGTACATTTGTTCATTTTTTTGTGTATTAGAAACTGCAACTAACAGGTTACTAGATGATTTCAAGACAATCTGCTTTGTCGAGACCACAAATGATTATATGGCACGTTTTATGTGGTTTGAAATCTAGAATATTGAGTATCAAGTACCTTTGTTCTAGTCATTCATACAAAAAAGCTAATGTTAGTAAAAATAGACATATTATTATTATTCATATTTAAATTAACTTAATTGAGTTTGCTCTTGGATATAATGAATCTGCTATTCAGTCATACAGAGATGCATATTTACAATGGATTACGTCACTGTATCTGCCTTGTTAGGAAAACCTACTCATGCTCCAGTAGTATACGTTATGAATATTGTTTTGTTGTTTAATCCAGCAAAACAGGATAGAATAATTCAAGGGTTTGACGTTGTATGAAAAAGAAAAACTGGGACACCGCAACAATAACTTGCATGTCCCAGTAATGTATTAGGATGGGGAAGGTCAAGTCTAACATGCTACACATTTATTTAGTCTTTTTAATGTACAGGCTTCGGAAAGCCTTCCACTTAGCAATGTGCAGTTTTATCAGCAATATTTACAGTATAATCATTCCATCCAGCAAGCAGAGTTGCTGGAAATCAAATGGCGCGTCGTGTGTTGAAGTCTTCTTGACTGTTTATCAAGTTGTAGACGATGTTGACTCTCACTGGGGAAAAGGAATGTTTGGTTGCAGTTGCCTAGAAAAAATAAAAAAAATAAAAATAAATAACATCATTATTTAAAATGGGAAAAAATAAACAGTCAATCTACCCTGGATCACGCGCGGTCCATCTACCCTGGATCACGCGCGGTCCATCTACCCTGGATCACGCGCGGTCCATCTACCCTGGATCACGCGCGGTCCATCTACCCTGGATCACGCGCGGTCCATCTACCCTGGATCACAAACAGTCCATCTACCCTGGATCACAAACAGTCCATCTACCCTGGATCACACAGTGCATCTACCCTGGATCACACACAGTCCATCTACCCTGGATCACACACAGTTCATCTACCCTGGATCACACACAGTTCATCTACCCTGGATCACACACAGTTCATCTACCCTAGATCACACACAGTCCATCTATCCTGGATCACACACAGTCCATCTACCCTGGATCACACACAGTGAATCTACCCTGGACCACGCACAGTCCATATACCCTGGATCACAAACAGTTCATCTACCTTGGATCACAAACAGTCCATTTACCCTGGACCACAAACGGTCCACCTACCCTGGATCACAAATGGTCCATCTACCCTGGATCCCAAACGGTCCATCTACCCTGGATCACACACAGTCCATCTACCCTGGATCATACACAGTCCATCTACCCTGGATCATACACAGTTCATCTACCCTGGATCACAAACAACTGTTCTTTTCCTCTCAAATGAGCCAAACACTGAAATCTTTCATTTACTCAAGAGCCATAGATGTAATTTTGTACAAAACAAGAGATGGTCATACATTTCTGATCTGTCCATCCCTGGAATAAGTGAACTCTAATATAAAGCCACTTCTGATCGTGTGCTGTTACATTTCTTATGGAAGAAAGCACAACTTAAAGCTGGACTCCAGCTTTTGCTAGTCTTTACATAGTTTGCTTGGGCCAGCTTGGCCTAAATGGAATATGTTCCTCACTAACATGTGAGGCCACTGGATGAGCTGTATAAACTGTATGTAGCTGAGGCTACATACAGCATACCACACTGTGATCCGGGTTTGAGCCGAGACCTTCCTGTCTCATACCCAGAGTCTATCACAGCAGCACTCAGCCATTCAGAGAAAGCAATGTATTCTAGCAATGAATACAAAGCTTCCTTAGATTGGCTAAGTCAGAGGTTGTGACATCATCAGTGTGCCTCTCTTACAGTCAATCAGAGGAAGTTTTGTATTCATTGCTAGAATACATTGCTTTCTCTGAATAGTTGAGCGCCGCTGTGATACACTACTGTGTTCCGGGTATGAGATAGGAAGGTCTCGGCTCGAACCCGGAGCTACATATAGTTTATTATAAAAGTATAGAAAGTGGCGTGGCGCTGCTAAAAAATAGTGCCGAATTGAATGCAATAATAGATAAATAATTAAATATATGTGTGTAGGCTGCTGCCCCCACTCAGATCCAGTCAGAAACTGGTTGGTATATGAAAACAGCAAAAATTGTGGGTTTGGCGCTGCCAAATTGCCAAAAAATGCTCCATAACTAAGTGAAAATACTAATGGAAATTAATAATATGACTCAAAAAATATACAAAAGTGAAGTAAGTGTTTGTTATGAGTGATATAAGTCAAGTAAATGAATAATAAAGTAACACAACGAAAATATCTCAGTAAGTGATGTGGTTTAAAAGTTGTGTTAAGCAATTATGGAGCCATCTAGTGGCAAGTGGAAGGAAGGACTTATAAAATTGTTCATATAAAAATGCTCATATAAAACCACACACAATGATGTCAGGGTGTGCGTATCAAGGGCAAGTGGTGACACAGAGGAACACCTCTGCTTGTGACACAGACCTCACTCACCCCTAAGGTTGGCGTAATCCATCCGCACTTTTAAATTCCAGTAGGAGAAAACAATCTTAGTTCTAGTAGTCTCCAGACGCTGACCTACGTCTCAGTCCAACATGGTTGAAGTGTCCATGTAAGAGATTAAGATTTCCGTAGTGTAGGGTATCAGGCAAATAAATACAAAAGGAATGTAGTTACTTACAGAGGAGAAGTCAGAAACCGGAGCTTCCTTGCATTCCACGGACAAGCCGGAAGTACGTATGACGCTCTTAGCTCCGCCTTACGCGTTTCCTCATCAAGACGTCATCGGAGGCCGATGGACTGAGACGTAGGTCAGCGTCTGGAGACTACTAGAACTAGGATTGTTTTCTACTACTGGAATTTAAAAGTGCGGATGGATTACGCCAACCTTAGGGGTGAGTGAGGTCTGTGTCACAAGCAGAGGTGTTCCTCTGTGTCACCAATTGCCCTTGATACGCACACCCCGACATCATTGTGTGTGGTTTTATATGAGCATTTTTATATGAACATTTTTGTAAGTCCTTCCTTCCACTTGCCACTAGATGGCTTCATAATTGCTTAAAGTGGTAGTAAACCCACAAAGCTGTTTTTACCTACAGGTAAGCCTATAATAAGGCTTACCTGTAGGTAAAAAGAATATCTCCTAAACCTGCATGGTTTAGGAGATATTCGCCCTGCATGCAGCCGCTGACATTAGCGGCGCATGCGCTCTGATGATCCGGCCGAGGCGTCCGGCAACTCAGAGCTGGCTGCCGGGACGAAGAGCGCCGGAGCCGTGTACCCGGAAGAAAGAATAGGACCAACATGTCAGCGTCCTTAGCGCTGACAGACTCGGGCATCAGGGGCCTCGTTCTAAGGTAAGTATTTCATAATATGTTAGTATGCGATGCATACTAACATATTATGCTATTGTCTTGCAGGATTTTTTTTTATTTTATTTTTTTTGGGAACGGGTTTATTACCGCTTTAACACAACTTTTAAACCACATCACTTACTGAGTTATTTTCGTTGTGCCACTTTATTATTCATTTGCTTAAGGTATATCACTCATAACAAATACTTACTTCGCTATTGTATATTTTTTGAGTCATATTATTAATTTCCATTAGTATTTTCACTTTGTTACGGAGCATTTTGTCTACATATACTTTATACCGCATATCCAGCGGCCTCACATGTACTACTAAAAGTCTAACAAAAGTTGGAATTCAACTTTAAACCTCTTCTACAAACCTAACTTGGCCATAAATGGATGGAATTTTGAACAAAAATTCTCAGGAAACTTTGTATGAAAATTCAGACACGGAGCCTTAGCCCGATCCCACCTCCTTTCTCTTCTTAATGGCTGACTGCTGTTTTAGCCAATAAGGAGAGGAGTACAGGGCAGCCGAGACACTCCTGCAACATCGCTAGATAGAGATGGGCTCAGGTAAGTATTAGGGGAACGGAGGGGGCTGCTGCACATAGAATGCATTAAGATAAAAAAACCTTCTGCCTTTACAACCACTTTAACTCCTCCTTTGGAGTCCCCCACTGGCACTCTCTGCTCCACCTGCCTTTCAAGTACCCCCCTCAGCTAACCTTTTGCTATGGGGGTACTCATGGGAGCGTGCTCCCGATCTGGCTTGTCTGCGTCCATAAACACACACAGTGTGGCTCAGCTGCACCCCCGGCTCCATCCTCATAGGATTTAACTGACAGCAGGAGAAGCCTATGGCTGCCACTGTCTCCTGTGAAATCAGGAAAAAAGAGCAGCAGCACTGGATCAAGAGAGGACTTGGGTGTTTAGGGAAGTGGGTGGGGGGAACAGGTATAGGAAGGATTTTTACGTTAATGCAGAGAATGCATTAAATTAAAACCTTTTAAATTTAGAATCACTTCAAGGAAGGCTTAAATAGACCCATACTCATCCAGCTCTGTGGCCCAACGTACTGTTTTATATTAATGCAATTTGACCAAATATTACAAAAGCAAGTGATACCGGATTCTATCAAATCAAGCACAGAAGCTCAAGCACAGAAGCTCATCCAAAGTTCAAATGTGTTCTTTACATACTAATGTATATTTGTACTAACTAGAGAAGGGTATACTATTACTTTATTATTCATTAGGATTTGAAAGCACAGATCAGTGTTTGAAGTGAAAAAATAAGGTTTAGACTAATCAACAAGTATATCAAAGAAAAAGACAAAAAGCAGAAACCAGATGGATCTAAACTGAAAATATCTCCACAATACATTTGTAGATTTTAATACACAAAAAAAATACATTCAACGTTCAGTCCCCCAAAAACCCAACAGCTGCTGATCAAGCCCTGAAATTGACAAAACTCAGCCCGACCTGATTTTTCTCTCTTGCAGATAAGTAACAAAGGTCTAGTCTGTTTCCAATCTGTAACTGAGCAGTAACGGAGAAGGAGCAGACTGATTAGCTCATCTGCTTGTCTCTTTGCTCCCTCCTTCTATCCTTGACAGTACCTGAGCTCTGATGTACGTTTGCAAGAGACCGATTGCAGGTTGAATTCAGGTACCCATACTTCTTACATTTACAAAAATAAATGTAATGATCTATTAACAATAAAAGAACTGCACTAATTTATGTATTTTATATCTGGAGTCCAGCTTTAAGCAGCATTAATATTTTTAAAGCTTTTGCATGGTAATTACTAATTATGCATGTCTTATTCCAGCAGTTTTGCTAATAAATGGATACCAAATTGATGAAATGTATGCAACAATAATCAATAAAAACATGTAGCATATTTTTATTTTTCCATTCCCATACCTCGTCTCCCACATGTTAATCAGTGCGGGCACACAAGTCTATGGCATGTGATTTGCAGTCTTTTACAGCAGAGATCTCAAGTGATTAGGCAGCAGATTAGCATACAGAACAGCAAGAAGCTGTCAATGTAATGCGAAGCAAGTCCCAAGCTATTTGGTGCTATTTTCATGATGTATAGATTTAATAGCAATTCTGCTAGTATAATGTATAAAACATTTTATGGCACTTAACACATGTCCAATATTAATTTGAATCGCCAGGCTCATTTTAAAGGTAAATCAGCTGGAGAACATTTATTGATGGTACTGCCTTCTACTTCATATAAATGGTAATTCAAACAAATTTCTATATTTTGACTATTTTCCCAAGAGGTGGAGAGCGATGCAACCCATATCAATAACTTCCCATGCAGATCAGCTTTTAGTGCTGATCTGTGTCAATCTTGTGGATAATAGCTGCGTTTGTTTAAGAAAAAAAAAAACTTTATTCAGTGCAATCTTCGTAAAATGGATTTCCTAGAAATTTAATTCTAAGAAACTACACCTGCAAGAAGCAGTCTACATGTATATTAGAAATCGTTCTGAAATCGTAGCGCCCAACATACAACTACAGGTTTCCAGTTTTATTTGTGGAGCTTAAAGCAACAGTTTTTGTAGTAATTTTGATGAACACGTAGCACCAAATTTAAAAAAAAAACAAAGAAGATAATCCTAGAAATAAATTATTTTCCCTAGAAAAGAAGAACTGGGTGATAGGACCACAATAAATATAACAAGGCAAGACAGGATTCAGTATCTGCAATACAGGGCCCTGCAAAAGAACATATGGTTGGTTATGGAGATTGGTGTGGGCAGGATGGGACTAAAGTGCAGAGATAAATCACATGGATGGGTGTATGGATCAGGCATCTGTGCAGACAAGCAGCGAATGGAATGCAGAAAGAGATTCAGGCTCAATACAGGCAAGAAGCAATACTGTGACCCCAACAAGTGGTAGAAGGCCCTCACCAAAGAAAAGGCTCTACAAGTGCCAGTTTTTTTTTTTTTTATACCAGACCACCTAAGGAGAGCTTTTTCAGCAGGACTACTTCCAGACCCCTACGACTGCCAGGTTGAGATCAAAAAATAAATCTCAGAGTACCGGTAATGAAGCAGGCTTATTCGGGCCAGAGGTAAGGACGGGTGAGCAGCAAAATCATAGGACCAGTCAATGCAACAGGATACAGATCCAAAAGGATCAGAAGCTACAGATCAGTATAAGGAATCATGCAAGGTTAGAAGGGTGAAGCCTAAAACCTAGAAACAGAGCAGGTCTGGGAGCTCAAGTTAGTACATCTAGCACAATCAGTAAAAAGATCAGAAGGTCAGGACACAAGAGGAGAGCTGATACATGAGCTACAACCAGATACAAGCAAACAGGCGATAACAGGAAGCAACAGTTAGAGACAAAAAATGCCAACATAAAGGACATAAAAAACAAGATCTAATAGATTCTTGCAAATTTTGTAGCAAATACAAGATTTTCTGTTGTAAAGATTGAAATGAAAGATTCTATATATACTGTTAGTAATTAAAATTGTACATAAAAAATGCACAGCTACAGGCATCATCTAGATATCTTTTTTTTGTCAGCAAGCAATTCTCTACAATGTAAAACGGCAACCTAGCTATCTATTAGCTGCTGGATTGGTTTTACAAGCAGCGGGAGGGGATGCCCACTCTCTTGCTGCCCATCGGCACCTCTCCAGGCTCTCCCGTGCCATCAGAACCCGGAGATTAGATCTGACGGTAGCGTCGGGATAACACAGAGCTGGCCAAGGACTGGATTGTCCCCAGCCAGCTCTATGACCCTGGGAGGCCGGAAGCAACTTCATGATGTCACTTCCGGCTCTGGCAGATGCAAACACTGCCATTTTTCCCCTAGAAAGCAGAGATCAATGTTTTTTTTTCACATGCTTTTCAGGGTAGAGGAGATATCTGGGATCTCTCCATAAAAAGGACCCGTCATGCCTTATTTCTATGACAAGGGATGTTTAAATTCCTCGTAATAGGAATAAAAGTGATCCAAAAAAAAGACAAAATTAAAGGGACAGTGTAAAAATAAAAAAATAAAATAAATAATCCTTAAAAAAAAAAAATGTGCTCAGAAGCACCACACCTGAGGTATCGCCGTGAACATCAGAGTAACAAATTACAAAAATCGCCATTTTATTCTTTAGGCTGCATTCATACCTGAGCGACACGTTTTTGAGATTTTTCCGGTGTTTTGTCACGCGACTTTGGATCGTTGTTGCGTGTTTGTATGCAGCGTTTTTGGGCATTTTTGTATTAGCCAATAGAGAATACTTTATCTATGTTGAGAGACACCGGGCTATCGCCAAGCCATCTAAGGGGATTTCCTGCCCGATCATTGGGATACAAGGAGAGGAAGCACATGACCCTATTACATCTAATGCTGACACTTAGAGGGGCTGGTAAGCCTTGAGTCCTGACGGTGGTGGATTGCACTGATTACACCTTTGCACACATTGGTGGTGGTATATGTTGTACATGGTAACCCACTGATGTCTAGGATGTACTTCACTATATGACCCTCTTTTATTTATGCTCAAACATCCCGTGATGGTAACCGGGGAGGCCTTGGAGGACAGAGTTCTTTCCTAGGAGATTTGACCCTACTTGACCCAGTCACAGAGAAGTTCAAGCCTATCACACAAAGGGCGCGCAATTCGCTGCTATCTGGTGAGCCTTGATTTCGGATGATGGTGGTTTGTTTTCCATTCTTGGGACTATACTGCAACAATTGAGGCTCCTTTACGAGTTTGGGCTGATCCTTCATTAGAAGCTGTTTTTATAATTTTGAAGGTTCATATGGACTAATATGAACACCATGAATTATTAGCGCAGCTCCTGTGTTATTTAGAATACTATATCTATTACATCATTTGTTGCTAGGTAGTTCAGCTTTTTTTAGCTTTTATTTCAGCTGAAAATCGCGCAAACATGCGTGACAAAAATGCGCAAAAACGACCGAATCGCGCATTTCCATTAATTTCTATGGGATACAAACGCCGGAATCTGCCCGATTCACACAACAAAAATACCTCCGGGGCTAGTTTGAGCTTCAGGTGTTTGGCTTCAGCCGTTTTTGAGTGGAGATGTGAACCATCTCCATAGAGAATCACTGATTATTTTTTTTTCCACTCCAGCATTTTTATAGCTTCAGGCTTCAAGCATAATCAAGCTACAAAACGCTCAGGTGTGACTGGGGCCTAAGGGTTTAGGGGTTCCGAGAAATTTTCTAGCAAAAAAATACTGATTTTTACATGTAGGCCTGTGAGGGAACAAGTTAATAACGGAAAACTTTGGTGTATGAGGTATGCCTCCAAAAAAACTTTATTTCAAAGCTGAACTAAACGGTTCACTTTTTTTTCTGGTTGAACAAGAGAAAATCAATCAATGGAGAATATCTAATAAACTGTCAACCTCAATCAGGTGGGTTCTTTATTCTCCTTTTCTGACAATGCACACAATGTTATGCTCTGTGGGAATCTCTTATGACAGGTAATGTTAAGTGGATGACTATGATGAGAATCTAGAAGCATCCTCTAAGGATTTTAACATGTTTTCTGACAACTGAAAATGGCGATGGTTAAGGAAAACTGTTACCTTAGGTCAATGTTCATCCAACAGCTAAGACTTACCTCTAGTACAAGAAGAAAAATCTTGTTCTGTGAGCAGCTGCCATGCTTTCAGACATATTTCGAACCTTGAGGTAATTGACAAACCCTCTAAAGAAGAGCAACAATCCTAAAAATAAAAAAAAGTATATAAATTAACAAAACGTAAAACGATTATCTGAACATTTTATGGACTCCTCCAAGCTAAACTCAGGTTACCTGTCTGTATAACTTTCAGGTTAATACAATTCATTCTGGTTTATTATGAATCTGAATCGTTTGTCATTTGGTGCCCTGCCAACTAGGAATGGACAGGTTGCTGCAGCTCTTCTTCCTGCCATTAGTATACAAAGAGATACAGAGGAATTCATGATGCCAGTCATTCAAGTATGTCAGCTATGAATGTCTGATATTATGTAGGCCTCTTGCATATATTCTATAGACCTTGTAAGTTCAGGTGCGTATAACATGGGTTAGGGGCTGCTCCATCCCTATCTACTATATAGAAAAAAAGAAGCATATCCTGTGGGACTTTGTTGCAGCAAAGAAATATTGATCCAAACAACGTTTAAAAGAAGCAAAATGTTTAATTGTACAAAAAAGATTAAAATAAATCTAAATCTTCTATAGACCTTTCAAAGAGAAACACGAAGGCAGCCATGGCTGACATCTCAATCTTCAAATGCTTATGTCTTGGCTGTCATGCTGACCCTGTGGCTTCAGTACTGCGAGCCACTGAATAAGTATACAAATTACTACTTCTGATTTTTCTCTGACATTCCTGATCTCAGAAAGCATTTATGGCAGAGGTCAACATAACAGCCAGGCAAATAGCATCCTCAGAAGAAGGTATGTAACAGCAGCCTCTATATTTTTCATAGAAAAGGTTTACTTTAAAATTTTGTCGGCAAGCGGTGGAGCGAGATAGCATATCCTTGGATACCTGGGTTATTATTATTATTATTATACAGGATTTATAGTGCCAAACGCTTGCACAGTGCTTCACAACATGAGGGCAGGCAGTAGAGTTACAGTACAATTAAATAAAGGAGGAATCGGAGAGACATACTCATGAGAGCTTATAATCTAAGGCCTCATGCACACTGCTCCTGGTAAAATGGATGTTTAGGAGCAGTTGGGCATTTTTATCAGCTGCCCCTCAACTCTCCTCTATGTTATCTTATCAGTAGATGTACACAGGGTCGTTTATAGTAATTTCTAGGCAGTTGAGTTCAGAGGCTTATTTTGGAAAGCAAAAAAATGCGTTCAGACGGAAGTTCAGAGGCATTTGAAACACCAAATGCCTGTAACAGCTTGTAAACGCGCCTAAACGCCTAACTCGCATTTAGCAGCATTTCGTTTAGAGGAGTTTGACATTTAAAAAAAAAAAAAAAAAAAGCTTCTAGACGCGAACGTGGCAAACGGACGTTTTAAGCGTCGGTTTCTAGCTGTCAAAAAATTGTTCAGGGGAGGCCGAAAAAGCGTCCCATGTACATTAGGCCTAAGAGGGAAGGTCAGGAGATACAACTGGTGCTAACTGCTGGGGATAAGCTGATGGAGAAAATGAAAGTACAGTTGTTAGGTGTGGGCAGGATAGGCCTTTCTGAAGAGAAAGGCTTTCAAGGATCGTCCAAAAGTGGACAGAGTAAGAAATAGTTGGGCACATTGGGATAGGGAATTCCATAGGATGAAAACGAGCATAAGAGGAGGTGATGAGGGTCCTAGAGA
Organism: Glandirana rugosa; assembly: GCA_018402905.1. Lineage (NCBI taxonomy): Eukaryota > Metazoa > Chordata > Amphibia > Anura > Ranidae > Glandirana > Glandirana rugosa. The sequence continues at coordinate 1,644,954 of BLSH010468502.1, read as the reverse complement.
GCAGGAGGTCTTGGGAGGAACGAAGAGAACAATTTAAATGGGATTTTGAGACAAGGTTAGTGATGTAGCTGGGAGCAGAGTTGTGGATGGCTTTGTAAATCGTTTAGTATTTTGAATGTAATTCTTTGGGAGAGTAGATGGGCAACTATAATGACATGAAAGCAAAATACTAACCCATCATAAACACATGCTTCTTGGAGCTTTCTATATTTATGAGTGAGTAAGGGCCCTTTCACACATGCTGTCCGATCAGGTCCGCCTGTCCGTTCTTCAGGCAGACCTGATTGGACGCGCTCCGTTCACTCCTACACGTCCGCTGACATCCGCTGCTATCCAATCCGGTCCACCAAATCCAGGTGGGTAAAGGTCCTATTTTCCATCCATCTGGCGAATCGGATAGTTTTCATCCGATCTCCCCATAGAAGATAGCTGGACTCTGACAGGTCAGTCTCTGCACAGTGAACAGAGACGGACCTGTCATCCGACTGCTCAGCGGAGATCAACGGATTGATCCCCTTCTGAGCAAGCTGAGTCCGTCAAAACGGACGTGCCCAGTGTGAAAGGGGCCTAAAGAGCATGGAGGGTAAAGATAAACAAGACTGTGAAGGCAAAATGAGATCCTTCTTGATGTGATTCTGTTGCCTAAATACATGGAGCCAATAAAAACATGTCAATATTGATCAGAAAATAAATATACCTTAAAAGAAACCAGTGCTGAAAAACAGATGTAGGCTGCTATTGCTGAAACCCTGGTTACAATGTATTAATGAACCCAAAGCATATGGATCAGGCTTTACTTGGTGCATGCTTGTTCCAGGTTACTGACTCAACGTATTGAACCCAGAGACAGGCAACTAGGAGGAGTCAGAAATGCCAGCTTATCATGATTAAACAATGTAATAATTTTTATATTGGTAAGTGTACTGTAACTCCCTCTTCATTGCCCTACCATTACACAGGCTACACCCCCCCCCCCCCTTTCAGTCCACTATGAATTCCGCTGCCGAACTCATCCACCTTATTGACTGCTCTGTGTCTGCCACCCCTCTGTGCCAAATCCTTCACTGGCTCCTGATCACCCAACCAAAAAAGTAAAAAAAAACAAAAAAAAAAACAACAACTTACAAAACCATCCACAACTCTGCCAAAAGCTACACCACCAACCTTATCTGAAAATATCAATCAAACCACTCTCTGACACCGTATATACAGTATATTCTCAAGGCAGGTGCGGTGAACAGCACAACGGTTTCAGATGAAGTGCAAAGCAATCACACCATCCCACTGGTCACATATAGAAAACCGCAAACGGGGATTGCTGCACTTAAAATTTATTGAGAGTCGGTTTACACAGGGGCGATTCGACTTGAACGTGACTCCAGCGTGACTTTGGGCAACTTACAATGCGACTTAAAGTGACCTCCATGCCAGGTGACTTTGCCTGTGAGCAATCAGAGAATGTAGCTCTTCTGAAATCATTCCTTTTACCTAGGTAAATTATTTTCTTTTTCCTGTAAAGTCGCTTAAATATAGATGGGAATCCAACTTGGAGGCGACTCCTATTGAATTCTATGGGCACAAGTCGGATAGGAGTCCCCTTGAAGTAGTACAGGAACCTTTTCTGAAGTCGGAGCGACTTCCGTAGTGTACATTAAGACCGCTCACAATCACTTCTATGGGATTTCTTATGTCAAGCGACTTGGGGCAACACTAGTCGGATCCCAAGTCGCTGTAGTGTGAACTGGTTCTAAGACTGTGTTGCATACCAGCAGAGTACGTTTTTTTTTTTATGATGACTGCCAGTGAGGCCTGTAAATTTCACAGGGAGTCTGGGAGGGACAGTGACTGATTATCACCTGGCTGGCAGTCCTCCGGACTCCTGAGGCCTATAAATTTCACATTGCAGGGAGCGACAGGGTCCCTGTAAAATTTACAGGCCTCAGGAGGGCTGCCAGCCAGGTGATAATCAGTGTTACTAATGACCAGATGGAATCATGGTGATTGTTGTTAATTTGCCCTCCCAGGCAGGCCAGACCACCCCACACAGTCCAGTCCCTGCCACGGACTGCAAGTTAACAATCATGATTTTTGGGGGTCCCTTCTCAGTGGCATTTCCCCACTGACACCAATGATGGGACACTTTTCCTCCCACTGACACCAATAATGGGGCACTATTCCTCCCACTGACACCAATGATGGGGCACTTTTCCTCCCACTGACACCAATAATGGGGCACTATTCCTCCCACTGACACCAATGGTGGGGCACGTTTCCTCCCACTGACACCAATGGTGGGGCACTTTTCCTCCCACTGACACCAATGATGGGGCACTTTTCCTCCCACTGAAAAGTCCTTTTTTTCTTCAGATTGACAGCTGACTGCACGATCCTGTATATAGCACTAAGGTGAGAAACAATATATGCAGTGTTATATTTGTTTTAAATGTCGCAATGGTTTTGCGGCTCCCAGTTTTTTTTTTTCCTTCGGAAACGGGTCCAAGTGTCTCTTTATATCTTAAAGGTTGCAGACCCCTGGGCTAGAACATCATCTACATACATATACACACATATGGAACAGCATACGTACAATATGGAGTACAAATAATACTAAATTCAATTTTAAAAATTGCAATAAATGGGAAGTCCCAGAACAATCTAGCGGCTAGCTGTCTAATTCAGATGCAGATTTTGCATGCTTCGCACAGGAAACCAGATGAAAATGGATTTGCACTTTTCATTGTGAAGTCCACAGAGCGGATTATAAACAGGTGTGGTGAGACAACACATTTAGGGTTAATACATTATTTCCCAAGTCATCATTACGTGGAGCAAACAACTTTGTAAAATAAGTAATCTTGTTAAATGCAAAGGCTTGCAAACTATTATGGCTGAGTAAATATTCCACAATATATTTTTGGAGAAAAGCTGATACAACGGATGTGCTGTGATCTGGAAGCATGAAGGCTTTTTCTATGCCTGGCTGAGCATGGCATAATGTACTATGCATTTCAAAGAACAGTTTCCTGACTCACAGACACACCATACAGCCTAAGGGGCCTGTGACTCTCCTGCATTTCCATCAGAGCTGTTTTGGGGAACAGCTACATATGAGCTGAAATTATGTAAACTTATAATGAGGGGATGCTACAAGCAAGACATGTCAAAAAAAAAAAAAAAAAAAAGAACAGTCTATATATCTTCTCGTTTTAAAAGGATACTGCAATAAAATGGATTTGGCCGCTGGCATTTTGTATAATGCATAAGCTGCTTCACCCTAAAGGAGCAAATTAGCTACTCGCTACATAGTTATTTTAGCTAAAAACTAAACTTGGTACAGATTGTTCAGTATTTCTTGCCAACGGGAAAATTAGCATGTTAGCAGGTTAGTACTAGACTTTTTATTTTTATCTACTATTGAGGTTCTGCTTTGAATTTGAATAGATACTAATGTATTTAAAGACATTTTAACTCTAAGTTAATTACTTTGTTTACCCATTTAGTATTTGGGGGGGCATTAAGAAGTGAGGTAAGGGCTCTTTCACATGGGTGTTCAGTCTGCTTCTAACTGTCAGTTTTCCAGACTGAACCCAATTGGTTGTCTATGAGCAGGCAGAGTCCTTTATGTCTGTAGAAAATAATGGAAAATGTTTGTATCCTTTGCCACTTTTGTGGACATAAATGGATGTTATTTGTTTAAAATGTTACTAAACCTACAACAGTAAGATCAGTCTGTACAGTGCCTCGAAAAAGTATTCATACCCCTTAAAATGGTCCACATTTTGTCATGTCACAACCAAAACCGTAAATGTATTTCATTGGGATTTTATGTGACAGACCAACACAAAGTGGCACATAATTGTGAAGTGGAAGGAAAATGATAAATGGTTTTCAACATTTTTTCCAAATATGTGAAAAGTGTGGCATGCATTTGTATTCAGCCCTCCTGAGCCAATACTTTATAGAACCACTTTTCACTGCAATTACAGCTGCAAGTCTTTTTGGGGATGTCTCTCCCAGCTTTGCACATCTAGAGAGGACATTTTTGCCCATTCTTTTGCAAAATAGCTCAAGCTCTGTCAGATTGGATGGGGAGTCTCTGTGAACAGCAATTTTCAAGTCTTGCCACAGATTCTCATTTGGATTTGGGTCTGGACTTTGACTGGGCCATTCTAACACATGAACACTTTGATCTAAACCATTCTATTGTAGCTCTGGCTGTATGTTTAGCGTCGTTGTAATGCTGGAAGGTGAACATCCACCCAGTCCCAAGTCTTTTGCAAACTCTAACAGGTTTTCTTCTAAGATTGCCCTGTATTTGGTTCCATCCATCCTCCCATCAACTCTGACCAGCTTCCCTGTCCCTGCTGAAGAAAAGCATCGCCACAACATGATGCTGCCACCACCATGTTTCACGGTGGGGATGGTTCAGGGCGATGTGCAGTGTTAGTTTTCCGCCACACATTGCGTTTTGCTTTTAGGCCAAAAAGTTATTTTGGTCTCATCTGACCAGAGCACCTTCTTTCACGTTTGCTGTGTCCCCCACATGGCTTCTCGCAAACTGCAAACGGGACCTATGGCTTTCTTTCAACAATGGCTTTCTTCTTGCCATTCTTCCATAAAGGCCAGATTTGTGGATTGAATGACTAATAGTTGTCCTGTGGACAGATTCTCCCACCTGAGCTGTGGATCTTTGTAGCTCCTTCTCCTCCTCTAGTTACCATGGGACTCTTAGCTGCTTCTCTGATTAATTTCTCCTTGCTGGAATGTCAGTTTAGGTGGATGGTCATGTCTTGGTAGGTTTGTAGTTGTGCCATAGTCTTTCCATTTTCAGATGATGGATTGAACAGTGCTCCATGAGATGTTCAAAGTTTGGGATATTTTTGTATAACCCAACCCTGCTTTAAATCTCTCCACAACTTTATCCCTGACCTGTCTGGTGTATTCCTTGGCCTTCATGATGCTGTTTGTTCACTAAGGTTCTCTAAAAATACTCTGAGGGCTTCACAGAACAGCTGTATTTCTACTGAGATTAAATTACAGACAGGTGGACTCTATTTACTAATTAGGTGACTTCTGAAGGCAATTGGTTCCACTAGATAGATTTAGTTAGGGGTATCAGAGTAAAGGGGGCTGAATACAAATGCACACCACACTTTACACATATGTATTTGTAAAAAATGTTGAAAACCATTTATCATTTTATTTCCACTTCACAATTATGTGCCCCTTTGTGTTGGTCTATCACATAAATCCCAATAAAATACATTTACGTTTTTGGTTGTAACATGACAAAATGTGGAAACTTTCAATGGGTATGAATACTTTTTCAATGCACTGTATATACAGTAAAGCATGCTTGTTATACTCACTGTGCAACCTTCTGCATTGAGTAAAAAGGCTGTTTGATCCTGTATGCACAGATTCTCCCCTTTTTGCATTTCCCCAAAACATGTCCGGATAACACAGTAAATGGAGTCAAGCTGCAAATGCTCAGTTTTGTGTGTATTGCTAGAGAGTTTTTCTTTTTCTTGGGAGAATGCATGTGATCAGCACAGGACCAACCAGCACTTCTCAGACAGAGGGTCAGGGGTTCTGCATCCCGATAGGACAGGCAGTGCAGTATGAAAACTCCTCCTACAAGCTTTAACCAGGCATGGATAGAAGTCACAAGACTGCTATATACTGCTGATGAGAAAAGATATTTAGCACATACTTGTATAGCGCCGTCAATTTACGCAGCGCTTTACATATGCATTGTACATTCACATCAGTCCCTACACTCAAGGAGTTTACAATCAAAGGTTGTGAACTCACATTCATACATACACATACTAGGGCCAATTTGGACAGGATCCAATTAACCTACCAGCATGTCTTTGGAGTGTGGGAGGAAATTGGAGTACCCAGAGGAAACCCACACAGGCACAGGGAGAACATGCAAACTCCAGGCAGGTAGTGTCGTGGTTGGGATTCGAACCAGCGACCCTTCTGCTGCCAGGCGAAAGTGCTATCCACTACACCACTGTGCCACCCCATTTATAAAGCATATACAGAGTATATAGAGCAGTGGTTCTCAACTCCAGTCCTCGGGACCCCCCAACAGGCCAGGTTTGCAGGATAACTGAAATACATCACAGGTGATATAATTTGCTGCTCAGTGATTGCAGTATTCTAGTCTGCATCTCCCCAAGGTAATACTTAAAGTCTGGCCTGTTAGTGGGTCCCGAGGACAGGAGTTGAGAACCACTGATATAGAGCATAGATTATACACAATGTTATAACACTGGGCTGATATGGACAGTAACATAAAACAATGTATAACTTCTAAAAAAAAAAGAAAATTAAAAATCAAATGTATGGCTTTATTATGACAAGACTATACAGTAGATGGTATTAAAGGTAAGCAAGGCCTCATGCATACGGGCGGTTTGGCCTGTACAGCATAAAAACTGGCCATTTTGGGCCCCTAGGTGGTACAGGTGCAGTGTACAGTTCGCTGCCAGCAGCCTGTCAAAATCGATGACAGGCTGAAATACGCATTGGCTGGATACTGTTCTAAGTAGTACTCGCATACACAGCCAGGGTGTATTCAATGAATGCAGTAAGTTCAGGTTATGGGCATATGCTCATATCTGTAAGTACTCCTCAGAACAGCGTTTGGCTGCACACAGCAGTCATGTATTTTCCTCTGTTAGACCCCTTTCACACTTGGGCCATGGCTGCGTTCGCAGTAAAGCGCAGCTCGTTTTATCGGTGCTTTACCACAGTTTAAGCAGCGGTTTTCGGCTGCTAGCGGGGCGCTTTTAACCCCAAATTAGGGGTTAAAAACTCCCGTGTTGCGGCACTTCCAAAGCGCTAGCCATTCATTGCAATGGGCAGGGGCATTTTGGGAGCGCTGTATACATTGCTCCCAACCCATCCCAAAGATGCTGCTTGCAGGACTTTTTCTAACATCGTGTAAGCCTCAGGCTTCACACTTGGGCGGAATGGGAGGCAGTTTTCAGGCGCTCTACAGGTGCTATTTCTAGCGCTAAAATTCCTGGAAACTGCCTCAATGTGAAAGGGTCTTATTGATTTTAACAGGCTGTTGACAGCCAGTTGTATGCGGCACCTGTGCCTTCTGGGCACGCAAAACCTCCCAGTGTTTACACTATACAAACCAAACCGAGTAATTTGTATTGCATCTGCAAAAAAAGACCCCTTTCACACTAAGGCCGTTTTCAGGCATTTTAGCCTGAAAACTGCCCCTCGTGCCGCCCGACTGTGAGAGCCCAAGTGCTTTCACACTGGGGCAGTGCGCTTGCAGGACAGGAAAAAAAGTCCTGCAAGCAGCACTTTGGGGTGGTGGGGCAGCGGTGTATACAGCGCTCCCAACCCGCCCTGCCCATTGGAATGAATGGCAGCATTTCCAAAGCACCCGAAAAGCGCTTCAGAAGTGCCGCAACACGGGCGCTTTTAACCCCTACTTGAGAGTTAAAAGCACCCCACTAGCGGCCGAAAAGCGCCGCTAAAACGAGCAGCGCTTTACCGCTAAGGCGGTCCGTGCCCTAGTGTGAAAGAGGTCTAACGGAGGTACATAAGCAATGAAAATCAGACAAATGTTCTAATCCCTCTCCACGCTAAGACTCCTTTCACACGTGCAGAGTCCATTTTGACGGACTCCGCTGCTCAGCGGGGATTGATCCGTTGATCCCCGTTGAGCCGGCGGATGACAGGTCAGTCTTCGCACTCTGTGAAGGGACGGACCTCTCAGAGCCCTGCTCTCTTCTATGGAGGATTGGATGAAAACGGGATTTTTTGACTTAACGTAAAATCCCTTTCTCTGAGTTTGTCGACAGGCACAGCGACTCTTAGGACTAAGTATTTATACTGCCCTCTTCAGGAGTTTACTAGGCAGAACAGGCAGTTCTAACAGCAAAAAGAACAGTAACAGACACAGCCCCTCCTAGGGGGCAGTGCCCACTGGCAGATAACCCCACACCCAGGTCTGCTAGCTCAGTTCGTAACAAGCAGTGCAACATCCGGAGGGGTGGGTGCTGTGCCTATCGACAAACTCAGAGAAAGGGATTTTATGGTAAGTCAAAAAATCCTGTTTTCTCTTTCGTTCGTCGACAGGCACAGCGACTCTTAGGACTAAGTGGGATGTCCAAAAGCAGTGCCAAAAATGAGGGGTGGGTAACAGAACAACAACAGAACTACACCCAACTGAACCCTCAGTGAGGAACCACACGCATCTCACACGGGGCCGCCTGCAATACTTTGCGGCCAAACGCAGCATCTGAGAATACTAAAACATCAGCTTTGTAAAACTTTGAGAAGGTGTGCACAGAAGACCAAGTAGCTGCTTTGCACACTTGAGACACAGACGCCTGATGTCGAAAAGCCCAGGAAGTGCTAATCGCCCTGGTAGAATGAGCCGTGACCTGAAAAGGAGGCTCCAGACCCTTAACAGCTTAGGCTCGGGTCACCGTCTGTCTAATCCAACGTGAGATAGTGGCTGAAGAGGCCACCAAACCTTTGTGTGGACCATCCACCACAACAAAGAGAGCGTCCGACCTCCGAAAGGAGGCCGTGGTCGCCAGATACACCCGCAGGACCCAAACAACATCCAGGGAGAGCAAAGCAACCTCCCTAGGGTCAGATGGGCACGGGCATAATGAAGGAAGGACAATGTCCTCATTGATGTGGAAGGATGACACCATCTTCGGTAAAAGGAAGGTGATGGACGCAAGACCGCCTTATCCTTGTGTAGGACCAGATAAGGAGACCTACAGGACAAAGCCGCCAACTCAGACACCCGGATAACTACCAGGAAAACCATCTTCTGTGAAAACAGTTGCAGTGAAATTTCCCTGATATTCTCAAAGGGCGGCTTCTGAAGGACCGAGAGGACCAAACTGAGGTCCCATGGCGCCAGAGGTGTCTGAACCTGGGGGGCAAAATGCCGAACCCCCTGCATAAAGGTACGGCTCAAAGAACGCGTCGCCAAAGGACGCTGAAAAAAGATCGCTAGAGCAGAAACCCGACCCTTGATAGCACTTGATGCCAGTTTCTGGTCGAGACCCTTCTGTAGGAAGGCCAGCACCCGAGCTACCGAGAAGGAATGAGGGTTCCACCCTCTGGCTTTGCATCAGGCGATGTAAGCCTTCCAGGTGTGGCGATAAATTCTACGTGAAGTGGCCTTACGTGCCTTCAACATGGTAGGAATCACAGAGTCCGAGACTCCTCAACACCTGGGATTCAATAGCCAGGCCGTTAAAGCCAGAGAGAGTAAAGCAGGGTGCAAGATGGGCCCCTGGGACAGAAGATCCTAGTGAAGCGGGAGTCGCCAGGGAACATCCACCACCAGTCGCACTACGTCGGCGTACCAAGGACGCCTTGGTCGATCTGGAGCTACCAGAATGGTCGGTATACCCTCCGTTTATATTCTGCGCAGAAGGCGCGGAAGCAGTTTGAGAGGAGGAAAGGCGTAGATGAGTTGATACCGAGCCCACGGAGCCACAAGAGCATCCGCCAGAGCATCCCTTGTCCTGCTCACGAAGGTCTGCACCTTCCGATTGAGACGGGACGCTAGCAAGTCCACATCCAGGACACCCTATCTCAGACAAATCTGATGAAAACACATCTGGGTGCAGGGACCACTCTCCCTGGTCCAGGCGCTGGCGACTGAGATAGTCCGCCTGCCAATTTTCTACGCCCAGTATGTGGGCGTCAGAAAATGCCAGAACGTGGCTTTTTGCCCACCGCAGAATGGGGGCTACCTCCGAGGCCGCAGTCGAGCTTCTTGTCCTGCCCTGGTGATTCACGTATGCCACGGCCGTGGCATTGTCCGACTGAATCCGGACAGGGCACCCGTGTAGTCTCGACGTCCAATGGGAGAGGCAGCACCAAATCGCCCACAATTCCAGGACATTGATCGGGAGACGAGACTCCACCAGAGACCACCATCCCTGGGCGGAGAGCAGTCCCAGGACTCCGCCCCAGCCTGTCAGGCTGGCGTCCGTCGTGATCACTGTCCAGTGAAGGGGGAGGAAGGACTTCCCCGACCGAAGAGCCGGGGACCGAAGCCACTAGAGCAGCGAGGCCCTTACCTGGTGATCCATCCTGATCACCCGATCGAGGGAAGATGGGGACCTGCCCATCTCAGGAGAATCTCGCGTTGCAGAACCCGGGTGTGGTACTGAGCATAAGGGACCACCTCGAAGGAGGCCACCATGAGGCCCAGGACCCGCATGCAAAACCGGAGTGAGGCCCATTTCTGGGACAGCAGGGACCGAACCGCAGACTGAAGCATCTGCCACTTAGTTGGCGGGAGGAAAACCTTCACCTGGGCCGCATCCAGGATCAGCCCCAGATATTCCAGGTGGTGAGACGGAATCAGAACCGACTTCGGGAGGTTGATCACCCATCCAAACTCCTGCAGAGTGTGCAGGGTGATTGTCACATTGTCCCTGAGCGCTGGAGCCGACTCCGCTCACAGAAGAAGGTCGTCCAGATACGCCACCACCGCGATACCCCTCTACCTCAGCAGAGCAAGAACCGGGACCAGCAGTTTGGTGAAAACCCGATGTGCCAAGGCCAGGCCAAACGGGAGGGCCACAAACTGGTAGTGATCCTCCCCAACCGCAAAGCGCAGGAAGCGCTGGTGCTGGGCGCAGATGGGAACATGCAGGTACGCATCTTTGATGTCGAGGGAGGCCAGGAAATCGCCCTTGTGCAGGGCCGCTACTACCGAAAGGACTGACTCCATCTTCGGAACCATGAAAAGGTTGGGATAAAACCCTTGGGAACGTTCTGCCCGTGGAACGGGAACCATCACCCCTTGACCCAGCAGGTCCTGCACAGCCCCAAACAGGGCCCGCAGCCTGCCCACTGGCAGCTTGGAGGTGAAGAACCTGTCTGGGGGGCGGGAACGGAGTCCTATGCTGTACCCCGAGGAGACCACCTTGAGCACCCAGCGGTCCGAGATGCGGGAGGACCACCTGTCTGCAAACCACAGGAGACGTCCCCCCACCCGAACACTGGGCGGGGGCAACCCTTTATGTGGAGGAGACCTTGTCCTCTGGCTTGGAGCGCTTACGCAGCCAGGGACGCTTCTGTCCACCCACGGGGGTTTTGGTGGGCTGTGAACCCCTGCCCGAGGAGCGGAAGGGACTAAAAGGCCGTCTATGGGCCGGAAAGAAGGGGCCCTGTCGGCGACGGGGGTCCGAACTCCACCTAGACTCCGGGAGAAAAGTGCTCTTTCCTCACGTGAGATTTTTCATCATCTCATCCAAGGAGTCACCGAAGAGCCGCCCCCCCCGGAAAGGGAAGTCCGCCAGGGCCTTCTCAGAAATCTGGTCCGCGGACCAGCACTTCAGCCAAAGCCACCGCCTAGCTACCACAGAGACCACGGACGCATTGGATATTAGAGGGGCCACGTCCAGGGCTGCATCGCACAGATACTGAGCCCCCTGGACCATCCGATCTGCAAGATCCACACACTCAGGAGAAGCCTGCGTCTAGCACAACTCGCTGTGTAGCAGCTTCGCCCACTCAGTGAGCGTTTGCGACACCAGCGCAGAAGCCACAACGGGCCGCATGGCAGACCCCGTTAGAACAAATAGGGATCTGATGCAAGCCTCAGCCTTCCTGTCAGCCGGGTCCTTAAAGGACATCGTGCCCTAAACAAATTTATCAAGAAAATCCACATACGGAAAAATCTTAGCCGCGGGGCCCGGTCTATGTGACCCGAAGGGGACAGGCACCCTTTGAGAGTCCTGCTGCTTCTTCCAGTTGCAGGGTTTCATGCACTGAGGTGATCAGAGCGTCTACAAGAGCCTTCTCGTGCGCAGCAGCGGACGCCTCAGACTCATCCCCGCTATCAGGGGCATCTGGGATCTCGCCATCCGACAGTTCAAGGGGGGTCACCGCAACGGAGGAGCCCCCCTCGGGGTCCGAGTCCTCCCCTGAAGAAGGGGGGACAAGGGGCGCTTTTTGGCATCCCTGCGGTTCAACAGCGGCTCTACCTGGGAGACGAATGTCTCCAGGACCGTGGACATGGCGTCTACAAGGGACAGGGCCCCTGAAGTGCCGGCTGCAGGCACCAGGAGGTCCGGTGGGGAAGCACCCGCATCGGCTGCCATTCTGTCAATCACCCTGGCAGTGCCCAGAAAATGAGGCCTATCACCAGGAGACCACTGCACCCCCCACCCCACAGCTGCGCAAGGCTTGTCACAGGGAGCACCCCAAGGGGACTCACCACCCGACCATAGAGGAGCTGCCTGCTGCTGTTGTCCGCCGCTGTCGCTGCCTTCACTCGCTCCTGCTGCCCACACTGCCGCTGTGCTCAGAACCACCCCCGCCAGTGAGATCCGCGCCGTGCTGGGGGGTAAATCAGCAGCAGAAAACGACCAGGACCGCCCCTCAGCACACACAGGCCTTTTACGTGTAGAAAACCACAGGAAAATGGCCGCCCATGCACACTAGAGGCCGAAACCCAGTGTAACAGTGCCGCGGCTACACCAAAATGGCTGCTGACCGATCCCCATGCTTTTAAATACGGCCGGCTACAAAAAAAAGGAAGCAAGGAGGGGGGGGAGCAGGGGGTGAGGCGGAGGGGGACCAGCTAGGGCCCATACACCCAATTACACCCTGGAAGCCCCGGTGAGGGGAAGGGGGGTGCGACAGCGGGGTACCAGAGGGGTGGTGGAGGGGGCACGAGCGAGGAAGAGGGGGGGGAGACCACCCATTATGCTACACCCCGGAGGGGGGACTCGCTAGCTCCCCCCTTGGGCCCCCGAAGGTGAGGGGGGACATACTTACCCCATCTAGTCGGGGGGTGCGGGGATCCCACCCGAGACAGCTTACACGCTCCCGGCTAGGCCGGAGGTAGCTGTCGGCCCTGGACGCACTGCATGCGATGGCGGGGCCTTTAACCCACAGGGCCACCCCATACGGTCAGGGCTTGTCGCGGTCGACCCAGCGCAAAGCATTCAGTCTAGCTCGTGATGGCCAGCTGGGGGGAGACTACCTGGACCCAAGAACCAGCCTGTCACCCAGCGCCGCTGCTTGATTGTAGTCTTCATCTGTGAGGCTGTCTCCAGACAGCCAAAATGGACCAGAGAGGTACCACAGATCCCAACAGGGAGCCTAGGTCTAACTCCTTGCACTAGGCAGAAAAAACTGAGCTAGCAGAGCTGGGTGTGGGGTTATCTGCCAGTGGGGACTGCCCCCTGGGACGGGCTGTGTCTGTTACTGTTCTTTTTTGCTGTTAGAACTGCCTGAAGAAGGCAATATAACCCTCTTAGTCCTAAGAGTCGCTGTGCCTGTTGACGAACGAAAGAGAAAACGGACCGTCTGCCCGTTTTCATCTGATCCACCAGACGGATGGGAAATAGGGTTTCCATCCGTCTGGATTTAGTGGATCGGAGTGGAACGGATGTCAGCAGACATGTCACTGCTGACATCCGTTGCTCCATAGAGGAGAATGCATGTTATTTAGTGCAGATAAGGGTAACAAGCAGTGTATGGCTAGCTTTAGGCTACCCTATGACTCCACACCCCATTTTTTTAAAAATATTTTCTTTTCTCTTATTGGGCAACAACTGCTTAAATGACCCTGTCACTACAGGGTCCAGAGTAAACTAAGCCCAGGTATAATTACTTTTCCAGCAGCCGGTCTTCAAATCCCCCCCTTTTGTCAATCCCCAGTCTCTGCATGGATTAAAGATTTCCAGCTATGCTGAATATCTGCTTTCCCCATCGCACACTGTGCTGGCCATTTTCTGAAAATACTAGTTGCTTGGTTGTGTCTGGTTTCAGTACCTTTACGTCACAAACCCAGAATAACAATGCTGTATTGTGAGTGTCAGAATTCTAGATGTCTATACTAGCTCCAGGTCAAGGTCCAGGACTTTAAAGACATTAAAGGATGACAGCTGGAAAAATAACATTCTCAAAAGCAGAGGTCAGAAATGGCAACTTTCATAATTCTCTCATGACAGGTGCAATTTAAGTTTTCCCTCCAATGTATTGAAGAATTCATCTTTTAAAATCCACAAAATGACCAAAGACTTTATATTTCAATCATTTTATTGAGTTTTTTGACCATGCACTTTAAAATGATTGTAATGGTAAAAGGTTGTTTTTTTTTAAACTTTAATGTGTTCTCTGCATTGACGTAAAAAACCTTTTTATGTCAACTGTCTACAGCCCCCCACAATACTTACCTAAATCTGATCTCAATCCAGCGATGTGCCCTTCTGCTCTTATCGCCCCCTTCTTCTCACAGGAGGACTGGCAGTAGCAGGATCCATTGGCTTCCGCTACTGTCAATCAAACCCTGTGAGGAGAAAGCAGGGTGGTTGAGCCGAGCCGTGCTATGTGTGCCAATAGACCAGGTCTGCTGATAAGGCAGTACAGCTGGTAATGTTGTACTGAGCCCAGGCCTCATCAGGTAACCAGGGGGCCCAGGGCAACTTTATTGTTCATTTCTGTCTAAATTAATGCATTAATTTTTGGGTTTAAATTTTAAATTACATAACCCTGGGCCCCATCAGATCAACAGAGGGGCCCAGGAGGTGGGACTTTTTTTTTTCTTCTTAATTTTCGGGTGTAGGGGGATAAAGTAAGTGCCGCTGTTTCGCTGCAAAAGGTGGTGGAGTATAGGCTGAGTTGGGGGGGGGGGGCCATCAGGAAGGCTGTACAGGACCCTATAATTTCTAATGGTGGCCTTGCAATAGATGCACGCAATGCGGTCCAGGATTGAGCCCACATGAGTGCCCCCAAAGCAAGCAGCTTGCTCTAGGGGCACTCAAAGAAGAGGATGAGCCAGAAGTGCTGGTGGAGGACCCCAGAAGTGAACACTGGCTGAATTCCTTGTACATACATACTCGTGACAACCGTTTTAACCTTTAGGTAAGCCTATAATAAGGCTTACCTGTAGGTGCCCTGCATATTTCCCAAACCTGCACGGTTCAGGAGATATGCAGTGTACTAGATGTGCCAACATCATTTCGGCACATGCGCAGTGAAGGAATGGCCTCCATGCCGTTTTTTTACTGAGATCGTGCCGTGACTGGCGGCTCCCGCGCACATGTGCCGGAGTGACGCCACGTGATTCCGGCCAGTCACAGAGCCGGAGTCGCGGCCCCGGAAGGAAGAGAGGCTGAAGAGGGACGCTGCCTGCACAGGGGACATCGCTGGACGTCACAGGCTTCGTTTGCAGGTAAGTGACACATTATGGTGATGCATAGTAGCCCATTATGTTTCTACTTTGCAGGGGAATATAGAGGAAGTAAACCTCATCAGGGTTTACTTCCTCTTTAATACTGGAAATGTAAAGTGTCTCAATATCCAATTAAGTACATATTCAGCACATTTCTCTTTGTAATTAGCTGATCTTAGTAAAACACATTAAACAAGGACATGTTACACACAAAAAGGTCATTCAGGAGTTGGTTTGTGTATGGAAAACTCTGAGTGTCTCTGAACAGCTAAAGATAAAGTCAGTATTTACATTGGGTAGAATAATTACTACTACCCCAATCATAACCGGTTATTGTTTCAAACAGAAATTCAGTGTGCCGCAGGGAGATGCCAAATCATGCATTACGGACAAGAAGGCTGGAGCCAAACCATAATTCTTACTACAGCTTATATTCTGACAAAGAAGCTAAAGTAGCATAATATGGGTAAAAACATTTCATTTTTCATTTTAAAAGCATTTCAAAATTCATTGCATGCTGTACATTTTCCTGGGAAAAGCAGGTTTTATAACTTGCTTAAAACATATAAAAGTTCTCATAAATATGTTTTATTGTGGCTGAACTCTGACTGCTATAGAGATTTTATCTATTTTTTTCCACAGTAAGTATTAGACAGGCTGCCTTCATCCATCATTTTGATTGAAGAAAGCAAGTAGCAATCACCACATTGATGAAGCTAAGAGAAGAGATACCAGCTGTACACAGCTATGTTATGGGCAGCAAGATACCCACAATGCACCATGTCCTCTGGAAGACCTCTGTACCTGCTTCATTCCACACTGCACTCTAGAAGGAATTCCAGGCTTCTGTAGCATACTAAGCGCACAGAAATGAACATATAAACAATAATGCAGCATAAAAAAGGGAACAAATATTGACTCTTTGTTTAATAAAAACTTGGCATAGGAGAAATACAGAGCCAGACTCTGTTGACTTCTTCTAAAAATTCTAGCCCCCTTGCTATCACCAATTGTGCCAGCAATAGGAATGCCACATGCCAAGATGCAAAATATTATTATTTTATATTAAAGCCCCACGCAGGGATACAATTTACTTCCTACCACCCCCTTCTAACCCATGCTGACAGTCTTTTTTTCCCCAGTACCCACCTAACTCCCCCATCTAGGTCCCTTACTAACACTGGTTCCAGAGCGAGGGTGCCGAGGAGGTGGTCTGAGACCATCTGCCACCCCCCCAGTAATGATATTACTTCTCTCTTTTCTAAGAGTACTTCACTGGCAACCATCCAATAGAAAAAGTGTCTACATCATGCAGGCAGTGATGTGGACACCTAAAGAAGGACCCAAAGTGGGTAATAAACAGATGAGAAGAGCTTGCGGTGCACCGTGCCAAAATGGGCATTTAAAAGGGCATTTTTTTCCCCCAACGATCACATAGAGGGGGGCGGGAGGGAGGGCAAGGCAGGGAGTGACACTGATCCTGGAGTGGACCTTTAAAATAGTCAGCAGGAACATGTTCAGTTCTTACGTTAGGCGACAGGCACGGATCTTGCACTATGAGAAAGAGCTGTGCCTACCGCAAAACATGTAGAATAGAACCTTTTGAGAAAGAGCTGTGCCTACCGCAAAACATGTAGAACAGAACCTTTTAAGAGCTGTGCCTACCGCAAAACATGTAGAATAGAACCTTTTGAGAAAGAGCTGTGCCTACCGCAAAACATGTTGAGAAGAACCTTTGAGAAAGAGCTGTGCCTACCCCAAAACATGTAGAATAGAAACTTTTGAGAAAGAGCTGTGCCTACCGCAAAACATGTAGAATAGAACCTTTTCAGAAAGAGCTGTGCCTACCGCAAAACATGTCAAAAAGAACCATTGAGAAAGAGCTGTGCCTACCGAAAAACATGTCAGAATAGAACAGCTGGCTATTGTTAATAATGGAAGACTATTATTTTGCATGTTAGCATGCAGCATTGTTGTCCATGGTACAATTGATTGCATTGGAGATGAACGAAGCAAACACTTGAGGTTTGATTATGGAGTGTGGTATCTGATCTCACCTGGAGATTTACCACTGGCTATTATGTTGGCTCTCTGGATGCCATACCTTTATTAGCCCAAAAGAAGTATGCTGATCAGGAGACTTACAAGAACCTACCTACATTCTGCTTCCAGGGTCAGTGGCTCAAAGTATTGAAGCCAGAGGGTTGGCATGACAGACAAACAATAAGAACTTTCAGAATAACAACTCGGCAATGGCAGTCTCAAGCCAGTTTTCCTGAATAAATTCTGAGGAAACCCACTCATGTGTGATCTACCATTTACACATTGCCTCTAGCAGGTATAAACAAATGTAATTACACAGAGTGAAACTTGCCTTAGGTTTCATTATATTTTATTGCTTTAACAGTCATGCCTTTATTTAATATCTGAGTACAAAAACAATTATCTACAATCACGCTTAATAAGTTTGAAGCATTTTAGTGTAGTTGAACCAATTAACAATAAATTCAGATTGGTTACTGCTGATTATTCATTTTGTCTTTCTCAATAAAGCCCATGTGGGATTATATAATAAGGCAATGCCAACAGCAAGAATTATGTACCAAGTACACTCTCAGGAATGTCATTTCTGAACAATGTCTGAAAAAGAAAGTGGCTGAACATGGCAGGATCACCAAGTTTTATTTTCATGGAAACTCCACCATTAAAAAGAAAATATGTAAAGAAAACCAAAAAAACACTTTTTTCCCTGGTATTAACATGGCAAATTTTAAACCAGATTTTAGTGACTGGGTTTAGATCTAGTTTAAGGCTTGTCCTTGTTGGATACACCCCAAATGATGTTTCTAGGTGTGTGCATGCCTCAGTTTACACATTGATGGTCCTGGTGTTGCTCCAGCATACTTTGAACATTCATTAATACACTATGTTCTAACATACTGCTGGGTTTAAAAGTAAAACTCTAGGTAAACACCTAACCCCCCTGCACCAAATGATTTGGACCAGTGCACAAAGCAAGGTCTATAAAGACTTGGATGGGCGAGGTTTGGGTGGAGATTTGTCTGGCCTACACAGAGTCATGACCTCAATCCGTTAGAACACCTTTGGGATGAATTAAAGTGGCGACTGCGAGCCAGGCCTTCTCATCCACATCAATGCCCGACCCCACAAATGCGCTTCTGGAAAAATGATCAAACATTCCCATAGACACTCCTAAACCTTGCCTTTCCAGAATAGTTGAATCTGTTATAGCTGCAAAGGGTGGGCCAACTCAATATTGAACCCTATAGACTAAGACTGGTATGCCATTAAAGTTCATGTGCGTGTAAAGGCAGCCGTCCCAATACTTTTGGCAATATAGTGTATGTGTGCTGTTTTACCTGCCAAAAGATTTGTGATTCTGTTCAGCCATTTACATGATCCTTGCTCATCAACAATACATCCTGCTCACTGGACAATGCATCAGTAGGATCATCCATGTCCAATGAGAATGTATATGCCTAAAAAGCATAAACGCGTAAAAAGAAACTTGGATCCCCTGTGTATTTTATTTTTTAATCCCCTCTATCTTGTTTGCTGAGTTATCCTCAAAATACATTTTTACGTCTGGTGTCATCCTGTTCCAATCCACCACATTGCCACATCCGTTTCACCATGTTCTTCATTTACATGCTGTCTCTTCTGGGTTCATGCAGCTGGCCTCTGATGACATGCATGCATCAGGGGGCAGCTGCAAGAAGCAAGATGAGACAACCAGTAGACTGATAAATCACAGCCGCCCATATGCTTTAGAGTTTTGGAGGCCCTACTGAGATGCGTGATGTCAGTACCCCAACAGGCACATCATTCTCTCATAGTGCCGTAAGGGGACAAGGAATAAAGGTATTAAAAGAGTTAGAAAACAAATGTCTGATTGTGGGAGAGGAGGGGGTAGGAGCAGCACACAATTGGCAGGGAGGGTAAAGTTCTCTTCGAAAAGTAAGTTTAATTTTTGAAAAAAAAAATAAATAAATGCACCTTTTTTGCAGGTAAAAAACATGAATTTATTATTTTTTTTCTAAGGGTCCTGCTGAACATTGCACCGTAATCAATAGATTGTTGGTGCAATATCAGGCTCCTCCAGACTCTCAGGATAGCTGTCTGCCCATACACCAAACGGACAGGCAGGTAGGTACCTGAGAGCAGGAAGAATCAATCAACTACCAGAGAGCTAACCAGTACCCCTATTGTTCAATGACAACTACAAGTTGGCAGCCACAATGGTTGATGGTACTTGTAGTCTATTCATTCACAGAAAACTGAGAATGAATGACGTGGTCATGTGAGTGGAAGAAGATCGGGGAGAAGCACGGGACTGGGCGTTCGGGGTGCAGATGCTGAAACATGCTCGACCATAAAAATAGGTGGAACATGTAACATGTTCCAAAGGTAAACTTATCCATTAATTAAGACAAAGTAGTGATCTTCCAGGCTGCGCATGCGGCAGAGATGTGTGATAGCCAAGGCTGGCTGAATGCAACTATAAATCCTTTTAGTACCTTGTCAGGTAAAAGAGTGCAAAGCTATTTATGACAGCTGTGTATTCAGTCCATTTTAAGGGTCTAAAATGACGCTCATCAGTCAGCTGCATTAATACTCACCAAGTACAAGGAATATCCACCAAAGCCAGTATTGTCCATTGAAGTATCCAGTAAAATAGTCAGAGAACTAAAAAAAAAAAATAATAGAGTTAAGATAACTATTTCAAAATGACAAAATGATACATTGAAAACTTAGCTGTAAACTGATTATTATTCATACTAATTAGTACTAACCTTGTATTACAATCGATTTCAGACTTTCAAAGAAATATTTTCTAAAAACCTGTACTATTCTGGGTCATAGACCCCAAAATATTAGCTTGGTACCAGAAATGTAAACACCTTCTCAGATTAAGAGGCACATCAGCTTAATACATTGGGGTTGCACTCATTTGAACGTTGTGAATGTGGTGATGGTTCACTTTGTAAAGAATACCCAATCAGGTGCAAGGAAAATTTAAAAAAAAAAAAAAAAGGACAGCATTTTTGCTTGCACGTGATTGGCTAATGGAAATCAGAAGAGCTTCACCGCATTCACTAAAGCCCGGTACACACGGACAGTTTTTTTTTTTTGTTGTTTTTTCGTTCTCCCCCTCCTCCTCCATGCCCACTAACCAGCTAAACACAACGGGGTGAGATACAGTTGTGCTCATAAGTTAACATACCCTGGCAGAATTTATGATTTTTTTTTGGCCATTTTTCAGAGAATATGAATGATAACATAAAAACATTTATTTCACTCGTGGTTAGTGTTTGGCTGAAGCCATTTATTATCAATCAACTGTGTTTACTCTTTTTAAATCATAGTGACAACAGAAACTACCCAAATGACCCTGATCAAAAGTTTACATACCCTGGTGATTTTGGCCTGATAACATGCACACAAGTTGACGCAAAGGGGTTTGAATGGCTATTAAAGGTAACCATCCCCACCTGTGATCTATTTGCTTGTAATTCGTGTGTGTGTATAAAAGGTCAATGAGTTTCTGGACTCCTGACAGACCCTTGCATCTTTCATCCAGTGCTGCACTGACATTTCTGGATTCTGAGTCATGGGGAAAACAAAAGAATTGTCAAAGGATCCGTGGGAAAAGGTAGTTGAACTGTATAAAACAGGAAAGGGATATAAAAAGATATCCAAGGAACTGAAAATGCCAATCAGCAGTGTTCAAACTAATCAAGAAGTGGAAAATGAGGGGTTCTGTTGAAACCAAACCACGGTCAGGTAGACCAACTAAAATTTCAACCACAACTGCCAGGAAAATTGTTTGGGATGCAAAGAAAAACCCACAAATAACTCCAGGTGAAATACAGGACTCTCTGAAAACATGTGGTGTGGCTGTTTCAATATGCACAATAAGGAGGCACTGGAAGAAAGAGGTCCTGCATGGTCGAGTCGCCAGAAGAAACTACACAATGTATCCCACTTTGTATGATGAGAAGAGACCAAAGGCCTATGACAAAAGGTACACCATTCCTACTGTGAAACACGGAGGTGGATAGTTGATGTTTTGGGGATGTGTGAGCTACAAAGGCACAGGAAATTTGGTCAAAATTGATGGTAAAACGAATGCAGTATGTTATCAAAAAATACTGGAAGAAAATTTGCATTCATCAGCCAGGAAGCTGCGCATGGGACGTACTTGGACATTCCAACATGACAATGATCCAAAACACAAGGCCAAGTCGACCTGTCATTGGCTACAGCAGGATAAAGTGAAGGTTCTGGAGTGGCCATCTCAGTCTCCTGACCTCAATATCATTGAGCAACTCTGGGGAGATCTCAAATGTGCAGTTCATGCAAGACAGCCCAAGAATTTCCAGGAACTGGAGGCTTTTTGCCAAGAGGAATGGGCAGCTTTTACCATCTGAGAAGATATAGAGCCTCATCCACAAATACCACAAAAGACTTCAAGCTGTCATTGATGTTAAAGGGGGCAATACACAGTATTAAATACTGGGGTATGTAAACTTTTGATTAGGGTCATTTGGGTAGTTTCTGTTGTCATTATGATTTAAAAAGAGTAAACACAGTTGATTGATAATAAATGGCTTCAGCCAAACACTAACCATGAGTGAAAGAAAAGTTTTTGTGTTCTCATTCATATTCTCTGAAAAATGGCAAAGAAATCAAATTCTACCATGGGTGTATTTTTGTATATTTGGGTATGCAAACTTATGAGCACCACTGTATGGCATGTATATTAATGGAGGCTTCACCTTCCCATTTTTCACAGGCATGGGCTGGAGGGGCGTGACACAGCCTGTGACTGGCAAAAATACACCCACACCGTGCTGTTGCTAAAAAAAATAATAAAGATTTGATTTCAAATACATATATTTGTATGACAATTTAACACATTTTATTGATATTCATTATTTATTTTTACTCTGTATTCCAAAGCCTGTTTTTTTTTTGTTTGTTTTTTTGGAACATGTGACCAGCAACAAAGGACTAGATGCTCCTTCCTGCTGATTTCCCTGCAGACAGACTGGTTAAAGCGGTAGTAAACCCGCTGACAAAAAAAAAAATAAAAAAAAAATCCTGCAAGACAATAGCATAATATGTTTGTATGCATCGCATACTAACATATTATGAAATACTTACCTTAGAACGAGGCCCCCGATGCCCGAGTCGGTCAGCGCTAAGGACGCTGACAAGTTTGTCCTCTTCTGTCTTCCGGGTACGCGGCTCCGGCGCTGTGAGTGGCCGGAGCCGCGTGACGTCACTCCCGCGCATGCGCGCGGGAGCTCTTCGCTCCGGCAGCCAGCTCTGAGATGCCGGCCGCCTCGGCCGGATCGTCAGAGCGCATGTGCCGCTAATGTCAGCGGCTGCATGCAGGGCGAATATCTCCTAAACCATGCAGGTTTAGGGGATATTCTTTTTACCTACAGGTAAGCCTTATTATAGGCTTCCCTGTAGGTAAAAACAGCTTTTAGGGTTTACTAACACTTTAAGAGCTGGGTCATGTGACAGCTGTATATCAATTAGGAGAAATGCACTTGGATGTTTTTTTTTTTTTTTATTAAAATAATTACAGTGTCATCATCCACATACAGAAATAGAAGGGACAACGTAAATTAAACAGTGTGTGCTTAGTATCACTTTAAGGCAGCAGATGGTGCTGGCTTACAACCCATCATAGTTTTATGGATTGCACTTAAATAAAAGTACACTTTAAGAAGTTCTACATTAGACATTTCCTCGTTTACATTGGCCACTTATGGGGAGCATTAGCAAAGTATTATATCAAATACAGTTATTAGCCACTTGCCGTCCGCTCACTGTCAAATGATGGAGGAGCGGTGCAATCTTTCTGGGTGGACGTCATATGAGGTCGCCCCAGAACGTTCGCTCACGCTCTCTGTTCCTAGGACGCGGCACGACCCCGATCTCTGTAAAGAGACGATGACGCGGCTCTTCAACCAAGTGCTCGGCTGTGTCCAATCATAGCCGGTCACATGTAAATGTGCAAGTGTCGGTAATCTGTACTCATTGGCTCACACTGACAGAGTGTGTGGTGAGGAGAGCTGATCAGCGGGGATCTCTCCGCAGGGGACACCAAGACTGGTAATCAGGGCACTGATCATCAGTGCCACCAATCAGTGCCCATTAGTGATGCCAGTAAGTGCTGCCTTTCAGTGTCTGCTCATCAGTGCCACCCATCAATAACCATCAGTGCGGCATATTAGTGCCTTCTCATCAGTGCCACCTGATCAGTACCCATAAGTGCCGTCTTAGCAGTGCAGCCCATCAGTGCCCATCAGCGAAGGAGAACAATTACTTATTTACAAAATGTACTGACAGAAACTAAGAAAAACTTTTCTTTTTCAAAATTTTCGGTCTTTTTTCCTTTTTTATTTAGTAAAAAATAAAATACCCAGCAGTGCTTAAATACCACCAAACGAAAGTTCTATTTGTGTGAAGAAAATGATAAAAATTCTGTTTGGGTACAGCTTTATATGACCGCGGAATTGTCATTCGAAGTGTGAGAGCGCTGATAGCTAAAAAACGGCCTGGGCAGGAAGGGGGTGAAAGTGCTCGGTATTGAAGTGGTTAAAATATTACTATACACGATTTATATAGCGCCAACAGTTAGCGCAGCGCTTTACAAAATGAAGGCAGACAGTACAGTTACATCACAATTGGGTACAAAAGGAATCGGAGGGCCCTGCTCGTTAGAGCTTACAATCGAAGAGATAAAATTCATATGGATAAAAGTCATATCGGAAATTATTTTCAGGTAAATACAACTCAGATGTGTATTAAAAAAATGTATAAAAGTAAAAAAAAAATATATATATATATATATATATATATATAGTTTTTTACTTTTATACATTTTTTTAATACACATCTGAGTTATATTTACCTGAAAATAATTCGCCCATCAGCGAAGGAGAAAAATTACTTATTTACAAAATGTACTGACAGAAACTAAGAAAAACTTTTTTTCCCCAAAATTTTCGGTCTTTTTTCCTTTTCTTTTTTTAGTAAAAAATAAAATACCCAGCAGTGCTTAAATACCACCAAACGAAAGTTCTATTTGTGTGAAGAAAATGATAAAAATTCTGTTTGGGTACAGCGTTATATGACCGCGGAATTGTCATTCGAAGTGTGAGAGCGCTGATTTTGTAAAGAGCTGCGCAACTATATATATAGTTTTTTACTTCCATATGTATTTTATCTCTTAGATTGTAAGCTCTATACATTGTACATTCACATCAGTCCCTACCCTCAAGGAGCTTACAATCTAAGGTCCCTAGTATGTGTATGAATGTGAGTTAGGGGACTTAGATTGTAAGCTCCTTGAGGGTAGGGACTGATGTGAATGTACAATGTATAGAGCTTACAATCTAAGGTCCCTAGTATGTGTATGAATGTGAGTTAGGGGACTTAGATTGTAAGCTCCTTGAGGGTAGGGACTGATGTGAATGTACAATGTATAGAGCTTACAATCTAAGGTCCCTAGTATATGTATGAATGTGTGTTAGGGGACTTAGATTGTAAGCTCCTTGAGGGTAGGGACTGATATGAATGTACAATGTATATGTGACAGCACTATATAAGTACCTGAAATAAATAAATATATATAATATAACGTACACACAAATCCAGTGTATGGATTGTTCACCATGGATGTTGAACGTACACTTGTTCTTGTCCCTTTGCATCGACTTGCACTTCATGGCCTAAAGATTCCTCAGCGACTCAAAACATTATCCCCAAAGCCACACGGCTTTAATCTTATCAGAACGGGATGTTCGGCTGACCCCTTAAAAGAGAAACTTTTGACCTTCAGCAAACCCCCCATTGCTATCTGCTGCCAAGGATACCAACCTCAAAGGCTCAGACTCATTAAAGTCTTTTCATTTCCAAACTAGATGCTCCTGTATTTGGTTCCCAGCAGAGAGCAGAACATGGCTAAATGAACCTTAAAGTGCCGCTTCAGCCCTGTTGCTGGCCACGGTAGATAGTTTTGTCCTCGGTGAGATAAGGGAATATGAATAGGCACACTTTGATTGATACTGCAGTAGGCCGTACGCTTCGCTGATAACACGACACAGCAAACGTCTTTAGTATTCATCGTTCTCACACTTCTTCTACCACGCGCTTAAATAGCTTCTCAGAAGACATTATCAGAATACAATTTTTAGATGCTTTCTTTCTAGGCCGGTACAAATTTGCTTTAAATGAAATATACACGCTACAGAACACAACTGATTAGGTCATCTGCCTTTGCTGATCACATTTGATAGGGTTTTTATTGATATGGCTGGATATTGGTTCCAGTTTAAACAACAGTACATTGACCGTTTTCCCAATGTCCTTGGTGCCGTACTGTTAGTCTCCGCTGTTCTAATAAAAAATAGAAAAGCAGCAGAGAGGGAACGCAATGTTCAAACATGCTAGCTTTTCAATAGTATTTTGTCGTTATTACTCAGCACCTCGGTATGTACGACCTCAACCAGAAAAAGATGCATTGTTCTCTGTTTTTAGCTACATTTTTTCTTGCTTTCTTTAAAATTTGGACAAAGCGACTGTGCATACCTGGTACATAACACCCTCGCAAATAACGCATCTGTGACTCCTCCCACGTCACGAGGATGCAACAGCACCGTTCATACAAAAGAAGATACCGCTGCATAATGCAATTTTTTTTTCTTGCCTCAACCTTGACACCGTAAAAAAGGAAACAATTCTGCACCTGCTGTTAGGGGTATATAGACAATGGATTTTTATAGAAGGGGTGTGGAAAAAAACGTGTGTGATATGAGGCTGTTTTGAAAAATTTGGAAACAAATTTAACTTAAAGTGGATGTAAACCCGATTTATGAAATTAGACCTGGGCACATAGATCTGTAGTTCTCAGTAGATGACT
The DNA here is from genome assembly GCA_018402905.1 of Glandirana rugosa. Lineage (NCBI taxonomy): Eukaryota > Metazoa > Chordata > Amphibia > Anura > Ranidae > Glandirana > Glandirana rugosa. Next base: position 1,618,783 of record BLSH010468502.1, on the reverse strand, counting down.
GAGTACAGAAGTAGTGCAAACATTAATGTCACACTATGTGGAGCCTTCTATCTCTACACATCCACCAACCCACGATTGCAACTTTGGATGCCTGTGGAGTTCTTAACTTACTATGGGACCGCTGCATGATGATCCATCAGACCCACTACATCTAAATCCTGCCACGTTGGATTTGCCCTGGGGTTTCCAACCCCCTACAAGCACATTTGACCCACTGGCCATATGGGTCACTGCGTCACTTTAACTGACAATTGCGCAGTCATGCGATGTTGAACACAAACAAAATGTACATCCTTTTTTTCCCCACAAGTAGACTTTTCTTTTGGTGGTAATTGATCACCTCTGCGGTTTTTACTTTTTGCGCTATAAACAAAAAAAGATCGACAATTGTGAAAAAAAAACAATATTTTTTACTTTGTTATAAAACATTTCCAAAAAAATGTAAAAAAAAAATGTATTCATCAGTTTAAGTCGATATGTATTCCGCTACATATATTTGGCAGAAGAAAAAAAAAATCACAATAAGCGTATATTGATTGGTTTGCACAAAAGTTATTGCATCTACAAAAAAGGGGATAGATTTATGGCTTTTTTTTAAATATTTTTTTTTTACTAGCAATGGCGGCGATCAGTGTTTTTAGCAGGACTGCAACATTGCGGGGGACAGATCGGACACTTAACTGACATTTCTGACACTTTTTTGGGAACCAGTGATATTATTACAGTAATCAGTGCTAAAAATATGCACTGTTATTGTACTAATGGCACTGGCAGGGAAGGGGTTAACACCAGGGGCGATCAAGGGGTTAAATGTGTTCCCTGGGAGGTGTTTCCAACTGTATGGGGCACTGTATATACTCACAGATCAGTCTTCCTGCATAGCAGAAAGACAGGATCTGTGTGATTTCCCCTATCACAACGGAGATCTGCCTTGTCTACACAGGCAGATCCCTGTTCTGTCGCTGCCGGGGAAGGATCGCGGGTGGCTGGCGGACATTGAGTCCATCCCACCTGCTGATTGTCTCCAACACTGGCCAATGGGAGCATGCACCCACAAAAACGAGTTCCCATGCCGCCGTAGTGCTACCACAGACCACCTTGCTGCAGTATAATGACGGCGGCTGGTCTTAACCACTCCAGATCCGCGCTATTGCCATAGTACGGCTCCAGCGCGGATCTGGAATGCCGGGACGACGTCCATGGACGTCGTCCCCTGTGCACGCTCCTCGCGCGCCCTTCCACCAGACACCATCGTGATGCCGCCGTACCCTTGAGCAAAAACACCCACGTACGAGGGTAACCGGTCACAACCTCTGTTAGTCGTCCACCCTACCTGAGTTACAGGCGGTCGGTGGGCGCTAGGAAGGGGCCGTCGCTGTCTTGTCCCTAGACGGACACATCTGTTCCGTCTAGAGGCAACACTATCCCCTTTAGTGTGTCTAGGACAGAAAGACGATACGTCCTTCTGACTAGACACTCATATATGTCACGGGGTATGTCAACCTTTGTGGAGGGTCCCTTGTGTAAATTGGGGAACTA
>BLSH010468502.1:1600584-1611781 GCA_018402905.1 Glandirana rugosa | reverse complement strand
TAATAGGTGTCCCTCATTCTCATCTCAAAGGAAGGTTTGCTGATGTCATACATCCCATGAGACTTCAGGAGGGGAGGAGAGGTTTTCTCAGCGAAACACAACCTTCTGCCTGTATGCCCGGAAGTAAATGCTATGTGAATCATCTGCCCTTACTCAAGATGGCCACAGCCAAAAATGCTAGGGGGTGTTTTTCAAAGTGGTTTCTAAGCAAATAAATCATGGAGACATGGATGGATGGGGGAGTTTGCTTTGAATATTAAAGAATAATTAACCACCTCCCACCCGGCCACTGTATATATACGGCCTGTCTCTGTGACAGTTATCTCCCCGCCGAGCTCAGTGAGAGCTCAGTGGGGGGGGGGGGGGGAGCTGCAGCTATGTGACAGCTCTCTGCATGATGATGATTTCATGCAGAGAGCTCTCACAGATCGCCCCCCACACAGTGCACCAAGCACACTGAAACCTCAGGCCCCATACACATCAGTGTCCCCATAAAACAGTCCCCAAAACATCTGTATGTCCCCCATCACATCTGTCACCATACACAAAACATCTGTCACAGTCCCCAAAACATCTCTCTGTCCCCATCACATCTGTCACAGTCCCCAAACATCTGTCTGTCCCCGTCACATCTGTCACCATACACAAAACATCTGTATGTCCCCATCACATCTGTCACAGGTTGTAGTTATGACTAAGCGGACCTGAGATCCGCGAAACGCGTTAACCCTTTCACAGCCTGTTGTTCTGTCTGCCTGTTTTTGCACCATGGATCTACAATAAATCAACGATTATTGCTTTGGACTTTTGGAGTGCGGTCCCCTTCATTTGTTTTGTACATCTGTCACAGTCCCCGTCACATCTGTCTGTCCGCCAACACCAAATAAACCCCGATTTGGGTTATTTTTACCAAAGAAATGTAGCAGTATCATTTTTGGTCAAAATTTATGAAGAAAAATTACTTATTTGCAAAATTTTATAACAGAAACAAAGAAAAATGCATTGTTTTTGAAAATGTTCAGTCTTTTTTAATTTATAGCGCAAAAAATAAAAAACCCAGGGGTGATTAAATACCACCAAAAGAAAGCTCTATTTGTGTGAAACAAATGATAAAAATTTCATATGGGTACAGTGTTGCATGACCGCGCAATTGTCATTCAAACTCCAAGCTGAAAATTGGTCCGGGAAGGAAGGGGGTTTAAGTGCCCAGTATTGAAGTGGTTAAATAGCATTTTTGGTTTGTGGTGCTCAGATGCAGTGCAGTTTAGCTTTACGTATACGTATGGCAAGTTGCTAGAGCAGCACCTAGAAAAGACAACCGCTAACTGTATGAATGAAGCACAGGCTACTACAGGGAATGTCTGGATCCCCAACAACCCTCCGGATGTGAGATATGAATAATCAGATGAAACCAAGCTGAAACAATGTAAGCTTGTTTTTTTAAAAAAGAGAATTCTTGGAGGTCAGCTTGAACTGCTGTGCTGAAATGAAACTCTTTTCTTTATAGAGTTGAAGTGCAGATTACATGTAGACAGCTGAATGACTCAGAAGAGACACTCATCCCTCTCTCTCTGCTCTACATTGGACCTTCAATTAGAGAGAAGAGCGAGCTTCTGCTGTGCGCTCTCTCTTTCAGCAAATCCATAATAATGTGTCACTAGTGCATCCAATTTAATAGGATTCAGAAAAAACATATTGTATATTAACAAGGCACAGGTGCCAAACTGTAATTGGAACGGACAGAGGTTTAACAGCGGCCCCCACACCAGCAGAGCAAGCCTGATGTGCATAGCGTGTGTATCTCCATGGGTCTTGTATCACAGATAAAGGAGCTGCGGGTAGAGCTGAAGTTAATCTTAGCTGGAATGAAGTCAATATCAGCAGACAGGAACATAATATCTATGTTATATGTGCATCCTGGTCCTTCAGAGCCCAATCCAGATGGCACAGCTCTGACCTTGGTTCCCATGGCATTGGACAGACCTAATAAAACCTCTCACATAAAAGTGCACAGAGCTGACTATCCGTACTAAAGATCTTTCCCCAGATGCGGCATTTCCTCGCACGCAGCGCGATTATTGGAGCTGTAAAAGATCAAACCACAAATTGAACAGTTCCGTCTCAGCACTGAGAATCAGAAAACACTGTGCAGAGATTTCCCAGCATTTCCAAATCGACCCCAAGAACATTAGCTGGACATAAATGCTCTTTATTGCTATTTCCTATTCCTTAGTAATAAATAATGGATCGTTTAGGACCAGCATAGGAGAGGGGTTTTTTTCTGTATTTTACTGGTAAATTCGGGTATTGGGCGTAAAAACTAGATTCTAAGTCTCATAATGTAAAAATACAGCGCTAAACTCTGTATTCACAAAAAAAAAAAAAAAAAAAAAACTGGCATTTTCATGCTCAAACACAGATCTTTCCAGAACAGTGGAGAAATATAAAACCCAAACAAAAGCTGTCTGCACAAAAAGTAAAGCAATACTGACACACAGTGGACAAATAGATGTACAGCAATGCTGCCACAAAGCCTAGCTATAGGTATACTCAGAGTGCAACTGTAGGCAGATCTAAAAGAAAACCATTTAATCTAGTTATACGTTCATTAAATATATTTTAAACAGTACCAATTTAGTACAATGTGTCTTAGTAAAAACTTCTTATAATCCTTTCCACAACCATATTCAGTCTGGAAGAGGAAGGGCAACAATGCAAACTAATTTGGCCTTTCTGCGTCGTACTGTGCCGTAAATCTAATAAATGGAGTCTGCTTCCAAATAAAGAAAAGGAAAAAAAAAGCACACCCTATGTTCACTAAAAGCTTCTTTCTTTCATTCCAAGTTGGCACAGGACACAAGATTAAGCTCTGATGCCATTCCCCCGCTGTCCAGAAGGAAAGGCTTTAGAGCTTTACCTTGCATCTTCTGGTAATCGGAAATAAAAGAAAGACGTTTTTAGTGAACACAGGGTGTGGTTTTTTTTTCCTTTTCTTTATTTGGAATTTATTAGATTGGGGGGGGGGGGGGGTTACCAAAATTCAAGCACACAGAATCTGGTGGAGCTGTGCATAGGAACCAATCAGCTTCCAGGTTTTATTGTCAAAGCTTAAAGGGGTTGTAAAGTTAGAAGGTTTTTTAGCTTAATGCATTCTATGCATTAAGCTAAAAATGCCTTCTGTGTGCAGCAGCCCCCTCACACTTACCTTAGCCCCCTCTCTGTCCAGAGATGTCCACGAGTGTCTCAGCCCTCCGAGATTCTCCCTCCTGATTGGCTGAGACACAGCAGCGGTGCCATTGGCTGCCGCTGCTGTCAATCAGAGAAGGCTAGCCAATCAGCAGAGAGGCGGCGTGGCTGCATGTCTGAATGGACACAGGGAGCTGTGACTCGGCTTGGGTGCCCCACATAGCAAGCTGCTTGCTGTGGGGGCGCTGAACAGGAGGGAGGGGCCAGAATCACAGAAGAGGGACCTGAGAAGAGGAGGATCTGGACTGCTCTGTGCAAAACCCCTGCGACAGAGCAGGTAAGTATAACAAGTTTGTAATTTATTTTTTAAAAAAGTGAGACTTTACAATCTCTTTAATTGAACTAGCTGAAGTTAGAAGCTGATTGGTTACTATGCACAGCTGCAACAGATTCTGTGTGCACCAATTTTAGTAATTCTCCCCCAGAGTGAGATTTTTTTGTGTTGAGACTGGGAACAAGCCTAGATTTGCACCTAAAGGCTAGCCATACATGCATACAGTTGTATGCAAAAGTTTAGGAACCCCTGACAATTTCCAGGATTGTATAAATATTGTATTGATAAATATTTGGGTGTTTGGATCAGCAATTTCATTTTGATCTATCAAATAACTGAAGGACACAGTAATATTTCAATAGTGAAATGAGGTTTATTGGATTAACAGAAAATGTGCAATATGCATCAAAACAAAATTACACAGGTGCATAAAGTTGGGCACCCCAACAGAAAAATCACATCAATATTTAGTAGAGCCTCCTTTAGCAGAAATAACATCCTCTGAGTGTCTGGATTCTGGATGAATGTATTTTGGAGCATGCCTCCTTACAAAACATCTCCAGTTCAGTTAGGTTTGATGGTTGCCGAGCATGGACAGCCCGCTTCAAATCACCTCACAGATGTTCAATGATATTCAGGTCTGGGGACTGGGATGGCCATTCCAAAACATTGTATTTGTTCCTCTGCATAAATGCCTGAGTAGATTTTGAGCGGTGTTTTGGGTCGTTGTCTTGTTGAAATATCCAGCCCAGCCATAACTTCAACTTTGTGACTGATTTCTCAACATTATTCTCAATAATCTGCTGATAGTGAGTGGAATCCATGCGACCCTCAACTTTAACCAGATTCCCAGTACTGGCACTGGCCACAGAGCCCCACAGCATGGAACCTCCACCAAATTTTACTGTGGGTAGCAAGTGTTTTTCTTGGAACGCTGTGTTCTTTTGCCGCCATGCATAACGCCCCTTGTTATGACCAAATAACTCAATCTTTGATTCACCAGTCCACAGCACCTTATTCCAAAATGAAGCTGGCTTGTCCAAATGTGCGTTTGCATAGCCCAAGCGACTCAGTTTGTGGCGTGTGTGCAGAAAAGGCTTCTTTCACATCACTCTCCCTTACAGCTTCTCCCTGTGCAAAGTGTGCTGAATTGTTGAACGATGCACAGTGACACCATCTGCAGCAAGTTGATGTTGTAGGTTGTTGGAGGTGGTCTGTGGGCTGTTTTTGACCGTTCTCACCATCCTTCGCCTTTGCTTCTCCAATATTTTATGTGACTGCCACTTCTGGCCTTAACATGAACTGTGCTTGTGGTCTTCCATTTCCTTGCTATGTTCCTCACAGTGGACACTGACAGCTTATATCTCTGCGATAACTTTTTGTAGTCTTCCCCTAAACCATAATGTAGAACAATCTTTGTTTTCAGGTCATTTGAGAGTTGTTTTGAGGCCCCCATTTGTCACTCTTCAGAGGAGAGTCAAAGAGAACAAGAACTTGCAATTGGTTACCTTAAATACCTTTTCTCATGATTGGGTGCACCTGTCTATGAAGTTCAAGGCTTAATGAGCTCACCAAACCAATTGTGTGTTCCAATTAATCAGTGCTAAGTAGTTACAGGTATTCAAATCAACAAAATGACAAGGGTGCCCAAATTTATGCACCTGTCTAATTTCATTTTGATACATATTGCACATTTTCTGTTAATCCAACAAACCTCATTTCACTACTGAAATATTACTGTGTCCTTCAGTTATTTGATGGATCAAAATGAAATTACTGATCCAAATATTTATAAATGACAATCATGGAAATTGTCAGGGGTTCCCAAACTTTTGCATACAACTGTAGATTCCTAGTTCAGCCAGTGGGCTAAAACAGAGAAAACTAATAGATTCCTCCATCTGCACTAAACAGAATGGGGGGAGGAATCTCCCAGGTTGGCCATTGTATTATGGACAGTCACAGTGCCAGTGGCTGTCTGAATACCCACATTTTCACTGCTCCTGAGAGGATGCAGTCATTGTTTGATCTATAAAATTTTCCACCTGGCCCCTTTGATTTTTGAATTTAACCACTTCAGCCCCGGAAGGATTTCCAGCTTTAGGACCGGAGCCCTTTTTGCGATTTGGCGCTGCGTCGCTTTAACTGAAAATTGCGCGGTCGTGCGACATTGTACCCAAACAAAATTTGCGTCCTTTTTTTCCCACAAATAGAGCTTTCTTTTGGTGGTATTTGATCACCGCTGCGTCATTTCTGATCGCCGCTATAAACAAAAGAAGAGCGACAATTTTGCAAAAAAAACCAAATTTCTTACTTTTTGCTAAAATACAAATCCAAAAAAAAAAATACAAAAAAACATTTTTCACCGTTTTTGGCCAATTTATATTCTTCCTCATATTTGCAAAAAAAAAAAATCGCAATCGGCGTTTATTGATTGGTTTGCGCAAAAGTGGTCGCGTTTACGGATGATGAGAATTCATTTTTGGGGTTTTTATTTTTTTTTTTTACTAGAAATGGCGGCGATCTGCGATTTTTAGCGGTACTGCGATATTGGGGCGGACATGTCGGAACATTTTGACACTTTTTTGGGACCATTGGCATTTATACAGCGATCAGTGCTATAAAAATGCACTGATTACTGTGTAAATGGCATTGGCAGTGAAGGGGTTAACCTGCAGGGGGCACTCTAAGGGTTAACTATGTTCCCTGGGCGTGTTCTAACTGTGGGGGGACTGCCCTAACAGGAGAAGGGAAGTGGTCACAGCCTTCATGTACAGGAAGGCTGTGATCACAGCCCTTCCCCCTTCACAGAGCGGAGGTCCGTGTTTACTTACACGGACCTCCGCTCCTTCACTCCGGGGGGGCCATCGCGGGTAGCCGGCGGCAATCGAAGCCGCCGCACCCGCTCCCTGCCCCCCCCCGAACACAGTGAGCGCGGGCGCGCGCTCACTAGGCTCTGTCTCGCGGCCGCCGTCATATGACGGCGATCCGCGTTACAGAGCCACTCTGTCGCCGTCATTTGCCGATCAGCCGTCGGCAAGTGGTTAAGTTTGTCAAGCTTGGTAGTAACAATAGGGCTGCCTATGGCTCAAATTTTAGCCGATTCAGCCAAAATTGGTCAAACTTTGAGTGATGTATAACTAGCCGGCTTTTTAAAGAGACATCATTTAGGCTTCTTCCCAGTCTTGACAACATCAAAATAAAGAAAAAGACTCTTGCTCTTTTGTCCACTAAAAATTTCTTTTTATTCCTACTTACCACAGGACACAAAATAAAGTGCTATAGACTTTTCTTCTATACAGCGGGAATTGGCATCCGAGCTTAACCCCGTGTCCTGTGCCAACGTTAGATAAAAGAAAGAAGCTTTTAGTGAACAAAGCGTGTGTTTTTCCCTCTTCTGATGGGCTGGCTATCTAAGGACCAACCTAGAGCAGGTGTTCTATCTACAAAGAGAGTCAAACGATTGCAGGAGAGAGCACAGAGGTGACTGCTCCTTTCCCCACCTTGATTGGCCTGTACTAATTTGACTACAGCGTTGAAGTAAATGGGCGCAGGACTTGGCTGCGATGTCTGGGTTAGAAAACCAGATCAACAGAAATACACATTTTTAAGGCAGGAAAGACTGTCCATATAGATATGTTTTCCTGTAGTATTAAGCGAAAAGTCCCTTAGCTTAACCACTTGCTTACTGGGCACTTAAACCCCCCTCCCTGCCCAGACCAATTTTCAGTGCTGTCACTCTTTGAATGACAATTGCGCGGTCGTGCGACGTTATACCCAAACAAAAATTGACATCCTCTTTTTCCCGCAAATAGAGCTTTCTTTGGTGGTATTTGATCACCTCTGCGGTTTTTAATTTTTGCGCAATAAACAAAAAAAGAGCGCCAAATTTTAAAAAAAGAACAATTTTTTTTTACTTTTTGCTATAATACATATCCAAAAAAAAAATATATAAAAAAACACATTTATTCCTCAGTTTAGGCCGACATATATTCTTCTACATATTTTTGGGGGAAAAAAATTGCAATAAGCGTATTTTGATTGTGTTGCGCCTACAAACTATGTAAATTGGTTTATGGCATTTTTATTATTTTTTTATTTATTTTTACTGGTGATGGCGGCGATCTGCGATTTTTATCGGGACTGCAATATTGCGGCAGACATGTCAGACATTTTTGAGACTTTTTTTGGGACCAATGACATTTATACAGCGATCAGATCTAAAAATAGACACTGATTACTGTATATATGTCATTGGCAATGAAGGAGTTAACACTAAGAGGGCTGTGAAGGGGTTAACTGTGTTCCCTGTATGGGGGCTGGGCTGACAGGGACATAACAGATCTAACTGATCTCGATCACAGGGTTCAGTAGATCTGTCATACCCCCCCTCACAGAGCGGGGAACCGTCGTGTTTACATCGGCAGTTCCCCGTTCTAGCTCTGTGTGAAGGGATTGCGGGTCTCCGGCGGACATTGAGTCCGCCCGACCCGCGGACACGCCCACGAAGCATGCACGCCCCTGGCGGCTGCGATAGCGAGCCTGGAGCGCACAAAGGGGTGGACGTCAATTGACGGCCTCCCGGCAATTCAGATCCGCGATGTAGCTGTCAATCGGCTATAGCTCGTATCTGAAGTGGTTAAAATGCCTAAGAGCCCATTCACACAGGGGCGACTTGAGCTCCGACTTGTGTCACCCCAAGTCGCTTGACATCTGAAATCCCATTGAAGTGAATGAGAGCCGTCTTAAAGTACACTACTATAGATGCTCCGACTTCAGAAAAGGTTCCTGTACTACTTCTAGATGACTTCTATCCGAATTTTGCTCATAGAATTCAATGGAAGTCGCCTCCAAGTCAGATCCCCCATCTAAATTGAAGCAACTTACAGGAAAAAGAAAATAATTTTACCCCTGCAACACCCCTCCCTCCCTTCTCTGATTGGCCGCAGGCAAAGTCGCCTGGCATGGAGTCACGTTGTAAGTCGCTAGCAAAGTCACGCAGGTGTCAAATCGCCCTTGTGCAAATGCAGGCTTAGGCTAAATGCTGCAACAATGTTTCACACCTACACAATATCTCAAAAAAAATTCAAGACACCATTTTTGCAACATAGTGCACCACAATGGATGCAGGTGTGTTCCCTTAATGCATTGGGGTGCCATTTTAAATGATAACCACTACAAGGCGATGATATATGCAACAGCGTGAATAGCCCTTAGCCCGGGTTAACACTGTAGTGAACACAGACATCGCATGTAATTCGTACCCGCACTGGGGTGTCGATCTCATGCGATGTCTGTGCAATGCGAGTTCAGTCATACAGTATGTATGGCTGAACTCGCATTGGATTTGCACAAAAAAGGTGCAGGGACTTTTTTTTTCCCCGCACTGGAATCTGATTGCATTGTATTGACACCCCGCTGCAGTTTGCAGAGGGCAGTGTGAACTGCCCGTGGGAGAGATGCAATGCGGGAAACGGCGCTGGAATTGCGCTGGTTCCCACATTGCTACAGTGTTAACCCAGGCTTAAAGAGGAGTTCCAGTCGTTTTTAAGTTTATTAAATTACACTTTTTGTAGCCGCTGACTTTTACTACACACACTCAACTGTCCCGTGATCCAGCGATGCGGCCGCCCGAAGCCTCGCTCCTCTCTCTCGCCTCTCTGTGGCGCCGGCATCACAAGTGTGGGCACCCGGCTGGGACACCTTGCGGCTTCACAGCCGGGTGCGAGTTGCGCTGCACCTCCTCAGTGGCCGGGCAATCTTCTGGGACCTGTGACATGTCCCAGAAGATTGCAGGGAAGGAGGGGGAGAGGAGAACTTCCGCTTGAGCCACCTAGGCGGGCCAAGTGGGATTGGGAGCTGGGTATCTGTCAAAACTAGGTACCCACTCCCCCCCCCCCAGAAAAATGACATGCCAAATGTGGCATGTAAGGGGGTGAGGAGTGCATAAAGCGCAAGTTCCACTTTGGGGTGGAACTCCGCTTTAAAGTGATTGTAAACCTCAGACATGAACTATGAGCAAAGCATTTCCCTCTATAGCGTGTACTTGTCTCTATCCAGAGCACTAAGGGGGAGATTTACTAAAACTCAGAATCTGATGCAGCTGTGCATGGCGGCCAATCAGCTTCTAACTTCAGCTTGTTCAATTAAGATTTGGCAATAAAACCTGGAAGCTGATTGGTTTCTTTGCAGAGCTGCACCAGATTAGTAAATAAACCCCTAAGTGTCATTTTTTATCTGCAGCCTCGTTGCTCTACAGGAGTCACTTCTGACAAGTTTTCCTGACACCAACAGATTTAAGGGTGACAGGGAAAGGACACCAGCACAAAGTCTGTAATTACAGCCTCAGCTCTCATTGAGCTCTGCACAGTGTAACTTCAGCTCCCCGCCCTCTGCTTTCTGAAAGCTCAGACAAGCTGTATAAATTCTGCACTTTGAAGGGATGTAGAGGAGAGGGCTGCAGATAAATATACACCTTAGGTAGGAGGATGTGTTTCATCTCTGTGTATCACCTGAGGATAGTCACTTCAAGTATACAGTGGATATAAAAAGTCTACACACCCCTGTTGAAATGTCAGGTTTCTGTGATGTAAATAAACGTGACAAAGATAAATCATTTCAGGACTTCCAACTTTAATGTGATATATAAACTGTACAACTCAATTGAACAACAAACTGAAATCTTTAAGGTGGAGGGAAGTAAAAATAAAAAAAGTGGTTGCATAAGTGTGCACACCCTTAAACTAATACTTTGACGAAACACGTTTTGATTATATTACAGCACTCAGTCTTTTTGGGTATGAGTCTATCAGCATGGTACATCTTGACATGACAATATATGCCCGTTCTTGTTTGCAAAACACTCCAAATCTGTCATATTGCGAGGACATCTCCTGTGCACAGCCCTTTTCAGATCACCCCACACATTTTCAATCCGATTCAGGTCTGATCTCTGGCTGTGCCATTCCAAAACTTTAATCTTCTTCTGATGAAGCCATTCCTTTGTTGATCTGGATGTATGCTTCTGGTCGGTGTCCTGCTGAAAGATGAAGTTCCTCTTCCTGTTCAGCTTTCTAGCAAAAGCCTGAAGGTTTTGTGCCAATATTGACTGGTAATGTTGATGCTGTCACCACCATGCTTCAATGTGGGTATGGTGTTCTTTTGGTGATGTGCAGTGTTGTTTTTGTGCCAAACATATCTTTTGGAATTCTGGCCAAAAATTTCAATTTTGGTTTCATCTGACCAGAACACATTTTCCCGCATGCTTTTGGGAGACTTCAGATGTGTTTTTGCAAAATTTAGCCAGGCTTGCAGGTTTTTCTTCCTAAGAAAAGGCTTCCATCTTGCCACTCGACCCCATAGCCCAAACATATGAAGAATACGGGAGATTGTTGTCATCGCCTGTACCACACAGCCAGTACTTGCCAGATATTCCTGTAGCTCCTTTAATGTTGCCAGGGGCGTTACTACAGGGATTGCAATTGCAACCGGGCCCCGTGCTCCAGGGGGCTGTGTGCCTCCCTTGTACACCTGGATAGGAAGGATGGCGGGGGCGGCATTTAGAGGAACCAATCTCCTCCATTTTCCTCCTAATGGAGGAGATTGGTTCCTCTATATGCTGCAGACTTCAGAGGGTTTTCGTACGCCCTTTTACACAAGACCAGTCTACTTTGGTTT
>BLSH010468502.1:1588213-1600574 GCA_018402905.1 Glandirana rugosa | reverse complement strand
TTTCTGAATGAATGGGAGGCTCGGTACTCAACTAATCATTTATTCGGTGGAACCGTAATAAAGGGACCCGTGATGGGAGTAAAGGGCCCCAGGATCAGTGGGAAGAGGGAAGGGCCCTGGCCAGGGGTCAGAGGGGCCCTTCATAATTTCTTGCACCGGGGCCCTGAAGGTTCTAGTTATGCCTCTGAATGTTGCTGTAGGCCTCTTGGCAGCCTCCCTGACCGGTTTTCTTCTGGTCTTTTCATCAATTTTGGAGAGACGTCCAAGTTCTTGGTAATGTCACTGTTGTGAAATATTTGCTCCACTTGATGACGGTCTTCACTGTGCTCCATGGCATATCTAATGCCTTGGAAATTCTTTTGTACCCTTCTCCTGACTGATAGCTTAACCATGAGATCCCTCTGATGCTTTAGAGCAGTGGTTCCTCACCCCTGTCCTCAGGTACCCCCAACAGGCCATGTTTGCAGGTTTTCCTTTATCTTCCACAGGTGCTTTAAATCAGAGTCAATGGCTTGGTAGTTTGGACAGCTGTTTTATCTAAGAGAAATTCCTAAAACATGGCCTGTTGGGGGTACTTGACGACAGGGTTGAGAACCACTGCTTTGGAAGCTCTCTGCAGACCATGGCCTTCGCTGTAGGATGCGACTAAAGCCTCATACACACGGGACGATGATCGTACTTACAATCGTCTCAAATCGTATGTTGGATAATGTAACTTGCATACTGACTGCACTACACGATCATACGACCAAAGAAAGAACGTTCAAGTGCATGTAATTAGCATCCGGCCGTTCCTGACTTCTGAGCATACGTGTTTTGCACAATACAACTTGTACCAACTGCTCTGTACACACGATACAACGGTCGTATGAGCGCTTGTTGGTACGACCAAGTTTTCTAGTCTGCTCGTACAACTCCCCTTGTACGACCGTCGTAGGTTGGCTGTTCAATTCGCGCATATGAATGATTGATTTCGCATACAACGGTCGTTCATACGACCTGCTGTATACGATCGTCGTCCCGTGTGCACGAGGCTTAAGAAAATGTCAGGAAAGACCTACTAGAACAGCTGAACTTTATTTGGGATTAATCAGAGGCACTTTAAATGAGGCAGGTGTGTACTGACTCCTATTTAACACGAGTTTGATTGTAATTGATTCATTTTGAACACAGCTACATCCCCAGTTATAAGAGGGTGTGCACACTTATGCAAACACATGATTTTAGTTGTTTATTTTTACCCCACCAAAAGATTTCAGTTTGTTTTCAACTCAGTTGTACAGTTTATAGGTCACATTAAAGGTGGAAAAAGTTCTGAAATGATTTAGCTTTGTCTCATTTTTTTTTACATCACAGAAACCTAACATTTTATATCCACTGTATGTAAGGGTTTACAATGCCTTAATGTTTAATTTAATTTATTTTCTTATTATTTTTTGTATGTGTTGTTTATTGCTTTTTTGGAGATAAATAAAAACGTTTCTGTTAAAAAAAAGTTTGTATTGCTAGTTTATTTTATGACGCTCATCCTCTGATACTTGTGATTGCAAGGTAGAGAATGCTGGCCATGCATTCCTGTAAATTGGCTGAGATTCGAGCAATGAGTGACCCCAATGACACCATCTGGCTCGACAAATGTGGACTGAAAATGAAAGGAGTCGGGTGTGGAAAAGTCCAGCAAGCAGGCATTCAGCTTCAGTCACTTGTTTGGGTATTCTGACAGCTGCAGGTGCTGGCTGTCAAAAAAACAATAGCTGATGGTCCTCCATCCACACTGTTTTGCATGGTTGGGGGGATCACTGGATTTCTCTTATTCAGTCTGCTCGGCTGAACAAGAGAAACAATTAGGCGTACAGCGAGCAGGAGCAGAGCATATGTATAAACGTAATACCTAATCAGACAATAGCGACAAACATCACCAAAAGTTTGGGGTGAGAATGAGAAGATTTCACCTAATTACATATCATATTTACCAACAGATCACAAATTTAGAGATTGGTAGTAAACTTTCATTTCACATGCACTCTGAAGGAATGGCCTACCTGTGCCATTCCTTCAGAGCTGTGTGCCGTGACTGAGCATGTGCGCAGGGTGACATCATCACAGCTCGTCCAGTCAGGTGGCTTGAGTCCTCGAACGCGTAAGGAAGACCGGGTGTTGATGGAAGCGCCTACAGCAGTGACAGAGCGCTGCTGGAGGGCTTCATTTCAAGGTAAGTTTCTCATAATGTGCTAGTATGCGGGGCATACTAGCACATTATGATATTGCATTGCAGGAGAAACCTTTTTTTTTTCCCCCACAAGACTTTACTACCTCTTTAAGGCACTACACGTTGCCTATGTACCTTGGTATGTGTTTACGTCAGTACCTCCTAGAAAAAAACATCTTTGCTTAGTTGGATCAGCATCTCAAGGCTATTATAACAATGTAGAATTACAACAGAAAAGAGTTTAGAAAACTCAATGCAAATACACAACAGCAATATGATTCCAAATGAAAAAACAGATTGGGAAAATAAACTTACCCTGACAATTAAAATCCATTTGATCAGTGATAATCCAAAGCCACAGATTGCTCCATAGCGCCCAGCAATTGTGTTGGTTATGCAAAATGATAAACAGAATCCAATCCAGTTGAAAATGAAGGCCACTAAGAGAGAAATAAAGACATTTAAATATTAGTATGAAGGATTCCTTCAGAACATGGTTCATATGTATGTTTAATATATGGCAAGAACATACAACTCAATGTTTTCAAAAGCACACATTTACCATGCCACCTAAACACAATAAAACAACCCAACTTCACCTTTACCCACCGTAACATCACCATAACTTGGGAAAAAAGAAAAAGGTTTAACTGGCACAAAACTGGCATGGTCAATAACGGTACAGAAGAAGGGAGAGATTATCCCTACATATAAACCAACACTGAAGAACGGCATTGCTCATTCTTTCTTTTTTTGATGCTTTAATAGCTGTATTCTGCACATAGCACTGCAGCTTACAATGGCTGTTTGGGGTTTGTGCACCATTGTCCTAATTATCCATAACGTGGGCAACTCATGAAGGACTACACCTCCCATCCGGTTTTTCACTTATTCTCAGGGTGGATAAAAATTGATGATTTAAAAAGAAAAAAAAATATATAAAAAAAAATTTGATTTTTTTTTTCAAATTTAAAATCGGATAATTTTGATTTAAAGCAATTTTTTCGATGTTTATCATATTTATTCTAATATGTTTTTGGAGTAAAAATCAATTTAACCAGTTGTTGACGGCGGCAACTTAGGTCGTTATCGCAAACCGACGTCACCTGAGTGGAGGCTCACTGCGTACCGGGGAGGGGGGGTTGGGGGGACAAGGAGCGGGTAGGGCGGACTGGGCTAGCATGGGGAGGGGAGTATATATATATATATACATACACACAGGGTGCCTGTGATCACATCCCTTCCCCCTCTGTCAGAACGGAGATCAGCGTTTACATACACGGACCCCCGCAAGGTCACTCCAGGGGGGCGATCTCCACCGGCTACCCGCGATCACCCCCCTGGAGTGACCTTGCGGGGGTCTGTGTATGTGATCGCGGGTAGCCAGTGGAGATCACCCCCCTGGAGTGACCTTGCGGGGGTCTGTGTATGTAAACGCTGATCTCCGTTCTGACAGAGGGGGAAGGGATGTGATCACAGGCATAAATATATAGCCTCCGGTGCTTCTCCAGGGCCGCTTGTGCCATCGGCGGCCCGGAGAACAGATCCGTCACCAGCGGATGCTGAGCGTAGTGATGACTGATGACCAGATGGTCACCAGTCATCTCTATGCGCCTCATAGGCCCGGGCGCAACGCATGACGTCACGTCGTATGACGTCACGTCTGGATCATGGGATGTAAACAATGCCGTGAACTCGGCGGAAAAGACCGGAGATCGCTCTTTTTTTTTTTTCAGATCTCGGTCTTTCCAGCCTAGAGGGGAGGTGTGAGGTCTTATTGACCCCATATCTCCCCATAAAGAGGACCTGTCACGCAAGATTCCTATTACAGGGGATATTTACATTCCTTGTAATAGGAATAAAAGTGATCAAAAATAAAAAAATTAAAGAGAAAGTGTAAAAAATAAAAAAATAAAGGTAAAATAAATAATTAAAAAAAAAATTTAAAGCGCCCCGTCCCCACGAGCTCACGCACAGAAGCGAACGCACACGTAAGTCCCGCCCGCATATGTAAACGTTTTTCAAATCACACATGTGAGGTATCGCCGCGTGCGTTAGAGTGAGAGCAATAATTCTAGCCCAAGACCTCCAATGTAACTCTAAAAATGTAACCAGTAAAAATTTTTTAAAGCATCGCCTATGGAGATTTTTAAGTACCAAAGTTTGGCGCCATTTCCTGAGTGGGCGCAATTTTAAAGCGTAACATGTTAGGTATATATTTACTCGGCGTAACATCATCTTTCACAATATACAAAAAAATTGGGCTAACTTTACTGTTCTGTTTTTTTTTTAATTCATGAAACTTTTTTTTTCCAAAAAAAAGCGTTTGAAAAATTGCTGCGCAAATACCGCGTGACATAAAAAGTTGCAATGACCACCATTTTATTCCCTAAGATCTCTGCTAAAATATATATATATATATAATGTTTCGGGGTTTTGAGTAATTTTCTAGCAAAAAAACGATGATCATTACATGTAGGAGAGAAATGTCAGAATTGGCCTGGTGGCGAAGTGGTTAAAAAACAGTAAGGGGGAGGAGAATGCACTTAAAAAGCAAAAAAACTAAAGGAAAGTACAGAGGCAAAGCAACAAACTAAACAGTTGCAAAGGAGGATATGCTACCATGTACTTTTTGTTTTGGCCCGTTGACATGGACGTTCCCATGTGCGGGGTCCGTTTATGCTCAGCGGAGATCGCTCCACTGATCCCTGCTGAGCCGGCCGATGACAGATCCGTCTCTGCTCACTGTACTGAGATGGATCTGTCAGAGCCCCAATCTCCTCTATGGGAGATCATTTGTCTGTCTGTTGTTATCTGATCCAATCACCAGAAGGATGGAAAAATAGGGTTTCCATCCATCGGACTTTATGGGACAGGAGCGGATTGGAGAGCAGCGGATGTCAGCGGACATCCATCGCTCCATAGAGGTGTATGGAGCATCTGTTCAGGATGGGCTGAAAAACGGACAGGAGGACCTGAACGGTACGGCCATGGAAAAGGGGCCTTAGGATTACATACAGTTTAGTAAACTGTCTATATGAATGTGTACCTACAGGTAAGCTTACAATAAGGCCTCTTTCACACTTGTGCAACAAGGTTTTGCCGCGATTTGGGATCAGTACGACTTTGTTACAACTTTGGCACAATGAAAACATATTACAAAGTCGTACAGAAATAGTACAGAGATCCCATCTATATTATTCAGGTGCGATTTGCATGAGACTTTGAGGGTTTAGCATTGAAGTTTATGGACCTCAAGTTGCATCAAAGTTGGACCAAAGTAATGCAGGGACTACTTTGAAGTCGGCGCAACTTGAAGACGTACATATATGGATGGTACTCATTGGAAATAATGGGGAACGACTTGTCATGCGACTTTGCAGCCCCAAGTCAAAGGACAAGTCGCATAAGTGTGAAAGGCTTACCTGTAGGTACAATGAATATCTCCTAAACTTGCATCATTTAAGAGATATTCAAACCTGCAATAGACAATGACATCATTGGTGTATGTGCAGTGATGTTCTGCATTCTGGGCACACACAGTATGCCATAGAATGCAGAGAGCCATGCTACAATCGTGACTCCTGTGTGCATGCGCAGGAGTGTCGTCATCGCAGCCCAGCCATTTGGATAGCCAGAGCCTGTGAACCTGGGGAGACCCCGGGGAGGTGGAAGTGCCGGCAGCAGAGACAGACAGCTGATCTTTCCCCATTACATGCCTTGATCTGGACTATGTCTCTGTGTGCCGTCATCTTGGTAGAGGCAGGGCTTTGCATCCTTATGTCAGAGACACCAGTAGGAAAACATTGAGCATCACAGTGGTGACATCACCAACTCTCATTCCATATCTCCTAAGACTAGCAGATACAAAGCTAGGAGGCTGTAGGCACATTCATAAACCAGAAAGTATATTGCTATTTTAAGGCCTCATACACACGGGCGTATGTTTAAAAATATGCAAAATGTCGGGCCCGACGTCAGGGAAAAAAATCTGCATTTTTTTTTGGCTTTTGCATCGGCGTTAGTGAGCGTTATTGGATGTTTTTAAAAAAAAAACATTCCTCTGCTATATTTTAACCTAAAAACTTTGGCGGCAAAAAATGCCGGTTAACGCCGGTATGGCGTTAGTGAGCATTTTGCGGCGTCGGCGTCAAAAAACACCAAAACGTTACAGCTGGGGAATGCGCTGGCCGTGTGTTCTACTTTCAGCTCACTAACGCAGACACCATCTACAGCTCAAAAATGTTGGCGTTTTTATAACCCCAATGAATAACATGGAGAGCTGCAAAAAACGCCCGTGTGTGTGAGCCCTTAACCTTCCTGGCGGTATTCCCGAGTGTGGCTCAGGGTGGAATTTCAGTACCATTAGCGGTAACCCCGAGCCACACTCGGGATTGCATTGCTGGATCCAGGCAGCGCTACTCACCTTGTCCCCTGGATCCAGCGATGTCCCCCGCCGTGTCTGCAGGCTCTGTCCTCCGCCCGATGTCTCTGTGTGCTGGGCTCCGTTCCCTGCAAGCGTCGCGTCTCACGGGGGCGGAGACCGGCGGCAAATTCAAAAAGTGAAACACACAGTAAACATGCAGTACACTGTAATCTGTAAGATTCCATTACTTAATGAAATCATTTCACATCCCCTTTGTCCCTAGTGGTTTGCCCAGTACCCTGCATGCACTTTTATATTATATATGGCATTCTTTCTGCCTGGAAACGTGAGAATGTCCATAGCAACCAAAAAGTGTCCCTTTACGTCAAAAGTGGTTTTTGATCAGCTAGAAAACAGCGATAGTAAATAAGAATCATTTGCAGAATTGAGTGATACTGATTTTTGGGGAAATTTATCATCAGACACTGAAAGTGACGACAGCGACAATTCTGCAACTGAGCAAATTTCTGTGTTTTTGGTTTGATTACATTATTGAACAAATTTTATTACTATTACGTTATTATTTTTGATAATTATTTTTAGTTATTTATTATATTATAATTTATGATTTCATGTTTCAAACTTTATCATACCTGGGATGTCTACTAGACTCTTGTTTGGACAGATTTAAATGAGTTATTCCTAAGAATTCAAGGCCTACAATATAAAACACCAAATTTCCATGCAAAATAATGGTACCGCTTTCAGCACCAAAAATATGAAATAATTATACCGCCAGGGAGGTTAAGGAGGATTTACAGACAAAAGACATCATTTTCAGTGCACCGCCTACCTAGGAACAATTAACACGTCTAGATGTTCCCTATAAAAGCAAATCTCTACCTTTTGAATGCAGGGGCACTTGTAAGCCCCTTTCACACGGGTGGACTGGTCGGATCTGCCTGTCAGTTTTTTAGACAGACCCAATCGGACCATCCATTGCCCTCTATGGAGCAGCAAACGTTAACGAACTTGTGTTTGTGACACCCGCCAACATCCGATCTGATCCTCTCCACTAAAAACAGATGGATGGGGGATCTGACCCTGTCCATCTGGCAAATCGGATCAGGTGACAGTCGGATGGGAACGGACAGGTGATTTCTTTCCATCCAACTGCCAACAGAGGAGAGCTGGCTATGTCCATTCTGCATAAGTGGAGCAGACACGTACCTGTCATCTGCCTGGAATGGGGAACAGCAGACAGATTCCTCGCTGCGCAGGTGGATCAACTAGTGGAGTCCGTCCTTCTGAAAGGGGACTAAGTGCAGTGGGTGGGGCCTAAGTGTGGTGGTGTGGCCTAAGTGCAGTGGGTGTGGCCTAAGTGCATTGGGTGTGACCTATGTGCATTGGGTGTGGCCTATGTGCATTGGGTGTGGCCTAAGTACAGCGGGCGTGACCTAAGTACAGCGGGCGTGACCTAAGTACAGCGGGCGTGGCCTAAGTACAGTGGGTGTGGCCATTCAAATAATGAATTTGTTGCCTTTGTGGAAATCCATAAGTGCTGGTTTATAACACAACCGATATTTACAGTCATTTCTTCATACAGCTCTCTGGCTATATGACACTTCCAGTGCACAGTGGGGGAAAACATGATGCACTAAAGTGGGGCTCAGGGCTTGCCTACTGCTAATAATCCTTACATACTAATGTACTTTTTTCTTTTAAAAGAGGTTTACACCTAAAATCGGTAAATGCAGCTTCTTTTATTATCTAATGACAAGTATCTAATCTGATGAAGCTATATTTGAAATGCTAAAGAAGCAAGCACTTCATCCCAGAATCATCAAATACATTTATTTTAATTACTGCATAGACTAAAAACAACACGCTTTATATACGACTCAAGAATAAATTAAAGAAGCATCTGCAGCAAAAGCTTAAATCAATATAATCAGTTAAGGAGTAAATGACAGTCATGAAGTCTTTGCTCATGCTACAAATGTAATGAGAAGATTGCCACTTGACAAAGGAAAGTGGCTAAAGCGTTGTTAGCGTTTGCTCAATAGGTCAGCAATGGATGCCAATTAGAGTTATTGCACAGCTTCCATCCTCCCAATACTTCCACTATTAGAGTGCAGTTTACCATTACATACAATCATACATTTCACTGAAGCCTCAAGTCTTTTCTAAAGCAACATTTAAAGCTATATGCGTATTTATTGTATCCAGTTTTACTCTGGGCAATCTAGTGGCATTCTGTATACCAGGGGATGTGGCTGGCATAGCAATAAAAGCACCTGCTCTGGTCAATTTAGAACTAGCTTTTAAAATAGAGTGCACATAGGCCGGGCAGTTCACAGCAATACAATAATTTTTAAAAAATCCTTAGCAATGTGATCAGCATCCCTGTCTGATGACTGGCAAGATACGCTCACATTACAGAAAGTCTATTGTTTCCAATCAGCCCAGACCTAACCAGAGATTTGCACTGAAGCATAGTCATTGTGCAGCACTACTAGTAAGCAAGAAGAGCTTAAAGTGGAGTTCCACCCACATAATTCACTCCTCGCCATGCAGCACTAATGTACATCCTTAAAATTAATTGATAATTGTATTTATTTTTTTCTGTTCACTTACCTGATTTATGCCTATACAGTGGAACCTTGGATTACGAGCATAATCCGTTCCAGGAGAATGCTTGTAATCCAAATCACTCGTATATCAAAGCAAGTTTCCCCATAGAAAACAATGGAAACTTGTTTGTTCCACAGTGACTGCTTGTCAATGCAGTACTATATGTGGCCAGAGGTGTGGTGGCGCTGGTGAGCCTCGGAGACGCTTGGAAATGCTCGGGAATGGTTTACACTTTCAGTATTTCCGAATGCCTCTGAGGGTCTCAGAGGCTCACCAGCATCCCCGCACCTCTGGCCACATGCGGTATTGCATGCACAGAAGCTTAATCCTGCTTGTTTCGTGAGACAGCACTCGCAAACTGAGTGAGGATTAAAAAAAAAAAAATAAATACTTGTCTTTCAAAATGTTCGTTAACTGCGTTACTCGTGAACCAAGGTTCCACTGTATCTAATTTCACTTCCTCCTATAGGGGCCACGGTGCCGTACATCATTTCCGACTTTGCATTGGCTCCTGGGAGATCTTGGTCAGCTTGGCATGGTGCTGCTCCTGTTTTGCATTGGCGTCTATGGAAAATCTTGGTCAGCTTGGCCAAGCCGACTAAGATTGCACCTCACTGCACATGCGCGAGATCGGCAGGTGCATGCTGGGTAGCCAGCATGCACGGAATCCAGGAAGAGTGACACTGCGGCTTCAGATGCCCACACTGAAGAAGGCCGCACTGTGCAGGAACTTCACAAAATAAGAAAACTATGCTGCACAAATAGACTGGGCATAGTTTACAGCATACCTTTGTTACATTGCATGAGTATTCTACGGATATTTTTATCCTAAAAGTCATATTTCGGGCCGGAACTCTTAAGTGATTAGGACTTCCACCAGGCAGCACTAGGGGTGTCGGTTCAAATCTCAAGCAGGGCAATACCTGCCTGGAGTTTGCATGTTCTCCTTGTGCCTGTGTGGGTTTACTCTGGGTACTCCAATTTCCTCCCACACTCCAAACACATGCTGGTAGGTTGGCTTCTGTCTAAATTGGCCCTAGTATGTGTATGAATGTCAGAGGGACCTTAGATTTTTGCCCTATCAAATCAAATATCTTCTGCACTGAGGCAGGAGAAAAATCCGAGCACCAGAGACATCAGTCCCAGACTTCAGCTTTAACCACTTGCTTACTGGGCACTTAAAGCCCCTTCCTGCCCAGGCCAGCTTTCCGCGCTGTCGCACTTTGAAGTACAATTGCGCGGTCATTTAACACTGAACTCAAATGAAACTTTTATCATTTTTTTTTCCCACAAAAAAGTTTTCTTTTGGTGGTATTTAATTACCACTAGGTTTTTTATTTTTTGTTAAAAAAAAAAAAAAAACTAAACAAGACCGAAAATTTTGAAAAAAAAAAAACTTTCATAGTTTGTTACAAAATTGTGAAAAACTGTAATTTTTCTCTTTCATTAATGTGCGCTGATGAGGCTCCACTGATTAGCACTGATACGCTGCATTGATAGGCACTGATAAGGCGGCACTAATGGGCATTGATAGGTGGCACTGAAGGCCACCGATAGGTGGCACTGGGAGGTGAAACTGATTGGCAGCACTGATGGGCAGCACTGGTGGGCACTGCTAGGTGGCACTGATGAGTACTGATAGGTGGCACTGGTAGGTGGGACTGGTGAGCAGCCGCGGCTCTTTGTGTGAGGGACCGATGTCCCTCTGACAGAAGCCGGTGACCGGCTTTTTTTCCCCTCGCGCTGACAGCGTGAGGGAAAGAAAATTCAGATCACCGATCTTCTGTTTACATTACGTGATCAGCTGTCATTGGCTGACAGCTTATCATGTGGTAAGGGGCAGGGATCGGGCTCTTACTCCCATCTGTGATCAGCCGAATATCTGACTTGGTGATCACAGAGCGCGCTGCGCGTGACCCTCAGGGACGCGCAGACAGGGCATGCTTGGGAGGAAGTCCATGGATGCCCTTCAGTCAACTAGGGCCTGCGCTGTAGCAGGCTATTGGCTATAGTGTGGCCGGGCAGGGGTTAAATAAGTTCCTCTTAAATACACCTCCCCCCAAAAGGTATACTTTATGAGATACCATTCATTGGAAAGTGTACGTGCTTGTTTCATACTGCACAGCCATCCCAGGAGTGCAACAGTGATCCACTTCTATGGTGCCCTCTTAAACCTAAAAGTGGGTGTAAACCCTCCCTTATACCAAGTGAAGTGAACAGCCTCAGATAATACACAGAGATGAAACAAATCTCCCTACATACGTTTTACATTAATATCTGCTGTGGTTAGCTTTATATACTGTTTACAAAGTGCACATTGTGTTAGATTTTTCACTTCCTCATTCATCAGTAGCAGTATAGTCTTGGATTACACTGGAAGACAGCTGATTGGAGGAAAGGCACACACCCCCTCTCCAGATAGGCAGAGACTCGCAGAGCTATGCTGTGAGTAGAGCAGCTTTCTGCTAATCTATTTATAGCACCCACCCTGACACAAAATTCAGCCTGGTTTTAGCATTAGTGTCGGAGAACTTGTCAGAAGTTATCGTGCTAATAACAGAAGAACAGAGCAGGAGAAAGCCACGGGACTTAGGGCTTTGGAGAGAGATAAGAAACCACTGCAGATATATGTGCCCAACTCAAATTTTATGAATAAGGTTTACATCCACTTTAACCACTTCAATACTGGGCACTTAAACCCCCTTCCTTCCCGGACCAATTTTCAGCTTTCAGCGCTGTTGCAGTTTGAATGACAATTGCGCGGTCATGCGACGCGTACTGGCGCGTTAACAGTAAGTTTGACGTTGTCGCGACTTTCGACTTTTAACCAGGCCCTTCCTTCCCCCAAATTCACGGGTCATAACTTCACCAATTTCACCTACATTTGGAATAAGTATTTTAAACTCAACCCGTGTATATAGACGTCACCAAAGAATAGAGAGAGGTTTCGGGATTCAGGGCACCGAAAGAGGACGAGACAAGAAGACAATAATCGTGCTATTGAAGACTGTTCAAGAGGCTGTGATTACGATTTTGGTCCGACTTAAAACACAGTCCCACCCACGATATTTATCTAATCGTCTTTCGACGAGATGAGTGTCGTATCGAGACGCTCAGAGACGGATAGACCTCTCCCCCACACACGGAAAGGA
>BLSH010468502.1:1559439-1588203 GCA_018402905.1 Glandirana rugosa | reverse complement strand
CAGATGTTTGGGGACGGTGACAGATGTTTGGGGACGGTGACAGATGTTTGGGGACGGTGACAGATGTTTGGGGACGGTGACAGATGTTGTGTATGGTGACAGATGTGATGGGGGTCATACGGATGTTTTGGGGGCTGTTTTATGGGGACACTGACATGTATGGGGACAGGGGTATCAGTGTGCTTGGTGCACTGTGTGGGGGGCGATCTGTGACAGCTTTCTGCCTTAAATCATCATCAGGCAGAAAGCTGTCACAGAGCTGCAGCTCCCCCCCTTTCCCCCCCCCACACTGAGCTCTCACTGAGCTCGGCGGGGGGAGAACTGTCAGAGACGCTCGTCTCTGTTGACAATGTGATGGCTGTGATTGGACACAGCCGTCACATGATCGGGAGGGCCAATCAGAGCGCCCGTATCCCGATCTCCGCTCAGCTGGATCCTGTGATCATAATGATCACAGGATCCAGCAGCAGCGCGGCGCGTGCACGCGCTGCGAGTACCCGTTCTGCATGACGTATATATACGTCCTGTCAGAACGGGGAAGCTCCCACCCGGCCGTATATATACAGTGGCCGGGTGGGAGGTGGTTAAAGTACAACTATGGGCAAAATTTTTTTTTTCTTCAATTTAGCTAAAGCAAGGAGGGTTATATAACCCCTGTGAGATTTTTTTTTTTTTTTTTTTGCCATCTGCGTTCCACTGCAGAGATTTCCCTTCAGTTCCTCTGTCTATTAGCCAAACAGTGAGAGGAAATCCCTGCATAATAAAGAAATTCATGGAGGACCCCCAGGTCGCCTGTCGGAAGATTTCCCCTCTATTACTTTTCTGGGGACAACCTAAAATTTGGGATTTTCTTTTACTTTCATTTTCTTTTCTTTTTTTTGCTTTAAATTTTTTATTGGTTTTACTCAGAGCATTCCAAAATAATATATACAAATCGTTGGTACAATAAACATGTCATAATTAACATTAGTCATTAAACAAACATCTCAAAGGGTGCATCAGTGGACCTACCGCACGGACAAGCCACCCCGCTCTCAAATGTTTGACCTGTTGGAGGTTCAACCACCAGACAGTACAAGGATTTGCTATAGGTTTTTTTTATGGATAGTGTCCTTGTATCCGTCTACCCCAAGGGGAACTAACTGCAGGCGGAGTCAAGTACACTCTTAATGCTTATAACAGGTACATCAAAAATAGATTGTATACTATACAACCGCTAAGTATTTAAATGTCGCAATTTTTTAAGTAGGTAGAGGCTCTTGGATTAATTATCCATTCCTGCCAGTTTTCTTTTTAACCACCTGCCGACTGCCCGCCGCAGCGTGACGGCGGCAAGATGGCTCGTTATTGCGAAACGCCGTCGGCGGCCGCGATAGCTAGTATTGTGAGCGTGCGCTGCGTTCGTTGTGCTCGGGGGGGCCAGGGAGCAAGTAGGGTGGACTCAATCCCCGCTGGCTATCTGCGATGGCCCCCCGAATGAGAGAACAGAGGTCCGTGTAAGTAAACACGGATCTCCATTCTCATAGAGGGGGAAGGGCTGTGATCACAGGCTTCCTGTATATGGAAGCCGTGATCACTCCCCTCCCCCTGCCAAGCCAGCCCACATACAGTTAGAACACAGTGAAGGAACACAGTTAACCCCTAGAGCGCCCCCTCCAGGTTAACCCCTTCACTGCCAATGACCTTTACACAGTAATCAGTGCATTTTTATAGCACTGATCGCTGTATAAATGCCAATGATCCCAAAAAAGTGTCAAAATGGTCCGACATGTCGGCTGTAATATCGAAGTACCGCTAAAAATTGCAGATCGCCACCATTACTAGAAAAAAAAAAATAAACACCCCATAAATTAATTCTCATCAATCGTAAACGCGGCAACTTTTGCGCAAACCAATCAATAAACGCTGATTGCTATTTTTTTTTTACCAAAAATATGAGGAAGAATATAAATCAGTCAAAACTGATGAAAAAAAAATGTTTTTTTATATTTTTTTTTTGGATTTGTATCTTAGCAAAAAGTAAGAAAAATTGTTTTTTTTTTTTTGCAAAATTGTCGCTCTGTTTTTGTTTATAGCGGTGATCAGAATTGACGCAGAGGGGATCAAATACCACCAAAAGAAAGCTCTATTTGTGGGGAAAAAAATGGCGCAAATTTCATTTGGGTACAATGTTGCACGACCGCGCAATTGTCAGTTAAATTGACACTGTGCCGAATCGCAAAAAGTGCTCTGGTCCTAAAGTGTGAAATCCTTCAGGGGCTGAAGTGGTTAAATTTATCAATAGAGGAGTTTTTACAAGCTAATAAGAGATCATATTGGGCTTAAGTATTTAGTCTTTACTTTCATTTTCAATGATGATGGTAAACAAGATTGTAAGCTCTAAATGAACAGGGCCCCCTGATTCCTCCTGTAATAAACTGTATTGTAACTGTACTGCCTGCCCCCATGTTGTAAAGCGCTGAGTGCTATATAAATCCTGTATAATAACAAGACAAATTGCCACAGAAAGCTATAAAAACCGACAGGGGGTCTAATCCATATGCACTCTATATAAAACTAAAAAAAAAGACGTTTAGCCTTTAGTTATACTTTAAAATCTGCAGCATGGCCCAGAGGATGCACTGGAGAATCAGGACCATACCCACAAGGGTAGAGATGAAGGTGCCCATTATTCTCTATAGCTTCACCCAGCTCTGACATGCACTAAACCTTTAAATGCCAAAAAAGAAGCTGTGTACCGTATTTACTTACAAACCTATTATTTGGATCCTGGTAATTAAAAAAAAAGGGCATGCTCCATCTATACTTCCCAAAATACATCCACGCATCTAGAATACTCTTGATTATAAGGCCTCATACACACGGACGTTTTTTGACGCCGGCGTTTTCTGGCGTTTTTTGCAGCTCTCCATGTTAGTCAATGGCCCCATAAAAACGTCTGCATTTTTGAGCTGTAGGTGGCGTCGGCATTAGTGAGCTGAAAGTAGAACCCATGGCCATCGCGTTCTGAGGCTGTAACGTTTTGACGTTTTTTGATGCCGATGCCACAATATGCCAACAAACGCCACCTAATATTGTACTGGCATTTTCCGGCGTTTTTTGACGCCGACATTTTTAGGTTGAAAAATAGCAGAGGGATGATTTTTTTTAAAAAACGCCTATTGACGCCGACGCTCACTAACGCTCAAAAACGCCAATGCATAACGCCGAAAAACGTCGACTTTTTTTTCCTTGACGTCGGACCCAACGTTTTATTTATTTTTTTAGATACGCCCGTGTGTATGAGGCCTAAAGGTGGGAGGTTTCATCATAGTAGTAAACATCTATTCCAAGATAAACTTGAGCTAGATATTAGAAACATGTACTTTATTAAATAAAGCGTCTTTCTGTTAACAAATGAGCAGTTTAATTGTGACTGCTTGCAGTTTCTTCCTTGCCGATTACAATAAGGCTAATCATTCAGTCTATAAAACAAGGACTCATGCGAGATTTATAGCAAGCCGTACTGATCACACCTTCTTCTGCTCTGTACTGGATTGCTAGAATGAGGCAGCAATAGAAACAAAGCACTATATTATGGCAGGTCGTGTCTTTTTTTTTTTTTTAAATTGTATTAAAAAAAAAAATAAGTGGTATAATGTTGCTTGGCACGGAAATGTAAATAAATGTAAATGCAGCTACAGGATACAACTAGATCTATATTCCACTGCGTACAAGTCAGGAAGTTGACAACACACACACACTTAAAGTAGAGTTACAGGCAAAACTTGTTTTTCAATTTGGATAGAGTAAGGAAACGTTGACAACTCGGTCAGATTTTTTCCCCCCATCTGTATCCCATTGAGGAGATTTCCCTTCACTTCCCATCCCATAGCCAAACAGGAAGTGAGAGGAAATTCTTGCAAAGTAAGGGAACTCCTTAGGGACCCCCAGGTCATCATTACTTGAGTCCCCATTGGAAGACTTCCCATGTAATACTTTTCTGGGAGATAGAGAAAAACGGCTGCACTCCACCATGGATCCAACGTATATTTACTCATCACAACCGACACCCAAGACAGGTTACAGACAGGATAGGTTGACGCGTTTCACACTGTATTAGTGCTTCCTCAAAACCAATTTTGAGGAAGCGCTAATACAGTGTGAAACGCGTCAACCTATCCTGTCTGTAGCCTGTCTTGGTGTTGGTTGTGATGACTAAGTAAATATACGTTGGATCCATGGTGGAGTGCAGCCGTTTCTCTCTTTTGGATTTTCTGAGGTGGTGAGCCAGGGCTGGCACCCAGCTCCATGGATCCTCCGATTTATCTCACATGAAGCAGAGATCCCTCCCCATACTTTTCTGGGGACAACACAAAATCTGGGATTTTCTTTTACTTTCACATTCAATGATAATGATAAACAGAGCGGGCAAATTTTCCTTAATGAAGGCCCAGACAGCAATAAAAACTGACAGGTGTTCTAATCCCTCTCCACTTTGCACAAAAAAAAAAAAAAAATTGCCTTTAGCTATTCTACAGGTTAGCATTTTTGCGTTACAGAGGAGGTCTAGGGCTAGAATTATTGCTCTCGCTCCAACGATCGCGGCGATACCTCACATGTGTGGTTTGCACACCGTTTTCATATTTGGGTGGGACTTACGTATGCGTTCGCTTCTGCGCGCGAGCTCGCAAGGACGGTGCGCTTTAAATTTTTTTTTTTTTTTTAATTATGTATTTTACTTTTTAATTTTTACAACTTTTTTTTTTAAAAAAAAATTTTTGATCACTTTTTTTCCTATTACAAGAAATGTAAACATTCCTTGTAATAGAAAAAAGCATGCCAGGACCTCCAAAATATGAGATCTGGGGTCAAAAAGACCTCAGATCTCATTTTTAGACTTAAATGCATTAAAAAAAAAAAAAAAAAAATTTTGAAAAAAATGGCAGGGGAAACGGACACTGGGGGGGGGGAAGGACGCGATCATCTCCGCCGCTGCCGGCAGGTCCGGTAAGCGGCGGAGATGACCGGAAAGCGGCGGGAGGGGGGGGGGCACCTCTCCCGCCGCTGATAAAAGTGATCTCGCGGCGAATCCGCCGCTAAGATCACTTTTATCTTGTACAGAATCGCTTCCTGAAAAAAAAGATCCCGGGGTTATGGTAGCTATCTGCTACCATAACAACGGTATTCCACTTCAAAATACCGCCGTCAAACGACGTACGGCGGTCCGGAAGTGGTTAAAGTGTACTCTCCTATCGTTTTCAGCTAAGGAAGCTGACATCTTAGCCTCTGTTTAATCTGCAACTGCCATGATGCTGCATATGTGATCCATTATGACACCACCCATTGGATGGTTTGCTAGTTTGGTTGAGAGCCCAATCAAGGAGACAGCTAGCATTTCCAGCATGCCAGGAATATGAACTCCTCTTTGACACTATCAAATCGATGGGTAGACAACCGCTTTAAGTTGGCCATAGATGGTTCAAATCTTGTCCGGTTTGGCAGGGAATGGCTGAGATTCAAACCATGTATGGGCAGGCTGAATGTACCCTAGTTGATTGAACAAATCGATCAACTTTGGTACAACCAGCGTGTTGGATCTTTCATGCAATTATTGCTAGCAGCTATTATAGCCACTAGCAGTAGTCACTGTGTTCTCCCAGGGTGGGTGGCTTCCTCCACCCTGGCCAATGGCTACGGAGGGATTCCCCCATTAACACTGTGTTGAAGGGAGAATCTAGGGATTTTCCTTCCTGCAAGCCATGGTTGCAGGAAAGAAAATGTCTCTGTCTATGGCCAGCTATAAAGGCTAGTGTCCTTTATCACAAACAACCAAAAGGTAAATTATGTGGCTACAACATAATACATAAAGCATGCATGCATGTTAAGAGGTTTCTCTGCTGTTCAATCATTAGAATGTTATGTTATCGAAGAGACCTAGAGTGTAGAATAAAGCTGGCCATACAATACTCTTTTTTTTTTTTTTGTTTAGCCAGCCAGCTGAACAAAAAAATTGAGCCAATTTCCCCATACATACATTCAAGGTGGATAGAGAAATCCTCCCCGCCGTATCTTTAAATTCTTACAGGAGGACTCCCCCACCTTCAGAATACACTGATCAGTGCTGCAGCCCATGGGCTGCATGTGCTGATCAAATGCTGGTTTTCCACCAGGACCATTCGACAGAAGACAGTCTAAAAACCAGACGGGGCGCTTTAATTTTTTTTTTTCCTATTTATTTTACTTTACTTATTTTTACACTGTCCCTTTTAAAAAAAAACATGTTTTTTTTCAAATCACTTTTATTCCTATTACAAGGAATGTAAGCATCCCTTGCAATAGAAATAAGCAGGGCAGGGCCTCTTTAATGTGAGACCTGGGGTCAAAAAGACCTCAGATCTCACATTTACACTTAAAAACAATTAAAAAAAAAAAAAAGTATTTAAAAAAAAAAAATGTCCCTTTAAGGCCGGAGGGCGGAAGTTACGTTTGACGTCAGTCAGGTCCTCCAAGGGCATAGAGTCGAGTGAGGGCAGTCTTGCCCACACTTGACTTCCTGTCCATCCATGGATCGGACCATTTCCACCGCTACCGATGGCTCCGGTAAGCAGCGGAGAGTACCGGGAAGCGGCGGGAGAGGAGGTGGCACTTCAACCTTTACCCATAAAAGTGATCTTGTGAATCCACTGCTGAGACCACTTTTATGTTAAAGCGAACCCCTGCCGTTTAAAAAAATACTGGGGTTATGGCAGCTATCCACGGTGGGCGGCCCAAGCCGTGATCATGAAAACATTTTCAGGTCTCCAGAATCCACTGCTAAAACCAATTCACTGGGGGTCTGTAGAAGACATGTTCCTTACATTGGTGATCAGTAGAAAGCCCCCCTTACAGACAGCTAAAAATGCATTGGTGTCATGCCGTTGACTCTGTCAAGTGATGATAGCCCTGGAGCACCATCAAATGGTCAATCTGGCACAGCCCGAGAAACCCGCAGAAATGTCTGGAGGAACTTTGGTTGAGAATTGCTGCTGTATATAATGCTTTAAACATATTGCTAGCATTTTTTTATGAATTTTCAGTTTGCTTATACCGCAATAAAGGCTCAAGGTGGCAAAATGCATCAAAAGCGATCCCTTTCTGGCTTATCCCTAATCTACCACTAAAATGCAAACTTCTTGTTCCTAGCATAAATAGAGGGATGTACTTTATATAGCACCAAGGTGGGGTAAAGTGACAAAGTGTGAGGAGAGCTACTGAACCAGTTAGGGCATTGATCTGCATTATGCAACAGAACCAAAAAAAAGCCTGTGCTCAAATCAAAACTGCATATACATATTTAATACATGGAGTGATAAAAGGGTGCGGACACAAGCTGACACCTACATTTCTCAATTAAAGTGATACTAAACACACACTATTTAATTGACATCATCCCTTCTATTTCTGTATGTGGATGATGGCACTGTAATTATTTGAATTTAAAAAGAAATCTTCATCTTTAAGTATATCTTTTCCTAATTGACCTACAGCTGTCACGTGACCCAGATTTTTCCAGCCTGTCTGCAGGGAAACAGAAGCAAGAGGAGCTTCCAGTCCTCTGATTCTGGTCACATGTTCAAAAAAAACAGCCTTTGGAATACGGAGTAAAAATAAATAATTAATATCGATAAACAGTTTAAAATTGTTATACAAATACAGATTTGAAATTAAATATTTATTATTTTTGGCAATAACATGGTGTGTGCAGATTTCTGCCAGTCACAGGCTGTGTCACGCCCCTCCAGCCTGTGTGTTAGAATAAGAGGGAGGTGAAGCATCCATTAATCTACATAGAATATCCTGCACCATTGTGCTGGTTAGTGGGCATAGAGGAGGGGGGGGGGGTGAGCTGTTTTTTACCACTGTGTATACGCACACATGTGTTACTCTATAACAGGGATATGCAATTAGCGGACCTCCAGCTGTTGCCAAACTACAAGTCTCATCATGCCTCTGCCTCTGGGTGTCATGCTTGTGGCTGTCAGAAGCTTGCTATGCCTCATGGGACTTGTACTTCTGCAACAGCTGGAGGCTTGCTAATTGCTTATCCCTGCTCTATAGTCATGTGGGCTGCTCAGATGTGATAGGGTGCTTAGCACAGAAACTCAATGAAAACTTAGCATGTGAAGAGTTGCCACCACAGCTGCAAAATCCCTAGCTGAATTGGGGACATGGAAAAAAATTGGAGATAGGGAGCAGCAGGGTCAACTATTTTTTTTTTTTTGCAGAATACAGGAAACAAATCTTATAGTGACTGAGTGAGTATGAACAGCATGTAACACACCATTTATCGATCATTTTTTATGAAGACGGTTTAGTGACAGTAACTCTCTACACACAGTTATAAATCAATATACACACCTTACTGGAGTTCTATTCCTTATCTGTAAACCCATAAGGAAATTTCCCTTTATGCCCCTTTCACACCTGCCCACTTAGGTTAATTTGAACAGGCTTCTAACTTATAAGGTGCGTTAAAGCAAAGCAATGGTGCAAAACAGCCTTACTTCTTGCAGAATAAAAACATGGACGGGGTTCTAACTCTTCCTCAGAAGACTCTTGTTCATTAAAGAGGAATTCTGACAAAGCACGTCGTTCTCAAACAAAATTGCCAGAACTATTTAATTAATGAAATGAAATAAACACCATCAGTATTGCTATATGCAAGCTAAGGAAACTCCCTGGCTTCTAACTTCAAGATCTACAATGCATTTCCTCCTCCTGGCTGCAGGATATATTCTAAAGATATAACTGTCACTCTCACCAGCTGAGGTGGTTTTAAAAAAAAAAAAAAAGCTGACTTTAGTCTATTGAAGAAGAATTCTGACTTCTAGCATATTTTTAGTGAAGCTCTACAGAGACCCAGTGAATTACACATCATCGGTAATGCTATACACAAGCTAACGACAATCCCTGGCATCCAATTGTTAGATCTACAATGCATGTCCTCCCTCTGGCAGTAGGGTATATTCTAAAGCTATAACTGTCACTCTCACTTGGCTCAGACTGAAGACCAACTAACAGAAATAAGAAAAGTTGTGTTTTTGTTAGATAGTGTCTATGAGCTTAGAAAAGACAGGTCTGGAAATGCCAAGGTCCAGTGATTAGACAATCCGTTTGTGATTTTCAAAGTTTGTAGTGGGTCAGCTACTGTCGGACATATTAACAAATAACTTACTCTCCATTTTATTTTTGTTTCCTTTCACATTTTTTAGCTAAAACTTATAAATTCAACCCACTAACTACACAGGTTGTTAACTGCATAGAAAGAAGTCTTTGTGAGGGCCCTTGCTCTATCTAAACGAGCCTCAATGGGAATCAACATCAAGAAGATGTTTCAAGAGCCCCCACCCAGAAAGGTGTCCTCCAGCTATGCAGCACCATATCTACTGTTGTCACTGCCTCTAAAACGTACTAACTGAATTTTGCAGGTTCATGTAAACTAAGCTGATATAGCCAAGCCAGCTGAACTACTACTTGTTCACCCAAGCCACAGTTAAAATACATGTCTGGCCTATCTTCTTCAAACTCTCCCAATTCATGATCCCATAACTTTTAAAAATGATAAAGCACAAGCTTATTAGGTTCTCAAGGGCAGTTCAACCCCCTAAAATTAAAACTACAGTCCTCGTTATACAGAAATAAAGGGAAGGTATTGGCTTTCTTGACCGATTGCAGGACCACCAATTTATATACATCACTAAAGTCATAGACTGGGTGACCGTTGAACAAGGTGTTATAGGGCCCCTGCGAGACTAAATTGGATGCTCCCTGAGGCCGATTTCATATGTTGGAGATGCAGGAAATCTGAGGATTCCCTCTTACACATTTTCTGGTCATGCCCACAGATACGTCTCTTTTGGGGATCGATATGTGAATTGATTCAGGAACTCGCTGTACTATCCTTAGGTGACAACCCTGCAATCTGCCATCTCCAACTCAGGCCTATGTAAGAAAGGCATCAACATTGATCCCTGGTGATTCAATTATTGAATGTGGGTAGAGCCTGCATACCAGCTAAATGGAAAATCTGCCCCAGAGTCGGGCAATGGTACACAGCAGTAAATGAAATAATGAAAATGAAACACCTCATTTTGTCTCTCATACCAGCAAGGAGAAAGGTTTAGAAAGACATTGTTCTATTGGACAAAGTTTAAATTTACATCTGATTAGAAGGAAATTCACATGGTCAATTCTTTGAAGCTGGGTCTAGCGGACCGGAACTTCATGTTGCGCTTGGCACAGCCCTTTCGTTTTTTTTCTTTCAGCTATTTCCAAACTACTTTTAGCACTAATATTGGTTTATCCTTTCTTCCCATCCGCCCTCCTCACCCTTTCCTACTCTATTGACCTCTGACTTAAATTGAAAAACCCTGCCGAGGTACCACAAGCAAACCTCAGAAGGAATGAGACAACACCATGTACACTAAGCCTTATTTGTCGACGTTCACAGTGAAGAGATGCAATAGATTTTCATAAACAGTAAAAAACATAAAAAGGCTGTTTCCCATGTTTCCATTGTATGTACTGCACAGTAGCACAATAGATGAAGACAACCTGACACATAGGTCATGCTTGACTGTCTGTTCCCAATCACAACAGTTACAGCAGGTGACATACTGTCGGTGAAAGTTAGCAAGGGAAAAGGGTCAACATGTTCTGTTATACACAGTAATTGCCAACAAGCTGAACAAAATATATGAAATCTTAGGCAAAATGTTGTTAACATTTCGGCAGGGCAGTAAACCCTTATCTACATAAAAATGTATAATCACAATAGAAGATTATCTAAAAATGGCTACAATTCCATTGCTAAGCTACACATTATTCTCTGCATCTGCAAATTGTTTGTGAACATTCTGTGATTATGTATTTGTTCAGAACAGTATGTTGCATGAATAGCACATTGTTCACCTGAACATATGCATCATTTTGTATTTGTGTTCATCAAGCAGTTATAATAATTTGAACCTTTGCAGCTGTATACAAAGCAGAAAATGGAAAGACACAAATGTGCCCTGAGGAATATCCTTACTAGTGAAATATAAATTGTAACACCACTCAGTAAAAAGAAAACATTTAGCTGTATGGGGCCGCAAATAAACAACAAGATGATTTTAGTCATCTATTCTCCTTAAGAGTACCATCCAACAATTACATACAATTTCGGCACTGGCATCCCCTCAATCGCCTATTCCTCCCTTTCTCTCTCTCTTCATTCCTTGTTTCCTTTCCACCCTTGTTTAATCTCCAAATGTTTTCCTACAGTTTGTACAGACTTCAATGCCAGAGATGCCACCCAACTACATAAAAAGGAATACTAAGCTGAGGCTGCAAATCACATATTTATCCAGTCTAAGGTCTCTTGCATTTGGGCGTCTGTGCCCATACAACAAAGGTCTTCCCCCTGCCCTGAAAACCCAGGTGCAGCCCCCTATTGACAAATTGTTTTGTTTTTTGCATACACCCGTACGCTATATTTATTTTTACAAAAGCACTGGTGTATACCCAAGTGTTTTACCATGCACTGCCATCAAGCTCTGCTGCGGACAGCCTGTAAAAGTCTATCAGAGGCTAAAATATTAATTGGCTTAATGCTGTACTGACAGACAATCATTAAAGCGGTTTTATCCCCCAAGTGATTTTTACCTATAGGTAAGCCTATAATAAGGCTTACCTGTAGGTAAAATGAATATCTTCTAAACCAGATATTCCACTGGCATGCAGCCAATGACGTCACGGCGCATGTGCAGTGATGACTCGGCGAAGGCCCGGACCTTGCTGGAAAGTTGGGCACCTGCGCGCATGCACTGTGAATGGCCGGAGCCGCGAACCCAGAAGGATCCACTGAGATAAGGTGGCAGCTCCCGCTTTGGGGACCGGGAGGCCCTGTTGAAGCTTCGTTCTGAGACAAGTATTTCATAATGAGCTAGTATGCTGTGCATACTAGCTCATTATGCATTTTCCTTTCAGGTGTTTTTTTTTTTTTCAGGGGGATACAACCACTTTAAGGGCTGCATGCATTCAGCGACCAAAGCCTAGAAAGCAGGCTTCTTGTGTTCCAGGCGTTTGTCCCTGGGTGCATACAGTGGGGAAAATTATTATTTAATCGCCTGCAGATTTTGATAATTTGCCCACTTACAAAGAAATGAAGGGTCTATAACTTTTATCATAGGTGTATTTTATATGATAGAGACAGAATATCAACAAAAATTCCAGAAAAAATACATATGCGTACAAATGTTGTAAATGGAGTTGCAGTTCAGTGAGTAAAATAAACATTTGATCCCCTTCCAATCAACAATTATTCTGGCTCCCACAGACTAGCTACAGTATGTGCTCATGTGGTATACAGATTAGTCCTGTTAGGTGTATAAAAGACACCTGTGTCCACAGAATCTCTTTCTTCCATCCAAACCCACCATAATGGGCAAGACCAAAGAGCTAGCAAGGACAAGATTGTAGACCTGCACAAGGCTGGAATGTGCTACAAGACCATCAGCACGAAGCTTGGTAAGAAGGAGACAACTGTTGGAGCGGTTATTTGCAAAAGGAAGAAATACAAAATAACCATCAAACGCCCTCAGTCTGGAACTCCATGCAAGATTTCGGCTCATAGGGTAAGGATGATCATGAGAAAAGTGAGGGATCAGCCCAGAACTACATGGGAGGAGCTTGTGAATGATCTCAAGGCAGTTGGGGCCACAGTCACCAAAAAAACATTGGTAACACAATACGCTGCCATGGATTGAAATCCTGCAGAGCCTGAAAGGTCCCCCTCCTCAAGAAGGCACATGTACAGGACAATGAACATCTAAATGATTCAGAGGATTGGGAGAAAGTTCTGTGGTCAGATGAGACCAAAATTGAGCTCTTTGGCATTAACTCAATTAGCCATGTTTGGCGGAAGAAAAATGCTAACTATGGCCCTAAGAACACCATCCCTACAGTTAAGCACGGAGCTGGAAACATTATGCTTTGGGGCCGTTTCTTTGCTAAAGGTACAGGCCAACTTTGCCGCATTGAAGGGGCCAATGGATGGGGCCATGTATTGTAAAATCTTGGATGAGAATCTTTTTCTCTCAGCCAGAACACTGAAGATGGGTCACGGATGGGTCTTGCAGCATGGCAAACCCAAAACATACCACCAAGGCAACA
Source organism: Glandirana rugosa (assembly GCA_018402905.1). Lineage (NCBI taxonomy): Eukaryota > Metazoa > Chordata > Amphibia > Anura > Ranidae > Glandirana > Glandirana rugosa. Next base: position 1,575,027 of record BLSH010468502.1, on the reverse strand, counting down.
AAGGAATGGCTCAAGAAGAAGCACATCAAGGTCATGGAGTGGCCTAGCGTCTCCAGACCTTAATCCTATAGAAAATTTATGGAGAGTGCTGAAACTTCGAGTTGTCAAGCGACAGCCAAGAAACCTTAAGGATTTAGAGAAGATCTGTAAAGAAGTGGACCAAAATCTCTCCTGAGATGTGTGCAAACCTGGTAACCAACTACAAGAAATGTACCTCTGTGCTTGCCAACAAGGGTTTCTCCACCAAGTACCAAGTCATGTTTTGCTTGGAGATCAAATACTTATTTTACTCACTGAATCAATTTATAACATTTGTATCATGCGTTTTCTCTGGATCGACATTCTGTGTCTATCATTTAAAATACACCTATGATAAAAATTATAGACCCTTCATTTCTTTATATGTAGGCAAACTTACAAAATCTGCAGGGAATCAAATAGTTATTTTCCCCATTGTATGGCCATACACCCATAGATTTCTTTTGGTTAGCCTGCGGGCTAAATGTAAAAGATTCCTCTATCTAATTAAGAGGTTGAATATGGGGAATGGGGAAACAGAAGGCAAGAAAAACAGGTATTCCGATCTCATTTCACGCTATCCAAAACCTCTTCTTCTAAGGGTCCAAAACTGGTGCTCCAGGCTCTTCCTTTTCGGCAAGCCACTTTCCATGGGGGCATACGTATATGCGCACGCATAGATGGCTCATTTTTATCCCTAGCATTATTTCTGTGAGTACATACTTGTAAGAGATTTATGCAACTGTTGAAGATATTTTGCATGTGTATTTAAATGCCGTTATGTGACAATTTTGTTTAAACGATGTGAAGGTCTCCACATGGATGATGTTGTGTTACAATATGATGGTCATACGTTTCTTACCATGTGGATAAGAGAGCACTGTATTTATTATATACAATGCTAACTATGGATTTTGTTGTTCTGTATATCAGATATCAAACTCTTATTTTTTTTTAGATTTTAGATGGTGTAATGCATATATCTTTTGTACTGTTAAAAGCTTTTTTGCACCTAAATTTCTACTGTATGTTCTGTATAGTTTCCAAATTAGACTCGTGAACAGAGATGTTTGCCAGTTCCAGGGATGTCTTTAAGCCTTTAGCTGTCACTCATGGGTTCTTTACCTCATTGAGGATTCTGCGTTGTGCCCTGGGAGTCATCTTGGCTGGGTACACACTTCTAGGATGAGTAGACACAGTACTAAACTACCTCCATTTACAGACAATTTGTCAGTTGACTGATGGATGCCTAAACACTTTGAGATTGCTTTGTATTCCTTTCCAGCCTTATGCAGCTCAACTACTCTTGATCGTATGTCTTCAGAGAGCACCTTTTTGCAAGGCATGTTTCACATCAGCCGATGCTTCTTGTGAACAGCAATCTTAAAATGTTTGAGCGTCTTATCAAAGTAGCTCTAATCCACGCCTCCAAATTCATTAATTAGACTTCAGGTATGCAAACTACTAACTCCAATTAGCTTTCGTTGAAGTAATTAGTCTATGGGGTCACTTAATTTTTCCTCCAGCACTGTGAATGTTTAATGGGTATGCTCAATAAAGACGCGAGGAATTAGAATTGTTTGTGTCTCATCAGTTTAATCACATAGTGTTTGTCTATTGTTGTGACTTAGATGAGGAACGGATCACATTTTATGGGAAATGACTGTAAACAGTAAACCAGTTAATTCTATGGGGTTCACATGCTTTTTATTGTCACTGTAAGTTGTATGTATTTACATTAGACCTCAGACAGACAAGCAAAGGCAGCAATGAGAAACAATCAGGGTTCGCTGCACTGCAGAGCATTGGCAATTTTAACACTGGGAGCTTGCTGACAAGAGAAAAGCAGATAAGAAGAACAGCAATGTACTTGTTGGTATGCTGTAGCTCATACCATTGTCCAATCAAAAGACAATGGAAACAGACCAATACCAAAGTATAAAGTAGTTGCTGCACAAATATGTTGAAATAAAAAGAAATTAGAAAAAAAGAGAAAAGCAGCCATGGGAATTCATAAAGAGCGACTATGACACATGCCTCCGCATAAGAAATGTCTGCGCAACAGATTAATGTACCTCAGTTGATGAAGTGCATGAAATTTGGGCATGCACCACGTTGGGAGGCATCCTGAGACCGGATCTCCCTTCCCACCACTGCTGCTGTCACACATTAGTTCCCCATCAGGTATGCTCCTCTTGTGATTGACAGCAGGAAATGGATCCACAGCCAATAGACAGCCTTCTTTTGTCTATGGTATCCACCAATTGGCTGCTGTCGATCTCAAAAGAGAGCAGACCTGATGGGGGCCTAGTGTCTCAACCGCCCTACTGACCACAGTCAGCGTTGCTGGTTGCTAGGAAGCGATCAGCTGTGAAGCTCACCGTTTCCTTAACCAGTAACAAGTGGGGAGGGGGCAACAACAGTAAACTTGCCACCTCCTACACTGCGTAGACACTGCCTGTCACTGTATGCCAAGTTACTGGAGGGTTTAATTATCTTCAGTTTCCTTATCTACGAACTGGAGGTAATTATTTTTTTTAATTTGGTGCAGTAATAGGTATAAAAAAAATTGCAACATTAGAAATGAGACTTTCTAAACCTTATCTAAAGTATTATGAGACGATCCTGCTCTTCTCCAACAGTACCACAAAAAAGTTTGCAAAAGCTGAGATCGTGAAGAAGGTCAAACGAACATGCAAGTGATGTTGATATCAATCCAAAAACATGACAGAAATTGCCACCTCCACCCGAATATAATGATGTAAACTCACCGAACATCCAGACCTCTCAGCATACACAGAGGTCAATGTACACTTTAGGAGAATTCAACCACAGGTCAGGAACATCCATATCGGTAATAGCAAATAAAAAAACTCCCAGCAGTGTAAAAAGAGAATTACGCCAGTAAGTGTAAAGCTTTTTTTTAAAAAAAACAACTGACCAAACAATAAAAAAAAATGTAAAGTGGTTGTATACTCTCCTATCGTTTTCAGCTAAGGAAGCTGACATCTTAGCCTCTGTTTAATCTGCAACTGCCATGATGCTGCACATGTGATCCATTATGACACCAGTCATTGGATGGTTTGCTAGTTTGGTTGAGAGCACAATCAAGGAGACAGCTAGCATTTCTGGCATGCCGGGAATATTAACTCTTTTTTGACATCAAATCGGTGGGTAGACAGTCGCTTTAAAAAGCCGGCTGATTCACTAATCACATAAGATTGCGCTCTTCCATACAGAGCAAACCACGTGTATTGTTTGTACATGTAGCTCCATCCAACGCGTTTCGTTCAAAAGGATGCCATCGGGGCTCAGTAATGCAGTCACAGCTCCACCTTGAACTACCTGAACTGGTGCAGTAAATAAATCTGGCGAACATGTTGGTAAGGCTACCAAAATGGGCAAGAGACTTTTTTTAATCTGGTGCAGGACATTTAAAAGAGCCAGAAAATTTACCTTAGGCTTTTATTGAAATCCCCATGTATGTTGTACCATAGCCTGACTTTTTAAGTTTCTTTTTATACCAAATCGTATGCACACAGCAAATGTACTGCTCTCTGGTGTCTTAATCTGCTGTACTTTCTCTTTTTTTTTTTTTTTTTTAAATAAAAATATGATGGAGGAAAAAAAAAAAAGAAAGTTATATAATCTTAAAATGGAAACAGATGCCTTTGCAATGGATTCTAGTTCAAACTGGTTTTGTTTTAATTCACAATCCAAAGGACAGAGAAAAACTTACTGAAGAAAGCCAGCATGAAGATTCCATCATTTCCCACTCTTAACTGGTCAGCGTCGCTGAAGTCATCCCGTGGAGGATATTCTTCTTCCTGAGAGAAGAAATGAAACAAATTGATGTATACAAAATGCACGTTCCCTTCTGACTTATGGTAATCAAAAATAAAGCTACGCGTTTCTCATGTTAAATTTTCTTTAATAAAGAGATGATACGCAATAACACATTTGCAATGCACAGTATTTATAACAAAATAAGATTCTTCGATCTCCAACAATAGCAATTTAACACTACTGAAGACGTGACAGCGAGATGTGTGAAATTCAATCGTAAGGTGAGGCAGAGTCGGGAACTCTGGTATTGCGTTCGCTATAGTATGTGACAGATATGCAAGAAACAAGGAATCCATAACTGATTAAAGATTGCCAGTGCCCACATATGACTGAAATATCATTCATGTAAAAACAGACCTCTTGAAATCAGAACTCCGGTATAATGAAAAGCCCCCTCCCCGCATCAGTCGTTGTTAACCCCAAAAAATTAGAGATCCTGATCCCTTAAGGCAGATTAAACAGCACAGTGATTGTGCTGTGTAATCTGCCCCCTCTGAACTGTAAAAAAATCCCCCTGAACCTGAAACTTCCTGTATCCCCCTCTCTGCATAGACAACAAAACCAGGGCTTCTGAGCCCTGACCACCATTGTCTGTGATGTCAGCAGCCCTGCTCTCATCTCTCCCCCTCCTCGCTTCCTGTGTCGCTGTAACACCCCCCCCCTTCCTCCCGGCCGCTATCAGCGGGATATAAAACTCAAAAAGTCTATGCCAGCCCCTCTATTAGAGCCTGGCATAACACACTGTGTTAGTTGTTTGAAAAAACAAGGCTTGTAAATACCTGTTTAGACCAATCTTCAGGCTGGTCGCATGACTTAAGGCGGGTTTCCAGGGCTACTGCAGGAGGGGCTGAGTGACCATGCGATCTCCCCGGCTGACGTCAGAGGGAGATCTCATTCCCTTCTGCAGTATCCATCCATTGGAGCTGGGCCATGTGACTGGCCTGAAGACAGCTCCAAATAGCCATTTACAACACTTGTTTTAAAAACTGCTATGCCAGGCTCTAATAGAGCGGCTGGCAGACTTTATTATGCGAGTTTACAAACACTTTAAATATTCCTCTAAAGTCTATGTATAGCCAAAACTTTTCTGACAGGTCATGTGACATTTTGGGGACTTCTTCCTCTGCCCCGTGGTAACTGGTCTACATGTTATACTTTCCTACTCTGTGCAACGGTTTTGCACAGAGCAACCCTGATCACCCTCCTCTCGGGTCCCCCTAGCTCCTTCCCCACCATAGCAAACCTCTTGCTTTGGGGACACTCGTGCAGCTCCCACCTGAGCTAGCTCTGTGTGTCCATAGACCCACAGAACGTGGCTCGGCCCACCCCTCCTCACTGGCTGTGATTGACTGCAGCAGGAGCCTTTAGCTCAGCCTATGAGGCGGTAGAGAGCTGAGAGAGTAGCTGCTCTCATGGCCAGCACTGGATTAAGATCGGCCTCAGGTGAGTATAAGGGGGGGCTGGAGGGGAACCGGCATTCAGAGGGTTTTTTAACCTGAATGCAGAGCGTGCATTATAGCGGAGTTCCACCCAAACGTGGAACTTCTGCTGATCGGATTCCCCCCCCCCCTCAGATGTCACATTTGGCACCTTTCGGGGGGGAGGGGGAAGAGGACACCTGTCTTTAGACAGGAGTCCTTTTCCACACATCCGGGAGCCCGGCTGCTGACGGCCGTGACCACGGCCCCCGGGCTCCCTCCTTCCCCGCCGCCAACGAGAAAGCGAATCACCCCGCGGCAGTGGTGGTTCTCGCATGCGCAGTAGGGGCCCGGCCCTGAAGTTGAATGGCTACACGTCCGGGTTCCCTTAGTCTCAATAGTGGGAGCTGCACCTGTCTGAAGACCGAAGGTTGGAGCACGACATCACTGGACTCCAGGACAGGTAAGTGTCCTATAGTTAAAAGTCAGAAGCTACTGTATGTGTAGCTGCTGCCTTTTAATTTTTAAAGGAGCGACGGACCTCCTCTTTAAGGTTAAAAAACCTCTGCTCTATGCAGTATTGCACGGAAGGTCCAGGCTGAGGTGATAGCTGTCCATTTGTACCCAGGCTATGGCATTAAAGCAATCACACCTTTATTTGAGAATTCATTAAGAATTGCTACTTTATCCATCGAACCAGATATTGACGCGCCCATTTATCAGAAACAGTGTTAAATATCGCACCATGTTTATGTTACCCCCTTTTATTTTTAGAATACAAAATATTACAAAAAAAAAAAAAAATGAAGTTTTATTACTAAGATAGGTACATTATCTATATCAGTGATTGCCAACTTGTGATCGGCCTGATTATTTCTGCTTATCAGCTATCCTTATTGTTAAGCCCTGTACACACGATCAGAAAATCGTAAAGAAAATACCGCTTTCCAATCGATCGTACGATAATCAGATCGTTAGTACAGAGCTTTGTGTATTGTAGCAGAGTGGCTAAGTGGTTAGCACTTCTGCCAAGCAGCACTTAGGCCCCATTCACACCTGAGCGTTTTGTACCTTGAATATGCTTGAAGCTACAAAATGCTAGAGGGGAAAAAAATCAATGATTCTCTATGGAGATGGTTTACATATCCACTCAAAAACACCTGAAGCCAAACAAGTTTGAGGTATTTTTGTTGCGCGAATCGGGCAGATTTGGGCGTTTGTATTCCCACAGAAATTAATGGAAACGCGCAATTCGGGCATTTTGTCACACGTATTTGCGCAATTTTCAGCTGAAATAAAAGCTAAAAAAAAGCTGAATTACCTAGCAACAAATGATGCAATAGATAACAGTATTCTCTATTGGCTAATACAAAAACGCCAAAGCCCAAAAACGCCCAAAAATGATGCACACACAGCGTGTGTGCAGCGGAAAAAAGCTCAAAGACGCGACGGTGTGAATGCAGCCTCAGCGCCATTGGTTTGAATCCTAACCATGGCACTAACTGCACAGAGTTAGCGTGTTCTTCCTGTCCCTGCGTGGGTTTTCCCCTGAGTGCTCAGGTTTCCTCCCACACCCCAATCACATGCTGGTGGGTTCATTTGCTCCAGTCTAAACTGGTCCTAGTATGTGTATGTATGAATGGGAGTTCCATGCACATTTTCAACGAGTTGAAAGTGCACTGCACTTGCAATCTGCAGCAGGTGCCAGTGTTAACGACACCCCAAATGCAGGTCGCAACACAGTGCATCTGCCCGCACTGGATCCCATTGTACAGTAGTACCATGCAATTTGGTTGCTGTAGGTTTTGTAAAGTGGTGAGGTCCTGTGGGATTTTAGCCCAAACGCACTGCATGCACCTGGATCACACCGGAACGCACAGCACATTCCTGTGCGATTAAAATTCACAGGGGATGAAATAAAAGTTATTAATAAAAATGAGATGATGGGTAGGTAATTCCCCTGTCAGTAGGGTCAAATGGTAGAGGAAATGTTGGCCACGCTTTTACAACTTCTAGCTAGACAAATAACCATGTTACCGCTTAAAGCAGTGGTTCTCAACTCCGGTCCTCGGGACCCACTAACAGGCCAGGTTTGCAGGATAACTGAAATATATCACAGGTGATCTAATTTGCTGTTCAGTGATTGCAGTATTCTAGTCTGCATCTCCCCAAGGCAATACTTAAAATCTGGCCTGTTAGTGGGTCCCGAGGACCGGAGTTGAGAACCATTGGCTTAAAGCAAGTTGTCCTAGTCCTTGGCATGTGCAAATCCCACCACAGGGACGAAAAACATCTAGCATGGGTGCGACTTAAAGTCGTATTAAACCCCAAAACAAAACTGTAATTTATTGCAGCTATAATTGGTAAATCATTAGATGCAGTGGCTGCATTAGCTTTCTTTTTTTTTTTTTTAGTTTTTTATTCCCTCAGTTTTCACCTAGTGATCTGATCAGTAACATACCTCTTTTACTAGGCCTCGTGCACACAGGACGTTTTTGCAGCTGCTTCCAGGGGCATCAGACGTTAGCCTACGTGTCCTTGCACACACAGACTTTTAGAAGTATTTAGTGGAAGGGGCTTTTAGAGGCAAAAAAAAAACCCAAAACACTGCCAGCCTGCCCAGGAGCAGCAGAGTTTTGGCAGAAAAAAAGCTTGACACTAGTAAACACATTTAAAACGCTTGTCAACGCTAGAATGTTAATTTGTTTCAATGGCCAGAATAAATGAATTAAGGTCCAAGCGCTTGATGCCTGTAAATGCCTTACCGCGTTATACAATTTTACAAGCGTCAGGCATTTTTTTCTGCCAAAAGGCTGCCGCAAAGAAGAAAGGCTGCTAGGAGAGTTTTCAATAGGTATACAATAGGTATCCAGTGTACATGAGGCCTAAGAGTGACTTCACTCTCAATAAATCTTTATTGAGTTAAAAAAAAAAAAAAAAAAAGAGTGCCTTCACTCTGGATTAAGGAGCAACAGAGACACCTTTGGACAGCAACACTGTCAGTCTGAGGAGAGGGTAGTGCTAGATGTACTAGCAGATTTAGAAACACTAACAAATTGAAGCCAAACTCCAGCTAACACTTATTAAAGAGGTTGCAAAAAAATATATAAAAAATAAAAAGATCCTGTTCCTTTAGACCCCTTTCACACTGGAGCATTTAGCGCTAAAAAGAACACCTGTAAAGAGCTTGAAAACTGCCTCTCCTCTCTCCCCAGCGTGAAAGCACTTGCAGTGTGCTTGCAGGACAGGAAAAAAAGTCCTGCAAGCAGCATCTTTGGGGCGGTACGGGTGCATTGTATATACCGCTCCTCCACCGCCCCTGCCATTGAAATGAATGGGCCCTGCTTTCAAAGCGCCTCAAAAGCACTTTGAAAGCAGCACTAAGCGGGAGCTTTTAACCCCTTTTTAACCCCCTCTGGGAGTTAAAACCATCAAAGCGCCGCTATAACAGCGGTAAAATTAGCAGCGCTTTACCGCTAACGCTGCTGTAGCCCCAGTGTGAAAGTAGCCTTAAAGTGGTTAACACGCTCTGCTAACTTTCTATAATCCTCTTTGTCTCCTAATGCTAGATGCTCCTGTCTCTGATTTATTAAAATAATATGCTTTCTTTACCTTATCTCAGAGCGCTCACGTGACCCGCTGCCTCATTGCTTTCCCCATCTGACAGATGCAGCGGGCGGGGCTGAGATTCCCCCACTGGTGTCAGTCAGGAGGAGAGAGCCAGCGGGTCACGTGATCGCCGATCGGCGCTCTGAGATAAGGTAAAGAAGACATTTTTTGTATAAATCACAAAGACAGAAGCATCTAGCATAAGGAGGCCTAGAGGATTATTAAAGACTTTAAATGTTATTCCACCAGCAGGAGGGGGCGGGCCCTGACACAGGAGCATACAGGCAGAGAGGGAGGGGAGATAGCACAGAGGAGAGACAGGAGAGTTGCAGATGATGGAGGCACATAAACTGACCATGGTGTCAGGGCTCAGCAGCCATGATACGCCGTAGTCAGTTTACAGAGGGGAGGGCATAGCCAGGCAGGATCAGACAGATTTCAGGTTATACGGGTTGGCCAAATTACACAGCACAAGCACTGTGCTGTACAACATGCTTTAAAGGAGCAGGATCAATATTTTTTTTTAGGTTAACAAACACTTTCAAGCATGTTACACCGCATAATGCTTGTACGGTGTCATTTGTCCTTTTCTATGCTGTAAAAAACCTGCTTGATCCTGCCTGTTCCTGTGTCCCCCTAAGTGTGCTCAACACAGTAATCATGGTTGCTAATCCATGATAACGTGGTCAGTTTATATGCCCCTCGCCAGCTCACAGTCTCTCTCCCCCCCCCCCCCACTCCGCCTGTCAGCTGCTGTGTGTGACCTGATTGTAAAAACCCGCCCCTCCTGCCGCTATTCTGAATGGCAGTAAAGTTAGTGCCCAAAATTACTGACAGCCCTTCTGTTATAACACGCGATACCCCACAGTGTATGTTTTTTTTTTTTTGTTTTTTTTTTTTCTACTGCTAAATACCTTTTTCCACATTTCCAATGTGTGGTCATGTGACCGCCTGGCTGATGTTGGAGAGGGATCTCAGACCCTCCCTCTGTAGTCCTTAGATCACAGAAGGAGAGCGGCTAACAGTCACATGACAGCACATTAGTGATGTAAAAAAAGGTACTTAGCAGGAGAATTAAAAAAAAAAAAAAATCACATAGATTGTGTGGTATAGAGTGTTATAACAGAGGGGCTGGCAGTAATTCTAAGCACTGACTTTACAACTACCGTAAGCAGTTACAGCAACAGTTTTGTTCCTTTAGGGATAAATATTTTACATAAATAAAAGCTGACCATTGTAAGCACCCTTGTCAGTGGTAAATGGTTTGTCTCATTTGCAGGACAGCCTGTTCTGTTGAAAAAATGACCAGTTACACTTACCGGTAATGGTTTTTCTAAGAATCCTTCCTGGACGGCAGGCAGGTGGGCCGTCCTGGAAAATGACTAGAGAAATAACAGACTTATTGGCTAGATCACCAGGTGAAACTAAAGTAAAAACCGCCTAAAAAGGAAAACGAATACAGCCACCCCATCTAAGAATTGCTAAGCTGCAATATAATAAAATGTTTACTTTTGGGTTTAATACCACTTTAAGTAAAACATGCAGTTCGAACCAAAAGTATGACAAATCCCTATAGTAAGATCTTAGCGTGAAGGGCCAATGACGACGTATACATTTGTGCTGGTAAGTGCTTGCTATAAATTGCCAGCATGTGACTTGCACAGTTCATCAGCATGGAGAGCGAAGGAATGAGTCTAAATATGACAAAACACCTCTGCAGTAAGAAGCGGCCTAGAAGCGCTAAGCACTGACAGCATAATCACCGGAAACGGCAATGCGCTCCCCTTCCTAGGTATGAGCGGGGATGATGAATGATTAATGGGCTGCAATTTTCCCAATATGAAGTTATCTGGGCAAAATAGCTCAAGTAGGGTCAGGTGATCAAATTCATTACTTGGGATTGTGTGGGAACGGGAACACTACAGAAAGCGCAAAATTGTTCAAAACTGCGTGAACATTGTGTGTTATTACCTACATTGTATGAACAAAGGCTAGGCTTATGGAGTGCAAATCACAATGCTTGTTTATTTTCAAGAGGCCGTACAGACAAGAACAGCATTAGTAGTGCATGCAGAAGTGGCTGCTATTGTATGAAGTGCCTGATAATGTGTTTTTAGAACATCTCTTCTCCAGGCCGATCAGCATTTTGCCATAACTCGCCACACTCATCACAAGTGATGTACAGTCATGCACAGTGTGTCATAGAGAGGCAATCTGGAATAATGGGCGATAAACACAATAACCTAACCCGCTGCTTTCATTTACAGAGTGTATGTTCACACATTCTCCCATACAATCCAAGCAGTAAACGCAATCTGGATAGCTGGCAGAGAAAGTACCCCATCTTTATTTTGTGGACTGCAGAAATAAAGCTGCAATTTCCTGTTTTCACAAAACACACACAAAAGTCCAAACCCCCCCCCCCCAAAAAAAAACACACTTAAAGCTGAACTCCAGGGAAAGGAAAAATGCAAGGGTTAAAGTGGTTGTAAAGGCAAAAGGCTTTAGTATCTTAATGCATTCTATGTGCAGCAGCCCCCCTCTGCCCCCTAATACTTACCTGAGCCCCAACTTAATCCAGCGATCTTGCACGAGAGACTCAGCTGTCCGAGGCGCTTTCTCTTCATTGGCGCCATTGGCTCCCGCTGCTGTCAATCAAAGTCAGTGAGCCAACGAGGAGAGAGAAATAGGGTGGGGCCTAGCCGAGGATCCATGTCTGAAAGGACATGCGAAGCTTCGGCTCGGCTTGGGTGCCCCCATAGCAAGCTGCTTGCTATGGGAGCACTCAGCAGGAGGGAGGGGCCAGGAGCGCTGGCTGGGGACCCGAGAAGAGGAGGATCTGGGCTGCTTTGTGCACAGAGCAGGGGGACGTGGCCTGGTTGGAGTCCAGGCTGAGGTTGCCACTCTACTCACCACTCCAAGATACCTAGATGGGCTACACCATGGTTCTTTGAGATAAGTAGAACAGGTTTATTAAAAAAAAAACAAAAAAAACAAGCCTTTACAATCACTTTAAGACCCCTTTAACTCTGGGGCGTTTTTCAGGCAGTTTTGCACTAAAAATACCGCCCTTATAGCGCCTGAAAAACACCCCCCATCCACCCCAGTGTGAAGCCTGAGTGCTTTCACACTGGGGCGGTGCTCTTGCGGGACGTTACAAAAAGTCCTGCAAGCAGCATCTTTGGGGCGGTGTGATGAGCAGTGGTTATACCGCTCCTTCGCCACCCCCACCATTGAAATGAATGGCAAGTGCTTCCAAAATGGCTGCACACTGCCTCTGAAGCGTGGCGCACCGGCACTTTTAACCCCTTTTTAACTCCTTGTGGGGGGGTTAAAGGTGCCGCACTCCCGCCTGCATAGCCGCGCCATAGTGCCAATGTAACAGCGGAAAAGCCCCGCTGAGTGTAGCAGCGCTTTACCGCTACCGCCACCCCGGCCCAGTGTGAAAGGACCCCAACAGTCACAACCCTCAGAACAAGTGTCTTTACACCGACTTATACTGCAGTGAAGGGGCAGGTGTGGACAGGCCAGTTTAAATTACAGAGTGAACTCAATCTAACAGTAATGATGAGCTGTGACACGGCTCGGGTGCCCCCATAGAAAGCTGCTGGCTGAGGGGGCACTCGATAGGAGGGAGGGGCCAGGACAGCAGAAGAGGGATCTGAGAAGAGGAAGATCCAGTCTGCTCTGTGCAAAACCAACTGTGCAGAGGAGGGAAGTATAACATGTTTGTTATTTTTAAACAAAAAAAACACTGAGACATTAGTATCACTTTAAATGCTCATTTAGGTATGGAGAGCTGCAAAAAAAAAAAAAAAAGCAGTTTTACTTACCAGGTACTACGCGCTCTTCAAGCTGGACAGCCAGTCCTCACAATTTCTATTGTCATGAAGCTCAATGCAGCACCTATACCCCTGCATTGGTCATGAGGACATGGATAAACAGTCTATAGCTGGAGCAGAGGAGACTGCTGGCTGCTGAGGGAGTGGAGAAACAGCTAGACCTAAATGACCACTTAAGGCGTCTGTAAACGATCACTTTGTAAAAAAAACCCATTCAGTTTAAGAAGAGAAATGAAAGGCAAAACATTTGTGTCTAGATATAAAAAAATTATAAATGCATTTTTTTCCCTTTTCTTTATAAGTGATCACATTCCCTCTGCTCTCAGCTACATAAGTGCTGGGAGAGGAGAAGGAGCAGCACACTGAGCTTGCCATTGAAGGGCTGTGCAGCGGGGGGCATCTACTCGTCTTCCATTCATAGGTCATTTTTTATCCCTGGAAGCTACTATACAGCTTTTATGAATGGAGGAGGGGGACGGAAAAGGGCGGGCAAAGTAAGCCCAAAATTTGTATTAACCCCTGCTCTACTGGAAGATTACAGCTGCAGGTTATTAGAGGGGGGGCAGAGGACTTCAGATTTCCACTATGCCAGCTGATGCCAGCATAGGGCATTTTACACAGTTTTCACAGGGTCCTAGGTCCACTTCCTCTCCTAGAGCCACAGCTCTGGAAGGAAGTTCTGCAATATCTGATAGTTTAAAGAAACCAGAAGTGACGCGGGTTGCTCATTCTGCCAGGTTCGACATTTTGGCAAGACACCGGCGGACATCGTGGCCGGCAGCCACGCACATCGGGTCTCCTGCCATGCAGCGGGCGCACTTGCTATAGCGGTTAAAAGGAGCCAACATATGGCTACTGCGATTTGCGGGAACGAGCCGACCTGCCGCAGTATAATGACAGCAGCTGGCCGGAAAGCGGTTAAAGTGTTACTGAACCCAGGACCGTGCATTCACTATATCTGGTCTCCCACAGTACACAGAACATGGAGATGCAATTATTTTAGTACATATAAACTGCTAAATACCTTTTCTCATCAGCAGTATATAGCCCTCTTGTGACTTCGATCAGTGTCTGGTTAAAACATGTAGGAGGAGTTTTCATTCTCCCCTGATTGTCATATGAGGCTGCAGGACCCCTGACCCTCTGTCTGGACAGTGTTTATTGGCCCTGTGCTGATCACATGCCCCCTCCCAAGGAAAAAAAAAACTCTCTAGCAATATACACCAAACTGAGCATGTGCAGCTTGTCTCCTAGCCTCTGTTCTACCAGGACATGGATTGGGGACTATGATTGGACAGTAAAGTTCCACTTTCTACGATGTCCACCTGTTCGCATGTACCTTGTGAGCAGGTATGTACAATGGCTAGTTGCCCCCCGTACAGCTGTGTTTGGGGCTGGTTCACACCAGATGCAGTCCTGTGTGTTTTTATTCCATATCAAAAAACGCATGGACAGTGTTTAACATGGATTCCAATGACCTTAGTTCACACTAATGCAGTGTGTTCCAGTGCAGTCAACAAAAGTAAAACGTTGCAATTTTTCTGGATGGAATGCGACAAAACGCATTAAAAAAATGCGCTGGAAAGGAAATGCCCTCAATAGAGATGAAGGAGAAAGAAAAAAAAAGGAGGGGGAAAAAAACGCACAGGAAGGCATCAAAAACGTGAATGCGGAAATGGTGATATGAACTGGCGCTTTGTCAGAGTGCTGATCTACGGAAGGTTACAAGAGGTAAGTTGCAGTCAGGTTTATAGCAGCTGCATTTAAAAACGTAAATTCCTTTTTTATTGAATCCATAACTGCATTAATTCATGAGAATTCGATCTGCCTGGGGTATAGCTACAGGGCAACACTAGAGCTTTTACAAATAAGCCGAGATGGAATATCTGCAAAAAACAGATGGATGACATTCACATTTACAAGGCTTTTATCAAGGATGCCAACAATAAATATTTTAATTGAATAAAGTTCTGCACAGTTGTTCTATTTTTTAAAAGGACAGTCACTTGCGAGCAGAATGTGAAATCACCGACGTGATATACTGCAAAGATTTGTTTTTTTAGATTACATTTGGCCTCTCGCTGTTCAGCTTTAGAGGGAAGAAACACGCACTTTTCCTAAGGACTGCTTACATTCTCCAAATGTCAGTCTCTGCAGAGATGCTAAGGTCACAGCAGAGTCTGTCCATCAGGAAAGCCACATGGAGGTTTCCTGATAAATCATCAGACTAGCACAGTCACATAGAAGAAATCTCTCCTAGCATCCCAATGACTTCTGAGTGCACACACATTTCATCTAACTTAGAAGTCATGGTTTGCTATTTAACTGACAGCAAATGTGATTGCCAACAACACAAAAATGCCCAAAGAAAAAAAAAAGTGATTTAATTATTTGCAAGTTGCAAAGGTCATAACCATGTGCTTTGCTTACAAAGAATCTTTCCATTATAACAATTCTAAATACAGTAAAACCTTGGTTTGAGAGCGTTTTGCAAGACAAGCAAAATGTTTAAATACATTTTGACTTGATATACAAGTAGTGTCATGTCACAACTGAGTATAAAAGAGAAGAGAGGCGCTTCTAAGTGTAGCAATATGGTTACATTTCATAAAACACACATGGTTGATTAAAACAGGCACATCTAAGTATGCAGGCATCGGGGTAAAGCTGTCCACATAGACCATCCTCCGCACCGCCGGCTCTCACCACTATCAGTCTCCAATCATAACCGGGAAGACTATCCTGCAGTAGAGCCATCAAACAGAAAGTGAGGCTTGCAGCGCTCGTGGAGCACAGTATGGAAGGCAGAACGTTTTGCGAGAGTTTGGTTCCAAAATGACATAAATCTTAACAAT
>BLSH010468502.1:1539584-1552181 GCA_018402905.1 Glandirana rugosa | reverse complement strand
TTGTTTATATGTTTTTTTTATAACTGGCGTGTTACTTTTTCCTATATATATATATATATATATATATATATATATATATATATATATATATATAATGTTTTTTGTTTTTGTAATAAATATTTTCTAAAAAAGAAAAAAAAAGGATTCCCAGAGCACTATAGCTTAAATCTAAAGTGAGAGAGCAGTAGCTGGCCTTTTCTGTTTGAAACTTCACAGCAAGGAGTGTAATAAGGGATGAGTCTCTGTGTACATTTCAAATTGCGTTTTAGAACTCTGTTAAAAAGCAGACTTTTAACAAGTCTCTGAAAAATGTGGAAAAATTAATAAACTCCAACTGACAAAACATTGCTATACATATTAGCCTGATTTAAAAAAAAAAAAAAAAAAAAAGACTTTTTAGATTACATTTTTGTTAGCAAGCATATTAAAGATCCCATAGCAAACACATACATATGCCCTTTAATGACACAACAAAGAATAATTATGAGAATGTGTTGCTGTGCAATAACAAAAAAAAATTGGTGCAGTGAAGATTTGAAATCTTAGTCCACGGGGCCTCCGGCAAGTGCTTTTTTGAATGAGCAAAAGATTTTTAAGGCACTCACGTTACTGAAATGATACGATCTTCTCTTTGCTGTAAAGCTTCTGTAAAGGGTGCCTTTGGCTACCTACACTTAACAAAGCCATGCCAAGACCCTATCATCTTGTGTAAAAAATAATTGCCAAAAATAACTAGTGTTTGTATTATTACAAGGCGGACTTTTTTTTTTTTGGTTTGAAAAAAAAAAAAAAAAAAAAAGGAGGTAATACTTGGCTTTGTGCAATAATATTGCACAGAGGGGTCCCTTTCTGGGAGTTCCCTGCTGGTGCTGCCAGCTTCTCCCTACCCTAGGTATCTCCTTAACATGCCGGGTGGTAGAGAGGCACCCAGGCATGCTCATTCCCAAGCTGGGAAGTCACACCCCAGCTCCCTCTTCACAGGAGTTTGACGGACAGTAGCAGTAGCCTATGGCTGCACTCGGTTTCTAATGTGAAGGGAGCGGTGCTGCAGCTAGGAAAGCACTGGAGTGGTGATAGGAGCCCGGTAAGTGTTTAGTGATGGGGTTGGGTAGGACAGCAAAGGGGAGTTTTTTTTACCTTAATGCAGAGAATGCATTAGGCCCTTTTTACACTTATGAGACTTGTTCTGCGACTTGGGACTGCAAAGTCGCATGACAAGTCGTTCCCCATGATTTCCAATGAGTACCATTCATATCTGTGTGGCTTCAAGTCATGCCGACTTCAAAGTAGTCCCTGCATTACTTTGACCCAACTTTAATGCAACTTGAGGTCTATAGACTTCAATGTTAAACACTCAAAGTCGCATAAAAATCGCACCTGAATAATATAGATGTGATTTCTGTACTATTTCTGTACGACTTTGTAATATGTTTTCATTGTGGCAAAGTTGCAACAAAGTCAGACCAAAGTCGTACGGATCCAAAATCGCAGGTAAAATCGCATCACACAAGTGTGAAAGGGGCCTAAGGGTAAAAAAAAAAACTTTTAAACTTAAGGACTTATGTGTGTTACCTGTACTATAATCACCAGTGGAGGCCCACTTTGCCCAATATAGAGTTATGTATTGGTTAGGCCCCTTTCACACTTTAGCGACCCGATTTGACTGCAATTTTGGATCAGTACGAATTTGTTGCAACTTTGGCTCAATGAAAACATATTACAAAGTTGTACAGAAATAGTACAGAAATCACATCTATATTATTCAGGTGCGATTTGCATGAGACTTTGAGGGTTTAACATTGAAGTCTATGGACCTAAAGTTGCATTAAAGTTGGGCCAAAGTAATGCAGGGACTACTTTGAAGTCAGCACGACTTGAGTCGTACAGATATGAACTGTACTCAATAATGGGGAACGACTTGTCATGCGACTTTGCAGTTCCAAATCGCAGGACAACTCGCACAAGTGTGAAAGGGGTCTTAGGTGTAGCCCAACTAGCTAGAGTAATCCAATAAGGGAGGATTCCTAAGGCAAGCCGTCAAATGATATGCCATGTTTTGGTACCTGGTGTAGCATTTGACAGCTTGCCTTGGGAATCCTCAGGATCTATGCCAATGCTACTGTATAAGCTTGAACAATTATAATAATAATTATTCATATTTTTCTGCAGTGTTTGATCTTAAAAAACATGCTTTTATATGAAATTATAAACTCTAGTCCTAACACAAAGGAGAAAAAAAATGACTATTCATTTCTATGTAGCACAACAATGGAGCTTATGATTGTACAATTGTTGAAAAATTACAGTAGTGATGCACTGAAATTTCCGCCTGCCAAAAATTAATTGGTCAAAAATAGGATATTCAGCATTGTGCCGAAAGAAAAAAAAAAGTGCCGATAATGGCTGCCGGAAACGCCCGTGATTTTGCCACGATTTTACGTTGCTTATGGTGTGTTTTTCATAGGTCATGTGACTCAAAAAATACATCAAAAACGCAATACAGGTGCATTTTGGATGCATTCTTACTGCGTTTTTAATGTATTTTAACATGCAGGTGTGTTTTTGGTGCAGTTTGCCAAATTTGCACCAAAAAGGCAGCAAGCAGGATTTATTAACTAAAAAGTCGAATGCAATACATTTATAAAAATATATATATATTTTTAAGAACCATCAATTTCAGTTTCAGCCAAGTGCATCCTATATTTTGGGTGTTGGCACTGAAATTTTTATTTCGGTGCCCCACTAATTTACAGTAGGTACTATGTTCCTAAATTGGGAGAGAATGTAAAGAAATGGCCAGCGTGCGTATCAGTTTTTCTACAGGCAGTGCAAATAATCTCAATAGAATATGGGCAATGAAAACCTGGAAGCAGTGAACAGAGGCAAAGCACAGGTTTACTTTAATGTTGGCCCCACCAGCTTCACATGAAGGCAAGGATAGGGAAGTATGTGTTGCCAAACAAACATTAACCAGTTCAGCCCCGGAAGGTTTTATCCCCTTAATGACCAGGCCATTTTTTTTCGATACAGCACTACGTCGCAACTGACAATTGCGCAGTCGTGTAACGTTGTACCCAAACAAAATTTGCGTCCTTTTTTTCCCACAAATAGAGCTTTCTTTTGGTGGTATTTGATCACCTCCACGTCATTTCTGATCACCGCTATAAACAAAAAAAAGCGACAATTTTGTAAAAAAACAGTTTTTCTTACTTTTTGTTAAAATACAAATCCAAAAAAAAATAAATAAAAAACATTTTTATTTCCATCAGTTTTAGCCGATTTATATTCTTCCTCATATTTTTGGTAAAAAAAAAAAATCGCAATCGGCGCTTATTGATTGGTTTGTGCAAAAGTTGCTGCGTTTACGGATGATGAGAATTCTTAATAAGGTTCTTATTTTTTTTTTTTTTACTAATAATGGCGGCAATCTGCGATTTTTAGCGGTACTGCGATATTGCGGCGCACATGTCGGACCATTCTGACACTTTTTGGGACCATTGGCATTTATACAGCGATCAGTGCTATAAAAATCCACTGATTACTGTGTAAATGCCATTGGCAGTGAAGGGGTTAACCTGGAGGGGGCGTGTTCTAACTGTATGTGGGCTGGGCTGGCAGGGGGAGGGGAGTGATCATGCCTTCCATATACAGGGAGCTTGTGATCACAGCCCTTCCCCCTCTAACAGAACGGAGATCCGTGTTTACTTACACAGACCTCCGTTCTTTCGCTGCAGGGGGGCCATCGCGGGCAGCCGGCGGCGATCGAGTCTACCCTACTCGCTCCATGCCCCCCCAGACACAGTGCGCTCACAATGCTAGCTATCGTGGCTGCTGTCAGGTGACGGCATTTCGTGATAATGAGCCATCTTGTCGCCGGCGCTAAAAAAAAAAAAAAAATATTTTACTTTCTGCTATAAAACACAACTAATAAAAAAAAATGTAAAAAAATCTAATTTCTTTATCAATTTAGGCAAATATCTATTCTGCTACATATTTTTGTTTTAAAAAATCCCAATAAGCGTATATTGATTGGTTTGCACAAAAGTTTTAGCATCTACAAACTATGGGATAGATCTATGGCATTTTTATTTATTTTTTACTAGTAATGGCAGCGATCACCAATTTTTAGCAGGACTGCGACATTGCGGCGGACAGATCGGACACCTAACTGACACTTTTTTGGAAACCAGTGACATTACTACAATAATCAGTGGTAAAAATGTGCACAGTTACTGTACTAACACTGGCAGGGAAGGGGTTAACATCAGTGGTGATCAAAGGGTTAAGTGTGTCCCTAGGGGATGCTTTCTAACTGTGTGTGGGATGGACTCACAAGATGAACACAGTGATCCATGTTCCTGATTAGCAGGAACACAAGATCTCTCTGTTCATCTCCGACAGAATGGCAGTCTGCTTTGTTTACATCGGCAGACCGCTGTTCCATCTGTCTGGGGAGCAATCGCGGGTGGGCAGCGGACATCGCATCCGCCGGATCCGCTGGGTTGCTCCCCCTCTGGCCAATCAGTGTGCGTGCACCCGCTGGCAATTGCATGAAATGACATACAGGTATGTCGTTTCGTGCAATAGAGCCGACCTGCTGCAGTATATGTAAAGTACGCAGTGGTTGTAAAGGCAGAAGGTTTTCTTTATCCTAAAAGTGGATGTAAACCCTCACATATATCAAATAAAATGAACAGCATTAGATGATACACAGAAATGAAACAAAAATCCCTACGCAAGTCTTACATCTATATATGCTATCTTTACATTTATATACTGTTTAGAAAGTGCACACTGTTAGAATTTTAACTTCCTCATTCCCCTCTAGGAGGGGATTACTGCTGCACACTGAGACAGCTGATTGAATTAAAGGCACACACCCCCTCCCCATACATGCAAAGGTTGCCTGTGAATTGTGCAGCAGTGTGCTCATTTATTTATAGCAACCTCCTCCGACACACTTCTATCTCTGGGTCTCAGAGAGCTTGTAAAAAGTTGATGGCTGATAACAGAGGAACGGAGCAGGACAGAGCTATGAGACACAATGCTTTGAAAAGAGATAAGAAAACACTACAGTTATATGTGCCCAGCTCAAATTTCATGAATCGGGTTTACATCCACTTTAATGCATTCTATGCATTAAGATAAAAAAAACCTTCTGTTTGCAGAAGCTCCCCCAGCCCCCCAATACTTACCTGAGCCCCATCTAGATCCAGCGATGTTGCAGGAGTGTCTCGGCTGCCCGGGACTCCCCTCTTCATTGACAGACAACAGCGTAGCACCATTGGCACCTGCTGCTGTCAATCAAAGCCAGTGAGCCAAGGAGAGAAATGGGGCGAGGCCGGGCCATGGCTCAATGTCTGAATGGACACACGGAGCTGTGACTCGGCTTAGGTGCCCCCATAGCAAGCTGCTTGCTATAGGGGCACTCAATAGGAGGGAGGGGCCAGGAGTGCCGAAGAGGGACCCGAGAATAGAAGGATCGGGGCTGCTCTGTGCAAATCCACTGCACAGAGCAGGTAAGAATAAAATTTTTTTTTTTTTTTTTTTTTTTATAACTTAAAAAAAAAAGAGAGACTTTAGTATCACTTTAAGAACACGTGAAATTAAGCGGTCCAATCTTTACAGCCAAGGAATCTGCCATCTTAGCATCTGTTTCACTGGCAGTTGCAATGGTATTGCACATGTAATCAGTTAGGATGCCAGACATTTTTTGGCTTGACCATCTGGCTGAGAGCACAAGCAGCTCTGACAGTTATCATTCACAGACAGCATGCCTCAAATAAAACAGTTTTGGGAAACTGTTAAATGGAGGGTTTTATTTGTGCTTTAAAAGTCAATCGGCAACTGCTCTGAAGACGTTATCTGCAGTACCATGGCATTGGATTTGTGTGTGGCACAAAGTATCTTTGTGAAGGTCAGGAAAGCTCTAAGGCTGCATTCACACCTGAGCGACACATTTTTGGTAGTTTTTGAAGCGTTTTGTTGCGCGTTTTGTAGTGCGACGTGTAAACGCAGATGTCGCGCTAATACGCGCGACTGACGCTTTTACATTGATTAAATGGCAATACAATATTTTGTAGCTTCGTGCTTCAGGCATATTTAAGCTACAAAGCACTCAGGTTTGAATGCAGCCTAAGGGTCAGTTCACACCATAGAAACGCAGTCCGGATGTGTTCCTGATGCTTTTCTGCATGCGCGTTTTTGGTGCGTTCCGGTGCATTTTTGGTGTGTTTTTGATGCAGTCCCGTGCATTTTCCCCCTTTTTTTCATGTGAGTTCCAGTGTGGTTTTGATGTGTTTTACAGCGTTCCAGTACAGTTCAGTGCAGCATGTTCTACTTTTTTTCTCTGGAGCTGGAACGCCCTGGAACTGACTGCACTGGTGTGAACTATGCCATTAAAAAACATATAACCTACTTTCCATGAGTCTTTGATACAGAAAAAAAATGCATTGGACTGCATGTGGTGTCAAATGGTCCTAAAAGAAATCCCTGTTAGTAGTTGAACCTCTAATGTTTTGCAGGCACACAAAGCATGATATACAAAGAATTAGAAGAAATAAAATGTTTTATATATATATACATATATATATATATATATATATATATATATATATAGTTAGGTCCATAAATATTGGGACATCGACACAATTCTAATCTTTTTACACCACCACAATGGATTTGAAATGAAACAAACAAGGTGTGCTCTAACTGCAGACTCTCAGCTTTAATTTGAGGGGATTTACATCCAAATCAGGTGAACAGTAAAGGAATTACAACAGTTTGTATATGTGCCTCCCACTTTTTAAGGGACCAAAAGTAATGGGACAATTGGCTGCTTAGCTGTTCCATGGCCAGGTGTGTGTTATTCCCTCATTATCCCATTTACAAGGAGCAGATAAAAGGTCCAGAGTTCATTTCAAGTGTGCTATTTGCATTTGGAATATGTTGCTGTCAACTCTCAATATGAGATCCAAAGAGCTGTCACTATCAGTGAAGCAAGACATCATTAGGCTGAAAAAACAAACAAACCCATCAGAGATATAGCAAAAACATTAGGTGTGGCTAAATAAACTGTTTGGAACATCCTTAAAAAGAAAGAACGCACCGGTAAGCTCAGCAACACCAAAAGACCCGGAAGACCACGGAAAACAACTGTGGTGGATGACCGAAGAATTCTTTCCCTAGTGAAGAAAACACCCTTCACAACAGTTGGCCAGATCAAGAACACTCTCCAGGAGATAGGTGTATGTGTGTCAAAGTCAACAATCAAGAGAAGACTTCATCAGAGTGAATACAGAGGGTTCAGTACAAGATGTAAACCATTGGTGAGCCTCAAAAACAGGAAAGCCAGATTAGAGTTTGCCAAACAACATCTAAAAAAGCCTTCACAGTTCTGGAACAACAGCCTATGGACAGATGAGACCAAGATCAACTTGTACCAGAGTGATGGGAAGAGAAGAGTATGGAGAAGGAAAGGAACTGCTCATGATCCAAAGCATACCACCTCATCAGTGAAGCATGGTGATGGTAGTGTCATGGCGTGGGCATGTATGGCTGCCAATGGAACTGGTTCTTTTGTATTTATTGATGATGTGACTGCTGACAAAAGCAGTAGGATGAATTTTGAAGTGTTTCGGGCAATATTATCTGCTCATATTCAGCCAAATGCTTCAGAACTCATTGGACAGCGCTTCACAGTGCAGATGGACAATGACCCGAAGCATACTGCGAAAGCAACCAAAGAGTTTTGGGAAAGAAGTGGAATGTTATGCAATGGCCAAGTCAATCACCTGACCTGAATCCGATTGAGCATGCATTTCACTTGTTGAAGACAAAACTGAAGGGAAAATGCCCCAAGAACAAGCAGGAGCTGAAGACAGTTGCAGTAGAGGCCTGGCAGAGCATCACCAGGGATGAAACCCAGCGTCTGGTGATGTCTATGCATTCCAGACTTCAGGCTGTAATTGACTGCAAAGGATTTGCAACCAAGTATTAAAAAGTGAAAGTTTGATCTATGATTGTTAATCTGTCCCATTACTTTTGGTCCCTTAAAAAGTGGGAGGCACATATACAAACTGTTGTAATTCCTACACCGTTCACCTCATTTGGATGTAAATACCCTCAAATTAAAGCTGAAAGTCTGCAGTTAAAGCACATCTTGTTAGTTTCATTTCAAATCCATTGTGGTGGTGTAAAGAGCCAAAAAGATTAGAATTTTGTCGATGTCCCAAAATTTATGGACCTGACTGTGTATATATATATATTTTTTTTTTATTATACATAAATCTGTTCCTGGCTTATTGTTTGATTTCACAGAAGAGAATTGCGTAGAACGTATTTTGAAATTTGTGGTATGGGAACTGAATTTATATTTTAGAAAACCCATTAGCGTCAAGGTAAAGTAGTAAAAGATGACATGGTATAAAGGACAGCATCTCCATGCAGCATTGTATTGAGCACAATTTGTCAGCCAACATTTTAATAACAATAACAGATGGGGAAATGAAGAAAGTTCAAATCTCAGCATGAAACAATTGATATCAAAGACTAAAATGGTTCCATACCTCTGAAGGACTGAGGAATATTTCATCAAACAGACTTCTAGACTCTCTAACTGGGCCGTGCTTAGCATGGAAAACAAAGACACAAGACAAAGAACTGAAGCACAGAAGTAAGGCTTTTGACCTAGAAGTAAATAGTTTCACAGTTTCTCAGCCGACAATCACTGAAATGTTAGAAAATGTTCACACAAAAGTGGGATATGACACCTAGGACAAAGCTGCAAGATTTAAAAAAAAAAAAAAACGCATTCACTTTCATATTGTTTTGTGAAAAGAATAGGGGTGCAAAGAAAATTCTAAATCATGTATTCTTTATTGGACAACTAAGGAAGGGATATCTATTTGGGGTGTAGGATAAAGTATGGGTCCATGAGCTCTCATGCAGAATGAAAAATCTTGAAAATGCTTCCATCTAAAATCCCATTCGTATCTTCTCCTTGCCACTATACCTATTCAATTATTTCCTGGCAACAATTCCTGGTAGGGATTGGGACTTTAAATGACACATGAGTGTGAGAAAGAGATGCTGGATGGATATGGTAAAACAAAACAATATTTTCATAGTATATATCATATAATCAATATTCCAATAGGTCAATACAGACCCAATATAAAATGTGTACATGGATACAAAGGTACAAAGCATACATTTGGTGGTATACAAAAAATTGCCCCCATCCATCACATTGATGTGGATATGTAAAATATTCCATTATCGATAAACCTGCGTTTCCATGGAATATTTTACATATCCACATCAATGTGATGGATGGGGGCAATTTTTTGTATACAATCAAATTTATGCTTTGTACCTTTGTATCCATGTACACATTTTATATTGGGTCTGTATTGACCTATTTGAATATTGATTATATGATATATACTATGAAAATATTGTTCTATTTCTATAATAAATTGTTTTACCATATCCATCCAGCATCTCTTTCTCACACTCGTGTGTCATTTAAAGTCCCAATCCCCTCCAAGACAGCTTTTTTTAGCTTTCTTTTTATTCCAATTATAGGGATGGAAGATTGTGCCTCTACCCAGCCAAGCCTTCATTTAAAGTCCCAATTTTTGCCCCCTGCCTTTTATGTCACAATTCCTGGTAGAGCTGCACGATTCTGGCTAAAATGAGAATCACGATTTTTTTGGCTTAGAATAAAGATCACAATTCTTGCAGCATTTTATCTGTCAAATTATACAAAAAATTGGGCTGACTTAACTGTTTTTTTTTTTAATTCATTGAAGTGTATTTATTCCCAAAAAAAAAAAAAAATAGTTTGAAAGAACGCTGTGCAAATACAGTGTGACATCAAATATTGCAATGACTGCCATTTTATTCTCTAGGATCTCTGTTATATATATATATAATGTTTGGGGGTTCTAAGTAATTTTCTAGCAGAAAATACTGATTTTAAGTTGTAAGTAACAAATGTCAGAAAAAGATTTAGGGTCCTTTCATCAGTTCATCAGCTCCGTCACATCAAAATGGATGAAGTATTCATCCGTTTTTCAATCCGTTTTTTCATCTGTGGTCATCAGTTTTATTTACATCCACTACCAATAAAAAAAATGGATGAAAAGCTGACCGTTCATCAATTTACATCCGTTTTTCGTCCGATCCGTTTTTTTGACGGATGAAAAATAGGGCTTTCATCCGTTCAAAAAATGGATGTGGACAGAAGTGGATGAAAATTAATGCAAATGAATGATCATCCGTTGTTATCCGTTTTTCCATAGAGTTGCATTGATGTCCATTTTTCATCTGTCAACGGATGGATGAAAAACAGACAAACAGTCCGTATGTGTGAAAGGAGTCTTAAGCCCCGTACACACGGTTCGACGATCGCATACAACAGGTCGTACTCACGACCGTTGTATGTGATATCGATCGTTCGTATGCGCGATTTGAACAGTCGAACATACAACGGTCGTACAAGGGAGTTGTATGAGCAGACTAGAAAACTTGGTCGTACCAACAAGCTCTCATACGACCGTTGTATCGTGTGTACAGAGCAGTTGGTACAACAAGTTGTATTGTGCAAAACACGCATGCTCAGAAGTCAGGAACGGCCGGATGCTAATTACATGCACCTGAACGGTCTTTCCCCGGACGTACGATCGTGTAGTGCAGTCAGTATGCTGCATACAACAGCCAACATACGATTCGACGCGATCGTACGTGCGATCGTCGTCCCATGTGTACGGGGCTTAAGTCTTTAAGTGATTAAACTGAGCTCATTTACACACAGAAGTTCTTCCCTTCCCTTTGATCTAATAACCAAGAGATATATTTGTATCTTTTCTCTTCTCTATCTCCCTGCACTCCCTGGAATGTTGATAAACATTGCTGGCTTTTTTTTTTCTTGACAGCTCTGAGGCTCTGCACTTGTCATGTAGAATGGAATAAATGTCAGGTGAAGATTGTGAGGGGGGGTTGAATCGAGATCGCGATCTTTTTACGATTAATCGTGCAGCTCTAAAAAAAAAAAATCAGTGAGCTACCTATGCTTTCCAACAAACAGTGCAACTGGCCCAAAATTAGAAGGCTCAAGAATACTTTAACCTCAAGCAGTTTTTCACAAAACCACCTCAACAGGGTGACTAAAAAAAAATAGATTTAAACCTCTTGGAACTTTTTTTTAATTTTTTTAATATATATATATTTCTGACTTTAAGAGAGACGGGAAGAAACCAGTTTCCAGTATTTTGAGACACTTTGCATGATTATTGATTGGGGTGGACTGGTAAAATACTGAAATATCTCCATGAAAAATGTAATTGCTCCACAGCTGAAGGCTCTCCAAGACGCACAATAACCATTATTCTTAATTGTTATACAAGATGAAAAATCACTTGTTAGTTGTAAACAAAGTGTTCCTAAGCCCAAGACCCTGTATTCACTATATCTGGTCTCCCACAGTACACAGAACATGGAAATGCAATCATTTTAGTAAATATAAACAGCTAAATACCTTTTCTCATCAGCAGTATGTAGCAGTCTTGTGACTTATATCAGTGTCTGGTTAAAACTTGCAGGAGTTTTCATTCTCCCCCGACTGTCCTATCAGGATGCAGGGCCCCTGACACTCTGCCTGAACAGTGTGGATTGGCCCTGTGCTGATCACATGCACTCTCACAAGAGAAAAAAAATTCTCTAGCAATGCACACCAAACTGAGTATGTGCAGCCTGTCCCCTGGCTCTGTATAATCAGGAAATATATAGGGAACAGTAGAAGGAGGAGAAGATCAGAGGAGACTGAACTTACAGGGTTGGCACAAGAGCCAAGCCACTCACATTTTGAGAAGGGTCAACACTGACAGCCTCCTTTAATTCTTCACATTTAGAGTGTAAACCTTAAAGTGTAAAAGAAACCTTTTGATTTTGTCAGAAATTCAGAGCTGATCATGCTAAAGCACATGTCGCGTTATCAAGGGCTTGAATGGGTTGGGTTTGCCGGCGGCACGGTCCATCAAATTCAACAGGGAGCATCATTTTTGCTACTGCCAAGAAGAAATGTCAGCAGAAGAAATAGTGCCCCATCACTGGTGTCAGCGGGAGGAAAAGTGCCACATCACTGGTATCAGTGGGAGGAATAATGTCCCATCACTGGTGTCAGTGGGAGGAATAGTGCCCTATCATTGGTGTCAGCAGGAGAAATAGTGCCCCATCATTGGTGTCAGTGGAAGGAATAGTGCCCCATCACTGGTGTCAGTGGGAGGAATAGTGCCCCATCATTGGTATCAGTGGGAGAAATAGTGCCCCATCACTGGTGTCAGTGGGAGGAATAGTACCCAATCATTGGTATCAGTGGGAGGAATAGTGCCCCATCATTGGTGGCAGGGAGGAATAGTGCCCCGTCACTGGTGTCAGCGGGAGCAATAGTGCCCAGTCACTGGTGTCAGCAGGAGGAATAGTGCCCCATCATTTGTCTCAGCGGGAGGAATAGTGCCCCATCATTGGTGTCAGTGGGAGGAATAGTGCCCCATCATTGATAAGATCGGAAGAGCACACGTCTGAACTCCAGTC
>BLSH010468502.1:1527119-1539574 GCA_018402905.1 Glandirana rugosa | reverse complement strand
TGGTGTCAGTGGGAGGAATAGTGCCCCATCATTGTTATCAGTGGGAGGAATAGTGCCCCATCACTGGTGTCAGTGGGAGGAATAGTACCCAATCATTGGTATCAGTGGGAGGAATAGTGCCCCATCATTGGTGGCAGGGAGGAATAGTGCCCCATCACTGGTGGCAGGGAGGAATAGTGCCCCATCACTGGTGGCAGGGAGGAATAGTGCCCCATCACTGGTGTCAGTGGGAGGAATAGTGCCCAGTCACTGGTCTCAGCAGGAGGAATAGTGCCCCATCACTGGTCTCAGCAGGAGGAATAGTGCCCCATCATTGGTCTCAGCAGGAGGAATAGTTCCCCATCACTGGTCTCAGCAGGAGGAATAGTGCCCCATCATTGGTCTCAGCAGGAGGAATAGTGCC
This sequence comes from Glandirana rugosa, assembly GCA_018402905.1. Classification (NCBI taxonomy): domain Eukaryota; kingdom Metazoa; phylum Chordata; class Amphibia; order Anura; family Ranidae; genus Glandirana; species Glandirana rugosa. The sequence continues at coordinate 1,539,171 of BLSH010468502.1, read as the reverse complement.
CCATCATTGGTCTCAGCAGGAGGAATAGTGCCCCATCATTGGTCTCAGCAGGAGGAATAGTGTTCAACTGTTGGTATCAGTGCAGAAATGATTGCCCCATTGTTGGTGTCAGTGGACAGAATAGTGCCTCATATGAGTGGGAGGAATAGTACCCCAAGGGCCAGATAAGGGTATGCAAAGGGCCGCATTCAGCCCCGGGCCACAGTTTGGAGACTACTGTTCTAGACTATGGGGCTGTGTGTTTCTATTGATGCACATTGCGTAGGGAGACACAACTCTAGTCCATGCATGCAAGCGTGGTTCTATAGGATGCTGCATAAGAAAGGAGCCACCCTGAAACAGGAAACCTGGGGCAGTGGTCATGGCACCAGCTTCGACTGGAACATAAGCACAGATTAAAAGATTTAAAAACAAAGTTGCATACTAAGTAAGTGATTAAATCCACTGCTGAAACCGAGGAATTAAATATCACTTGATAATCAGAAATCAAAATTTACTGAAATTGATGGAGCAAAAATATTTTTTTGTTCTTTGCCATAAACCTTTGCTAAGGAAGCAGGGAAATAGTCTAAGTGTTTAAAGTATTCCAACTAAACCAAGGCTGAGCAAAATAATCTGCTTAAGAGCTTTTACAATGCAAAAGGAAAGCTGCTAAAGTGCAGCAACTCATCAAATGCTGTTCTCTTTATCTCACACAAGAGAAAGCTATTTCATACTGTGTAATTGAGCTGGGCTGACAGACTGGAAGTGTTTAAAACAACTCCCTGCGTGCTGAAATGGGCTCATAGAACAAGATAGCTCTAAGTACTATTCTCTCACATGACATAAAACATTACTAGATAACAAACTCAACAACGTGCTGTACAATTTCAATCGAGTCTGGAGCTGCTGCAAAGAAAACAAAAGAAGGGAAACCGAATACAGCAAAGGATGACATGCTCAGCACTATCATCATTTCATAGCTAATTAAGAATGTGCTAGGCAGCCATCTGGAAAGATGCAGCAGAACAACACTATAAAAAATAGGCAACTCAAAACTCTGTTCAACAATGAACTCCGGGATAAAAAGTTTTTTGTTTTTCTTTTTGCTATTTGCCATGTAAAAAAAAAAAAAAAAAAAATACCTGTAATGATGATGGGTGCCCCATCAATGACTGCTGCTGCATTAGAAAAGCTTAGCATGTAGTGAAGAAATAAAAATCCGTCCAGCTGCACATCTCTGCAAATTTGCATAGAGAAATATGCCAGAAAACGCATCCAACGCGTTTCGCTCCACCCCCAGAGCTTAATCATGGGTTCCCTATGATTAAAGTGGAAGGTCACCTTTACAGAAAATCTGTAAGGAAACTAACCCTGGACCCCCTCCCCATCGCATCCAGTCCCACTGACCTGGAGTCCCACGATCGCCCGCTTTGACACATTGTATAGCCGCTTTACCGGTCTGGGGATTTGAAAACCCCACGGTTTTCTCTCCTCTTCTCTAGCGCTGACAGGACGGGCTACGCAGCTTTGGATTGGATGTGACAGTGCCAACCAATTGGAATGCTTTCTATACGCACCTTTACAAGGTATGTTTCGGAGATTAAGCCGAGGGGATTTTGAAGCCCTGGACTGGTAAAGTGTCAGAGCGGGTGATCACCGGACTCCAGGTCAGCGGGACCGGGGGGGTCCAGTGTAAGTTCACCTTATATATTTTTCTGTAAAGGTGAACTTACCCTTTAAGCTCTGTGAGGCGGAACAAAACATGTTGGGGGCATGGCTGGAACCCCGGCCAAGACGGCCACATTTTTCTCTATAATGGATCTGCAGTGATGTGCGCCTCGAGGGATTTTTGTCTTCACTACGTGCTGATACGTGCTTGTGTGTTTGGAGCCAAGACAAGCTTCATTCCCGACCGGCACTCGCAGCAGCTGGCGATGGACTTGGATCTTCTGGAGTCTGAGCGGCACCTACATTTGTGCATTAGGAAAACTTGCTTTCGTTCTGCCCAGACACCACTGTAACCACCAACACACAAACTTTCAGTTGTGGCTCTACCATATTCATCATAGTGGGGCACTTACTGTACAACTCCTCCCTTCACAAAACATCTTGCATTCTTTTCACAGTATGGGAATGGAGGAGGTGGGGATGCATCTTGCAACTTCCCCTCCTCCAATCACAGAAAGTCTTGCACTCTGTGAAAAGAATGCAAGATGTTTTGTGAATGGAGGTGTACAGTGAGCAACCCAGCAAGATCAATGGAGAAGAGCCGGGGATGTAAGATTCTGTACTGGAAGGGCTAAAAGAAAGGCTGCTACAGTGGGGGAAATTATTTGACCCCCTGCAGATTTTAGAAGTTTGCCCACTTACAAAGAAATGAAGGCTCTCTAATTTTCATCATAGGTGTATTTTAAATGATAGAGACAGAATATCAACCAAAAATCCAGAAAAAAACCCTCATAAAACAAATGCTATAAATTATGTTGCAGTTCAGTGAGTAAAATAAGTATTTGATCCCCATACAAAACATGACTTAGTACTTGGTGGAGAAACCCTTGTTGGCAAGCACATAGGCAAGACATTTCTTGTAGCTGGTGACCAGATTTGCACACATCTCAGGAGGGATTTTGGTCTTTACAGATCTTCTCTAAATCCTTAAGGTTTCTTTGCTGTCGCTTGGCAACTAGAAGTTTCAACTCCCTCCATAAATTTTCTATAGGATTAAGGTGTGGAGACTGGCTAGGCCACTCCATGACCTTAATGTGCTTCTTCTTGAGCCACTCCTTTGTTGCCTTGGCAGTATGTTTTGGATCATTGTCATGCTGGAAGACCCATCCACGTTCCATCTTTAGTTTTCTGGCTGAGGGAAGAAGGTTCTCATCCAAGATATTACAATATATGGCCCAGTCCATTGGCCCCTCAATGCAGCAAAGTCGGCCTGTACCTTTAGTAGAGAAACGGCCCCAAAACATAATGTTTCCACCTCTGTGCTTGACTGTAGGGATGGTGTTCTTAGGGTCATAGTCAGCATTTTTCTTTCCTCAAACATAGCAAGTTGAGTTAATTCCAAAGAGCTCAATTTTGGTCTCATGTGACCACAGCACTCTCTCGTAATCCTGCTCTGAATCATTTAGATGTTCTTTGGCATGACTGTACATGTGCCTTCTTGCGGAGGGGGACTAGCCATGTTTGGAGGAGGAAAAATGCTGACTATGACCCCAAGAACACTATCCCTACAGTCAAGAACGTAGGTGGAACATGATGCTTTGGGGCTGTTTCTCTGCTAAAGGTACAGACCAACTTTGCCGCATTGAGGGGCCAATGGACGGGGCCATATATTGTAAAATCTTGGATGAGAACCTTCTTTCCTCAGCCAGAACACTGAAGATGGGTCATGGATGAGCCTCTAAGCATAACAATGACCCAAAACATACCCCCAAGGCAACAAAGGAGTGGCTCAGGAAGAAGCACATTAAAGTCATGGAATGGCCTAGCCAGTCTCCAGACCTTAATCCCATAGAAAATGTATGGTGGGAGCTGAAACTTTGAGTTGCCAAGTTACAGCCAAGATTTCTTAAGGATTTAGAGATCTGTAAAAAAAGAATGGACCAAAATCCCTCCTGAGATGTGTGCAAATCTGGTCCTAACTAAAAGAAACGTCTTACCTCTGTGCTTGCCAACAAGGGTTTCTCCACCAAGAACCAAGTCTTGTTTTGCTTGGAGATCAAATACTTATTTTACTCGCTGAACTGCAACTCAGTTTAGAACATTTGCTTTTTTCTGGATTTTGTTGATATTCTGTCTCTATCATTTAAAATCCACCTATGATAAAATTATAGGCCCTTCATTTCTTTGTAAGTGAGCAAACTTACAAAATCTGCAGGGGGTCAAATAATTATTTTCCCCGCTCTACAATGGTGCCTGGGCTAAACGCAAGTAGAAGTTTTAGACCCCTTTCACACTGATGCGCTTTACAGGCTTTATTTAGCTAAAAGTGCCTCTTAATCAAACTCAGTGTTGCCTTTCACACTGGGGCGTCAGGCTTGCAGGAGAGCAAACAAACTCCTGCAAGCAGAATTTTTGGGGCGGTGCAGGAGCGGTTTATACACTGCTTCTCCACCGCCCCTGCCATTGGAATGAATGGGGAACGCCGGCACACCGCTTCGGAAGCAATATTTAGGGTGTTCAGCATATGCCTGCCCCCCCCATTCCAATCCCCTCCCTGTGACAGAGGGCCAGGGGTCTTGTCCCCGCACTCGCTGTCACAATTCAAAAAGAGCATGGCATGTCTTTGCACGACTGTGTCTGTATTGTCAAAAAATGTAATTAAAAAAAATTACAATGTTGCAACTGTTATTTTGCTACATTGTATTTCCTTGGTTAATTCATATGGGTGACATTGGACCTGCAAATGATGTCAGTTACAGAATAAGTTCACTTTCACACAAAGAGCACTTATTCTTTTTTGCCCCCCTCTGCCAACCTTACAGATCCTACAATAGCCCACTATAGAAGTACAGAGTTCTGATGCCCCCAACCTCTTGTGTTTGTTGATATCCAGAGTCGCAATCCCCTCTCCCTAGCCAAGATTTCACAGTGGAGCCCAATAGCAGCTCTTCTACCTTTGTGTCCCAGGCAGGAAACAAGCCTCATAGACTCTTATGGGGCTCCACTGTGCAGGTATGGCTAGGATAATTTGGATGCCAACTAACACAAGAAGCTTCAGGTGCTGGATCTCAGCAAGTAGGCACCTGTTAAGGGGATGGGTGGCACTTTATCCAGTGACACTGGGAGGTTGATTTACTAAAGGCAAATATGCTGAGTACTGCATTTACTCTAAATCCGAGGGGAAGCCCTGCTGATTTCTATCATCCAATCATGTACAAGCAAAAATGTGTTTTTTTATTTTCCTTGAATGCGATTAAAATGTTTCTAAACCCAGGATCCTGTATTCACTATATCTGGTCTCCCACAGTACACAAAACACGGAAATGCAATTATTTTAGTAAATATAAACTGATAAATACCTTTTCTCACTAGCAGTATATAGCAGTCTTGTGACTTCTATCAGTGTCCATCCAAGCACTGGTTAAAGCTGGTAGGAGGAGTTTTCATTCTTCTCTAACTGTCCTATGAGGTTGCATGACCCCTGACCCTCTGTCTGGACAGTGCTGATTGGCTCTGTGCCGATCACATAGACCCTCCTGAATAAAAACCAAAACCCTCTAGCAATACAGATCAAACCGAGCATGTGCAGAGTGCCCCAAATCTCTGTACTATCAGGAGATGGATTGGAGACTGTGGAAGAAGGGGAGGATCAGAGAAGACAGGATCAAAACAGCCTTTTTAAACAATGTGGATTAACCCCTTAAGTTCCACAGTGAGTATAACAAGCATGCTTTACTGCATATACAGACTGATTTTACTGTTGTGGGCTTAGTAACACTTTAAGGTGGTTGTAAAGCCACTGTGTCTTATTCCTACAATCCACTATGTTACAATAAATTATGTGCCCCAGTGTATGTGCATTTTAAAATATATGCTGCTTTATAACTTATTTCATAGCAGCGCTCAGCCCTTACGTGACTGCCCACCATTCTCCTTTCCCGATCTGATAATTACAGTGGAAGGGGCCGAGTATCCCCCGCTGATGTCAGCTGGGAGGAGAGCGGCGGGCAGTCAAGGGAATGCCAAGCGGAGCTATGAAATAAGGTATAAAGCAGCATTTTTTTTTTTTAAAAAGTGCATATACTGGGGCACATAATTTAATGTAACATAGTGGATTGTAGGAATAAGAAACAGTTATTTTAGCAGCAGGAGGAGAGGGGTGGGGAACAGATCGTCACTGTCACTAGCTGATAGGCGGGGGGGAGAGACAGTGGGACGACAGAGGCACATAAACTGGCCATGGTATCATGCATCAGCAGCCACGATAAATGTGGTCAGTTTACAGAGGGGAGCGCAGCACCTGGCAGGATCAGCCAGGAATTTTAGATTATAGAAAAGGGCAAATTACACAGCACAAGCACTGTGCTGTCGTCCAAGGTTTAAAGAAACAGGAACAATTTTTATTTTTAGTGTTACAACCACTTTAAGTACTCTTTGCAAAGTGAAGCTTTACCTCATTTACTAAGCTCTTGTAGAGCATAGTATATTTTCCTTTAGTAAATCAACCCGTGGATATTTTAAAAGCAACACTGGTCAAATGATAAAAAAGTGAATTTTTCATGTCGTTACAATTTTTGTCTATAGAGCGCAGTGAAAAAAAAAAAATTTTTGCAAGACAATATTGACAAGAAAACCTTATTTGTATAAAAAAAAGAATATTTGTTATCTTTAACGTGGGTGTAAACTCACCACTCACCCAGTATAAACTAATGGCACAGTATTAATGTATATGTACATGAAAGCCTCCAGCATGTATCCCTACCTTGCAAATGACACCCCCTTCAGCAGTAGCAGCCCCACAAATCTCTGGAATCAGTGGGTAGGTCTCTTTGCTGGAGCTCGGTAGGTGGAGTTGTGATGTCACAAGACTCCCTGCACACCTCCACACTCTCCTACTCCTGAGTTTTGAGAAACATTCTGTCAAAACTCAGGAAAAGCACCACATGACTTCAGCAAGCCCAAACATGCTGAGGTGTGGAGCAGCCAATCTTGGGAGAGCTGGAGAAGAAAGGGGGGGTGTTGTGAAGCTCTGTATGCTCGTGCATGAGATAAGGAAATTACCTGTCACTCACACAGAATGGAGACCCCTTTTTCTTTTTTTTCTTACTAAAAAAAGAAAAGAGGATTGATTGCTCAGAGCTGGATTAACTCTTCCTGGCAAGACTGGACACAGATGACATGACATCTACTCTACCAGGCAGAATTGTTAATTAAAAATAGTTTTTTTCGGGTTTACATCCACTTTAAGTAAGTAATGACAAACGTATAATGGAATCAACAGGCCTATAGCTAAAATGTTCAAATGCTCTGGTTCAAAGGGGTTGTACAAATGCAGGAGCTGAAGTGGTTAAAGATGGGGCTGCACAGTGGTGTAGTGGTTAGTACTTTCGCCTAGCAGCAAAAGGGTCGCTGGTTCGAATTTTTAATCACGACACTACCTGCCTGGAGATTTCATGCGTGGGTTTCCTCCGGGTACTCCGGTTAGCTCCCACACTCCAAAGACATGCTGGTAGGTTAATTGGATCCTGTCTAAATTGGCCCTAGTATGTGTATGTATGAATGTGAGTTGGGGACCTTAGATTGTAAGCTCCTTGAGGGTAGAGACTTATTTGAATGTACAATGTATATGTGTATATGTAAAAGCGCTGCGTAAACGGACTGTGCTATATAAGTACCTGAACTAAAATAAATAAGATGGTTGGTTGGATTGACAAAAATCAGCTGTGCAGCATGAGGATCTAACTCCGGGTTTCTCAACCAGGGTTCCATGGAATACTAAGGTTCCTCCAGAGGTTGCTAGGGGTTCCTTAACCGCTTCACCCCCGGAAGGATTTCCCACTCTAGGACCAGCGCACTTGTTGAGATTCAGCACTGCGTCGATTTAACTGACAATTGCCCGGTCGTGCGATGTTGTACGCAAATCAAATTTGCATCCATTTTTTCCCCAAAAATAGAGCTTTCTTTTGGTGGTATTTCATCACCTCTGCGTCATTTCTGATCACTGCTATAAACAAAAAAAAGCGACAATTTTGCAAAAAAAAAAAATATATATTTCTTACTTTTTGCTATAATACAAATCCAAAAAAATATATATATAAAAAACAAATTTATTCATCGGTTTTGGCCAATTTATATTCTTCCTCATATTTTTGGTAAAAAAAAAAAACGCAATCAGCATTATTGATTGGTTTGCGCAAAGGTTGCCGCGTTTACAAACCATGAGAATTAATTTCTGCATTTTTTTTTTTTTTTTACTAGTAATGGTGGCGATCTGCGATTTTTATCAGGACTTTAATATTGGGGTGGACATGTCAGACATTTTTGACTCTATTTTGGGACCAATGACATTTATACAGCGCTCAGAAATGCAAATATCCACTGATTACTGTATAAATGTCATTGGCAGTGAAGGGGTTAACCTGCAGGGGGAGTTCTAGGGGTTAATTGTGTTCCCTAGGTGTGTTCTTACTGTGAGGGGGCTGGGATACCATGGGCATAAGAGATCTAACTGATCCCAGTGACAGGGATCAGTAGATCTCTTAGATGCCACCTGACAGAGCGGGGAACCGCCGTGTTTACATCGGCGGTACCCTGTTCTTTCTCTCTGGCAAGTCATCTCGGCTCGCCGGCGAACATCGGGTCCGCCCGAACCACGAGCACACTCCTGCAGAGTGCGATGGGCACGAGAGTGTGCACGTAAGGATCGCCGCTTATATATGCGAGATAGTACCACACTGCCGCCCTATATATAAAGCACGCGGTCGGCAAGAGATTAAGCAAGGAGCAATTTCTGTCTCTCAGATAAGCACCCACTGACACCATTGATCTTTTCACCCTCACCATTGATTGATCTGCAAGGGGTAATTCTTCCCAATGACCACAAGTGTAAAGACTTCTTCCCGCCGACCATCACACTTATGTATCATGAGATGTATATATAGTCATTTGTAGCAGGGGTTCCCCGAGACCGGAAAGATATTTCAAGAGTTCCTCTGTGTTGAAAAGGTTGAGAAAGCCTGATCTAACTTATTGGTTATATGAGAATTTATTGTTTAGGTAGGCCTTCACACTGCATGGTTATTGATCTGAAAGATCATAGCTGAAACAAAGTCTGTTTATCTGTACTCATTTCTAGACAGATCACTGGCAGATGTATACAAAACAGCTACAGATAAATCAGAAGAATGTAGAAACTCAGTATTACGTGGTCATATGTATAAGAAACAAAAGAGGAAGGATGACATGAAAGCCGCATTAGCGCACTGCGCCACATGTACTTTATCAAGAGTTCGACTGTATTTCTAGCCAAACCTTTTTTTTTCCCCTAAAAAGAAACAAAAAACAAGTCGATGAAAACAAGTCCAAAACTGGATCTGCCCTACTTTTGAAAGACAAAGGCTACAATCACACAAGTCACTGCGAATGACAGCGGAAGCAATCTACTGATTCCTGCAGCTACTTCTGCCTTGAAGTGGATGAGTGGATAGCAGTGGCCGCCAAGGCCTGTACACTTCAATGACAAGTCAGCGGCGGCTGCAGCTATCCATGGCTGTTCACCAAGCCAGAGATTGCCTGAAGTGATTGTTGCTGGACGCACTTTGTCACACTTGGGAATGTAGCCTAAATCTCACTTTCTGTTGTGTCTCTGGAATGGAAAACCAAGGGATATCCCCCTAATGCAGTGGTTCTCAACTCCGGTCCTCAGGACGCCCAAACAGGCCAGGTTTGCAGGATAACTGAAATACATCACAGGTGATATAATTTGCTGCTCAGTGATTGCAGTGTTCTAGTCTACATCTCCCCAAGGTAATACTTAAAATCTGGCCTGTTGGTGGGTCCCGAGGACAGGAGTTGAGAACCACTGCCCTAATGTGACACAGACGAAAAAAAAATCTGAACTGGTTTGAACCATTACCTGTACAATCCAAAACTAAAAAAATAAGCTAAAGATAGAGTTTAACAATCTGACACTGACTAGAAGCAGGAGTCCTTTTTACCTGCATATGGATCATCACTGAAAAAATGTTTAAATTGAAATGACTTATTTTATAAAAAGCCATCAAAGGCCTTGTGCACACAGAAGTCTAGAGGCTGCAAAGTTCTCTAGCATAAAAACTCTGGTGCTTTACTGTACCGGGGGAGCCAAATATGGTGCCTACAGCAGACCATACAAATTAATGGCTGTAGGTGGCCATACTCGAGTAGATGCCAGTGGAATGTGCATCAGCATGTGTTTACGGTATATTTCACAAATGCATAAGTGTCAGGTTTGGGGAACCATGCCATACATGAATGCATGGATAACTACTGATGTACAAACCATCAGTGTTTACATGAGTAATGCCGCATAAAGCCACTCAATCGGTTGGGCAACTGTATGTGCCACTTGCAGCTCCCCGGGTTCAAAAAAGCAACAGAGATTTTATGCTAGGGGACTTGCAGCCTTTAGACATCTGTGTGCATGAGGCCAAACTGTGTATGAATACCTTTCCCATCAGTACCACTAGAGAAACTTGCCTCTACACTGCCATCCAGACATGGAAGACCATATTTCTAACACTGTGAAGAAAACCAAAGAACCCAGAGACAAACCTCACAAATGGAGAGGACATGCATACTCCGTTCAAATATTATGCAACCTATTATCTGAACCCTAGACTCCTGTGCTTCATTGCCTTCAAGAGTTCTAACCAAAAGGATTAAAGTATAACTAAAGGCAAAACTTTTTTTTTAGTTTTGGATATAGTGGAGAGGGATTAGAAAACATGTCAGTTTTTATTGCTGTCTGTTAAGGTTAAGGAGATACAACCTTTCCTATTTGTCCTGTTTACCATTATCATAGAAATTGAACGTAAAAGAAAATACCAAATTTTGGGTTGTCCTCTGAAAAGTAATAGAGGGAAAATCTTACAATGGGTACACTAGTTCTGAAGAGCTGGGGGTCCCCAAGGAATTCCCTTGATTGGCAGGGATTTCCTCTCACTTCCCGTTTGGCTGTGGAGCAGGAAGTGAAGGGAAATTTCCTCAATGAGACACAGATTGTGAAAACAAATCTGACAGGGTTTATAACCCCCCTCCTTACTCTATCCAAAATGAAAAAAAAAAACATTTTACCTATAGTTCTACTTTAAAGCAGTTGTCTATGCATTTTTTTTTACTTTCACCTACAGGTAAGCCTATAATAAGGCTTACCTGTAGGTAAAATGAATATCTCCTAAACCTACATGGTTTAGGAGATATTCGCCCTAAATGCAGCTGCTGACGTACGACGCATGCGCCATGAGGTCCCGGGGCATGCGCCGTGAGGTCCTGGCGAAGGCCTGGGGCATAGCGCCGGACCTTGCCGGAAAGACGGGCTCCAGAGCGTATGCGCTGGAGTGACGTCTCACGGCTCCGGCCACTCACAGCGCCGGAGCCGTGTACCCGGAAGGATCCCAGAGGGAACATGTCGGCTCCCTCTGCGGGGGCCCGAGCGGGCCCATCGGAGCTTCGTTCTGAGGTAAGCATTTCATAATGAGCTAGTATGCACTGCATACTAGCTCATTCTGCCTTTCCCTTACAGGTTTTTTTTTTACGGGTATACAACTGCTTTAAGCTAAACAGCTGATAACACACGGTTACTGAGATTTCCATATCCATACTTTGGTCATTAACTAGAAAAGATGGATGTCAGCATGAATATTGTTCATTGGACTGGGTGACTTAAAGTGACAGCTAAAAGGACAGGGGGCATAGAACATGTTCTTATCTCAGCCATAATCCAATCTTTCACAGCCAACTTCTAGTGTGCATAGATAAACCAACAATTCTTTTTATAGGCACAACTAAAGGAAAGTGGAGTTCTTCACCAGCTGCCAAAACCCATTTACCTTCCTAGCAAAATCTTTTGCAGTCGATGATCCAGGTCACCTACAGTAACATAGTGTGTACCTTGTCAATGTCACTAACTAAATCTGGCAAGGATTAACAGCTTTTGCACTGTTCAAGTCTTTTACAAAAGGACATTTTTAAGCCACTAAACAAAATGAGTGGAACATCATTTTTCCCACCGCATAATAAGTCAATTTTCAAATATGACATCATATATCATTTATATCTTCAATACCTAAGATTAGGGATGTCCCGATACCGATACTAGTATCGGTACAGATATCGAGCATTTGCACTCGTGCAAATGCTCCTGATGCCTGTTCCGATATTTAGTAGTAGCACAGAGGAGGACACAGAGCGGAGGATACAGGGACACTCGAGTGATCGGTGCAGGGTGGGGGAAATTACAATCAGCGATCTCTCCTCCGAGGCATTAAGCTGCTTCATTGAAAGCTGCACAGGGAGAGTGTTCCTGTATCCTCCTTCTCTAGCGACTAACATTAAAGGGGGTGGGACGTGGCTAGTGAGCTCA
>BLSH010468502.1:1507656-1523733 GCA_018402905.1 Glandirana rugosa | reverse complement strand
AAAAACTCACCTAGGTGAATGCATCAGTCTGATGCTGCATCTGTCTCCCGCCGGCTCCAGACCAAGAATTGAGCAATCAAATACCACTGATCACTCAGCTCTCAGTCTTCAGGCTGTAGAGAGTTAGTAACTGTAAGTCACTGCTGTGTTCTCTGCCCTTCCAGTGCTCACTGGAGCACTGGGCTGTGGAGGGGGTAGCTTGCTGAGAGGCTGAGCCATCTGCTAGTCCAGGCATCTGAGTGGATCCCGACCAAATTGTTAAGCTCTTATCAGAGCCTAGATTGACTCTATGATGTCAGCCGTCCACATGCATTAGCCCGCTGTCGGCTGAAAATGGGTAACAGGAATGCAGAATGAACTGCACTCATATGATCCATAGGAGAAGTACAGCCAACAAAGCTTTGGCTATACTTCTCCTTTAAGTCTCAGCTAAATAAATGTGAGTTAATTAAATTAGAAGTGTGATGCACTCATCTTAATTCTCATCTAACGGACTCTAGATGTGAATATATAGTGCATCACCTGAACTACTGTACTTTTTGAGTTACCAGCACCTTAAACTAAAGTAGACAATTACAGCAATTTTCTAGTACCTTAACATTTAATACCTAACCACTCAGATATATGAAAAAAGAAGAGGGTTAAAAATTAAAATTTGAGCAAGTTGCACAATTTTAGCAAGCAGATCTAACGTTCTAAAAGTCCTTCACCAAAAAACGGTATCATTTCAAATATGTGAAGTGTGCATTTTCCTCTCCCAGCTATAGAAAAAAGTATAATTTCCTTTTTAATTGCAGTGATGTGCCCGACGGGGGAAAAAGTACATGTAGCACTTTATCTGATCTTCCTTACTACGGAAGGCTAGCTATGTGGTTGGTGAGGATGCCTTCCTCCTCCCACGGCCATGCGACAATGCATCTAGCAAGATGATAGCCGACACTTACCTCCAGCTCCAAGCACTTTCCTGAAACAAGCGCCAGCAAGAGGAATGTAGAAGAAGAAGGGGGTGTGTCAGCCTCCTGTCCCTCTGCATTCTTCTTGCCAGCGCTTGTCTTAGGAAAATACTATAGATAAGCATTGGCTATCCATGCAGTCATATCCTTGCTAGCTGCATTGTTAGACAGCTGTGGGGGAAGGGGGAGCATCCTGTATGGCCATGTGCTAGCCTTGCACTGCACGTAGGAAGATGTGACAAATTTGGGGAGGGAGGGGGGAACAGAACACTGTTCTATAAAAACAAAATTAGACTTTGTCTTTAAAGCAGAACTGAAAAAGCATTGTAGTGGGTGGGGGTTGGTAGTTGTAATATTGTGCATGTATCAACAACATACATTCACATTATACAACAAAGACATACCTTTGTGTATGCCCTGCTCTACCTGTGACAGCTCTGTGATCTCCCATGCAAGTCAACAATGCCATCTTAAAGGAAGCTCATCTCATTGCTGGCATATTTTTTCATCATCCATAGGGTGACCACTGATGATGCAACTGATGCATGTGTGTCTTAGAGTTGCACCTTCATAGAGCTTAGCTAACAGATGCCAAGTGTGTACAATGCACTTCACATGTGTAGCATATCATGTTAAAAAGCTTTGTAGTGAAAGTGAAGAGAGTTTTTTTAGAAGGAGGCATACAAAGTCTCTTCTCTTACAATGCTGTGCATACTAGCATTTTTTGCCAGGTTCAGCTCTCCTTTAAAGTGGTAGTAAACCCTCCTATCATTTCAGCCAAGGAAGCTGCCATCTTTTCCTCTGTTTAATCTACAACTGCCATGATGCTGCACATGTGATCAGCTATGACACCAGCCATTGGATGGTTTGACAGTTTGGTTTAGAGCACAACCAATGGGAGTGTTACATTTCCGGCACGTGCCGGAAATGTGACTGGTTTTTAACCTGTTAAATTCATGGGTTTACTACCGCTTTAAAATTGTACCAGTGCTCTTTATGGTAAAAGCAAATGTGCACTTTAAATTCAAATCAAAAAATAAAAAGTGCAGCGCTACTCTTTATCTTCAATCATACAGCATAAATCTCAAGTGTAATCAATTTGACACAAAAAGTGCACAGTGCTCAACCCCTTATATACTTTTAGTACTCAAAATAAATACATGTGCAAAAATATCACAAAAAATGAACATTCCACCTGTGCGTATAACGCACAACACAGTTGCTTGTGTATTCCCTCTTAACCACTAAAGTGCTTGTGCATATAAACAAAAACAGTCTTTAGCAGCATTGGTCAGTCCATAGAAAAGTAATCGAATCAAGTTGGGGATAGATCCAAAACAGGAACCGCCAGATATCCAATGAGTGCACAAAGGATCAGAGGGTGCTCCTAACAGGTCCTCCACCAGTAAAGTTGGTCGCTCACCTCACTCATATTTTTGTGTGCGCATTTATCCCTCAAAGCCCGGGATCAGGTATGCTACCTCACTGGCTGTCACAGCCTCCGACTTGTACTGATATGGATCACACAGCTCCCACGATATATATGTATATAAAAAAGAGACAATCTAGTGCTCTCCGTTTGGACTGTTTTAAGAAGCCCCAATGCATAAAATTACACTAACAAGATCAAGCACATTAAGCCGTGCCAGCTAATTACCGCATATACAAGCCGTTCATTCGTGGTGGCCACAGCACGACGTACAGACGTAAGACTCCTCCCCTAGACGCGTGTCGTCAGAGGCGTGACTTCTTCATTAAGCTGGCACGGCTTAATGTGCTTGATCTTGTTAGTGTAATTTTATGCATTGGGGCTTCTTAAAACAGTCCAAATGGAGAGCACTAGATTGTCTCTTTCTTATATACATATATATCGTGGGAGCTATGTGATCCATATCGGTACAAGCCGGAGGTTGTGACGGCCAGTGAGGTAGCATACCTGATCCCGGGCTTTGAGGGATAAATGCGCACACAAAAATATGAGTGAGGTGAGCGGCCAACTTTACTGGTGGAGGACCTGCTAGGAGCACCCTCTGATCCTTTGCGCACTCATTGGATATCTGGCGGTTCCTGTTTTGGATCTATCCCCTACTTGATTCGATTACTTTTATATGGACTGACCAATGCTGCTAAAGACTGTTTTTGTTTATATGCACAAGCACTTTAGTGGTTAAGAGGGAATACACAAGCAACTGTGTTGTGCGTTATACGCATAGGCGGAATGTTCATTTTTTGTGATATTTTTGCACATGTATTTATTTTGAGTACTACAAGTATATAAGGGGTCGAGAACTGTGCACTTTTTGTGTCAGATTGTTTACACTTGATATTTATGCTGTATAATTAAAGAAAAAGTGTAGCGCTGCACTTTATTTTTTGATTATATTAAGCACTGGTGAGGTGAAAACACTAGATTAGTGCTAGCAGCTGCTTGATACCATAAGGAGTGTGTTCAATCCCATATGTGGATACACACTTCCTTATGGTATATACACACACTTACGTTTTTTGAGTTTTTGATTTTTGAAGATATTTGCGCTTATTTAAGGTATATCAATGTGCACTTTAAATTCATTTATTCTGATGTTCTCCTTGTAATCTGAATGACAGTACAATATTATGACATCAGTAAAACGGTGAAGCTTTTTGACATATGTTTAGCATGTTTGAAAACACTTTAGCATCAATCATTAGAAGACAAATTGAAAAATTAAAACATTTAGGAAGTCGCATTGTATAAAACACAACTTACCCTCTGCGCTGCTTCAGCAGCTGCTGCCGCCATTGCTGCGGCTTTGGCCTTCTCAGCCTCATCATAAGTTGGAAGAGTAGTGGCAACGCTGTATGGAGGTGGTACAGGGTAGAATTCACTCTGTGTTTCTAAAGATGGCAGAAAAAAATGAAAAACATATTTACAGCAAACAGAACATATAACAATATGTGTAACCAAATCAATCTGCGCAATCCCAAATAAAGTCCACCTAAAACCAATAAGTGAACAAATACATAAATAAATAAATAAATGGATAAAAGTGGCTGCTAGCACTAAGGCTCCCTTTACACGGAACGCTGCTTCAACCTCCCCTGAACGTTTTATCTTGACAGCTAGAAACCGGCGTCTAAAACAGTAGTTTTGCCGTGTTTTGCATGCAACGTTTAGCCGTGTTTGCGTCTAGGAGCGGTTTTTTTAAAAAAAAAATATATATATATATATTTTTTTTTTTTTTTTTTTTTTTTTTTTTAAATGGAAGCGCCTGTAAACAAAATGCTCCTAGACGTGAGTTACCGCGTTTACAACCTGTTTAGCATCTCAAATGCCTCTGAACTGGCACCTGAACCCATTTTTTTGCATTCCAAAAAAAGCCTCTAAACTCAACTGCCTGGAAACAACCTTAAACAACCCTGTGTAAATGTACTGATAAGATAACATAGAGGAGAGTTCGGGGCAGCTGAAAAAAACGCCCAAATGCCTCTAAACATCCGTTTATCAGCAACAGTGTAAATGAGGCCTAAAAAGCATTTTTCACCACACTCCAAATTAATCAAAAATAAACCATAGTGCAGCGCTACTAAGAGCACATCTAAAAAAGGTAATCAGTGTATAATCAAAAAATATGAGCTGTCCAAATAGTCAAAGTCCATAAAAAAAAGTGATATAATTAAATGTGAAACGATGAATAAATAACACATGAAAATCATTAAAAGAAACAATCCACCATTCCAGTGCAAAAAGTCCAACAAAGTGCTTGTGCTCTCTACCACCTGTGCATTAGGCCGCTCATCTTACTGATCCGTGTTTAAGGGCACTATGCACTATGCGAACTGCGGGGAGTGTCAATAGAAAGCTAATCACACTTTGATAAGCGAACTGATTTGGGAGTGTCAACTGCAAACTCGCACAGGAATCGGATCGCATGGTGTGAACCACCACAAAATCCAATTCTGACCCTGCGAAAAAAAAGGGTCCTGTGTGAGTTTGCTCCGATTGCGATGCAAATTCAGCCATACAATCTCTATGGCTGAATTTGCATCGCACAGAGATCGCATGTGACTCACACTGCAGTGTGGTGTGAATCACATCCCATCTCTGAGATCGGAGCAGTGTGAACCGGCCCTTACCAGCAGATCAAAACACAGAAGTTCCCCTCATAGAAACATAGAAACATAGAAACATAGAAAAGTGACGGCAGAAAAAGACTGAGTAGTCCATCGAGTCTGCCCCTTTTTATTTATTTATTTTATTTTTTTTTTTTTTTTTTTTTTTTTTTTTTTACATTAACCTTGTTGTCTGACTATGGATTTATGTTTATCCCAAGCATGTTTGAAGCCATTTACTGTTGACTGTCTCACAACCTCTGTTGGTAGTTTATTCCAATCATCAACCACCCTTTCTGGATTTTCTTTCTTCCTGTGTTACGGGCTCTCCCATGTGGGTGGGTCTAGGAATGGTTGGGCTCTCATGTAGTGGGAGGGTCTGGGAGTGGTCGGCTGTTTGCAGCTCGATTCTGGTATTCACAGGGAGTATTTAATGGTGGAATAAATGTTTCCAGTCTACGTTTGACGATAAGCGTCTAGGGGGCAGGAGCCTGCGTGCTAACATCACACCGCGGCCATCTTGGTCTTTTATATGCCTGTTCAGCTAGCACGGCTTTGCAGTGCCATGTTTTTGAGTATGATTACTAATTTTTTTTTATAAATAAAGGATTTTTATACGGAGAGCACTAGATGTCTGCCATTCTCTTTTCATATGCCTGCTGAACGGTATTCATTTGGAGATCTTTGATACCAGACAGAGGATTTGTGAAAGATAAGAGGATTCAAAGTGTCAGAGTGTAAGAGGGGAACAGCTGTGTTTGATCCGCTGGTAAAAAACGGATCAAACAGTGAGGTGAGCAGCCTAATACACAGGTGGTGGAGAGCACAAGCACATTGTTGGAGTCTTTGCACTGGAATGGTGGATTGTTTCTTTTAATGATTTTCATGTGTTATTCATTCATCATTTCACATTTAATTATATCACCATTTTTTTATGGACTTTGACCATTTGGACAGCTCATAAATTTTTTAATTATATACCGATTACCTTATTTAGATGTGCTTTTAGTAGCGCTGCACTGTGGTTTATTTATGATGAAGATATAACAAATTCATTCTGGTTAAAAGAAAAAAAAACAATAGGTATAATTCACAATTCTTAAACTTTGGTGTTCTGTAATCTGATGCTATCAGCCAATTCAAAAAAAACATCACTATGAACACACGTAATGTACAAATAGTGTAAGTGGTATTATGGGTGTATTGCCAACATCCCAAAAAGTTTCCAGTACAGCTAATAAACCTTGGTATACTTACCTTTCAAAGTGTCTATAAACGCACATCATAAAAAAAAACTATCAATAAATGGTGTATTACATGCTTTTCATACTCACTCGGTCACTATGAGATTCATTTTCTGTAATCTGCAAAATACCTGGTTGATACTGCTGCTCTCTATCTTCCATTTCTGTCCAAGTCCCCAATTCAGCTGGGGATTTTGCAGAGCAGCGTTGGCAACTCTGCACATACTCATCCTCTGTATACTGTGGTCCTAATTCTTTAGTTTTGAGAGTCTCCAAGTTGGAGCACATATAGTAGTGGATAGATTAAGGAAAACAGGTTTGCCTGGAGGGAGCCCACCCTTCCTTAACCACTTCCTCCGGGTGGACGTCATATGACGTCCTTGACTTTGAGTGAAGATATTTTGATGATGCTTACAGCTACAGGCATCATCCAGATATCATCTCCACCCCCATGTTGTAAAAGCAATCCATCCTAGCGACCTATTGCTTATACAGGCAGCCCCCTCACCAGTTTACCATAGAGCTTGCCATGGACCAGATGGCTCCCGGCCATCTCTATGTCCCTGGGAGGCTGGAAGAGGTCCGTAAGATCATGTTACTGAACATGCGTTCCAAAAAAGGAGTATGGCCACCCTAAGAATAGGTGGTGAACATTTTCTACATCTCTGTATTTCCTCATATTCTCAGATACAGAATCAGTTAACGGCTCAAGTGGCTCAGAGTTAAAGGTATACTCTAGACAAAACTAAAAGTGTAACCTTGTGACACATGCAGAAGGCATATCCAAACTTTCTCAGTACAGTTTATAAGAACTGCTGTTGTCTTCCAGTCTACCCCAGTTCCTTCTGTCGGTAATCTGGTAATCTGAAAACCCATCAAATTAAAACACAGATAATTACATATGACTGAAACTACAGAAACATGTGTACAGTGAGTAAAGTCAAAACTCTTGATCCACACACTTGTTCTGAGTCACTGAGCAAGAGTTAGAATTACCAAGAAAGCAAAGATCATATATTTCTCTTAGTACAACATTCAGCAAGCCGTTTTTTGTTTAGTTGCAGAATTGGTTGGATAGTCTTATTAGCTCACTAACTGGTTTCACTTGATGTGTGTGTATGTGTATATGTATATATATATATATATATATATATATATATATATATATATATATATATACACACACACACACACACACACACACACACACACACACACACATATATATAGTGCATCTTTACTGGTAGGTCTACATTACAGGGGCCATCCAGAGATCAAAAAAATGCCAGTCTCAAGTCTGCTGTAATTTCTCTCTCCGGGCTGTTCTTAATTGGGGCCAACAGAAGTGTGTTGGCTCTCCCACTCAAAGTAACACGCCGGAAAACCTTCTATCGATCAGCGGCTGCAGCCAACCAGCTGTAATGTGATCTGACAGCGGTCCATGTCACTATCAGAATACAATGTCCCAGTAAGGGGGGACTTCTCCCTCCACTTTTTTTGTGGATAGAGCCATAAACAGTTTATGGCTTTAGTCTGTGTTTGTACCTCATTACATCTGTGTATATCTGTTCTGTGTTGGAAGCCATTTGGAACTGCGCCCTGACTGCCCAAGGCTGGTGCATCCATCTGTTTGTTGTGTACTGGCACTCCTTTGACAATGCCTTGGGAAGCATGCTTGCAGTTGTCCTGTCACACACGTCCATCCTACGGTCAATGGCTCGGGTGAAGACCAAGTGCCACGGGCTCTGCACCACAGTGAGGGCCATTTACCACCAGAGGACAATATGGGTGTACTCCTGGCTTTCTGTAGTGGTAAATTTCTAAAGTTAGACTACTTAATACTTAATAAGCTCAATGGAAACTATGCTCCTAAGGCCTCATGCACACTGGCTGCTGTCTTTGGCTTCAGACGTTTTTTCTTCAACCAATACAGTAAACTTCCCAGCATGTTATCCTATGTGTCCATGCACACATAGGCGGTTATCAGCATTTTTGGCTGAGGCGTTTTCTGGCTAGAAAAATCCCAGAGGAGCTTTTCAGGTGTAAAAACACTAACTTTGATAAAAACTTAAAAAAGCTGAAAACCATGGCTATTTACCGTTGATCAGCGTTTTTGAGCGATAAGCTTTTGAGGGAGTATAGTTTTGCTAAAGCTGAAAAACACTAAAAAACACTGCAAAACTCATTCTACAGCTAAGGCTACTGACGTTTTTATAACATCCAGTGTGCATGAGGCCTAATGATTAATTGAAATGAATTTAGTTAAAGCGGGGTTCCACCCACAAATACATCTTTATATATTTCAAATCCTCTATGCATGATTATACTCACCCCAAGTGCCCTGTTGCTATGTGGTCCCTGTAATCTTCCACTTCTTGATCCGTGACACTCCACATCACTTCCTGCCTCGCCTGGGCTCATGGGAGGTGTGAGTCATAATTTCCCCATCCCTGAGCTGTAAAATCGTGTTATTTCCAGATAGGAAATGACAGAATTTTGTGGGGGAGAGACATGTTATCTATGTTGCCACAGCAACGGGGCGGTACCTTCCTCCAATCGCTGCCCATTGTTATGGCAACGAGACGTACACTTGAGATTGAGAGGTGCATGCTGGTTACCCAGCATGCACCTTATCCAGGAAGAGACTCGAGGAGGGTGCGAGTGGGCTTCACATGCCCACAGCTAAGATGGGAACTGCCAGTAAAGAACAAATCAGCAATGTAAGTACAAAATAAATAGAAAGACTACCCGGATTTAAGACTATCAATTACTTTATTTGTGTAATGAATACTAAGTGGGTGGATGACAAGCAAAAAAAAAAAAAAGTATGTGGGCAGAACTCACGGTAAAACATAGTGGAACAACAAGAGGAAGTTATTAACCACTTTACCTTGCAGTCATCTCCCCTGCTGATGCACTTTCCACTAACTCCTAGAATGTTTACTGCACATTGGCAAGGCATAAACACAAAGAAGTAGAAAGTCAAGAGTTGATGCATTTAGGTCTTATAGCTGATTGACATCTTTATTGTGGTGCTTGTAGGTTTGTAATGGCCAACAAGAGGACTGGACAATCCTCCAGTGGAACACGTTGTATTCCAGCATTGAGCACTGCACTCCTGTTTGCTCTTACAGGCACAGTGATCTCGTCTGACAGTTAAATTAAAGTTCCGGCAGAGTGGCTGAGGGAGTACTGCTGAAGTGGGTACCGAGGCGAGTCAAACCACATAACACCTACACTGCAATTATATGCAAAAAATAAGAATAAAATGGAAACTAGAGGTTTAACTTATTGCAAGTGCTGCAAGGGTTTTCTTTTTTTTTTTTTTAAATACTGACACCCATTTCTGAGGGTTTCTTATTGCAGTCACCGACATCAAGTTTGGGGATTATTATTGTGGCAGGAGACACCAACGTAAGAGGTTATTATTGCGGCAACTAACCGCAATGTTGGGCGTTATTACTGACCTGAAAATTGGGGTTATTGCTGCCACGGACCCCAATTTTGGGGGTGATCACTGTGGCCACTGACCCCAACTTTTGGGTTTATTAATGCGGCCTCTAACCTAAAAGTTATGGTTATTAATGCTTCCACTGACCCCAATGTTAGAGGTTATTGTTGTTACCAATGACACCAATACTGGAGGTTATTTTTGCTGCTACTGACATCAATGGAGTAAATTTTACTCCCACTTTCTCTTCGGTGTAACCCCAGGCCCTATTTTGTCTAAAACATAGCATAACAAAGGCAGAAAGGTGCCACACTACAAGCCATACAACAAAGTGGCAAACCTGCTTGTTGATGTATATTATAGAACAACTGTTAATCTTCTCCTGAAGAAGTGAACATTGTTCATGAAATGCTTTGAGAAAAAATGCTGGGTCTTGGAAATATCAATATGTACTGTATAAGAATGATGGTGCAAGCGTGTTTGCCATTTATGCAAGCATGCAGAAGGGAGAAGAAGCCCGGAACATCGGCAGGAACCCCAGAAGGCGAGGACCCCGATCTGTGCAAAACCAATGTCCGTTATTTTATTTTTTTAAAAAGGCTTTACAATCATTTTAATTTTACACCAACTGATTCTAATGACACTGGTTATTACACCCACTGACATCAGTGATAGAAGTGATTTTTGCACTTACTGACCAGCAATGTACGTTAACGTACGTCTGACCCCTGCAGTTTCCTAGTATGAGGAAGGGATGAGGAAGGAAAAGCAGGGGAGTGCCTTGCCATACTAGGCTAAGGGATTGTGTGTGTCTATTGATGTGCACAGTGTAGGGAGAAACACCTCTAGTGTGGCTCCATAGGCTGCTGCAGGAAAAAAGGAGCCACCCTGAAACAGGAAACCTGGCACAGTGGTCAGGACACCAGCTTAAAGCTATATTAAAGTCTTAGTTTTTATTTTTTCATCTAAAAATAACAAGCATGGTATACTTACCTGCTCTGCGTAGTGGTTTTTGCACAGAGCAGCCCAGATCCTCCTGCTGAGTGCTCCCACAGCAAGCAGCTTGCTCAGGAGGCACTGGAGCCAAGCCACTATTCTGTGTGTCCATTCAGACACAGAGCCGTGGCTCGACCCCACCCCCTCTCTCCTCAATGGCTCACTGACTTTGATTTATAGCAGCGGGAGCCAATGGCGCCCCACTGCATTCTCAGCCAATGAGGAGGGAGAATCCCGGACAGCTGAGACTCTCATGCAACATCGCTGGATCGAGTTGGGGCTCAAGTAAGTATTAGGGAGGCTGATGAGGCCTGCTTCACACAGCAGGTTTTTATTTTATCTTACTGCATAGAATGCATTAAAGTGTTTGTTAAGCCACTTGTATAAAAAGTTCCCAACAGCTTTGTATCATATCAAGGAGTTTTCCTGTGTCTGTGTTTTAACATATATATACTTCTCTGTATAGATATCACACCTTCATACTAGGATCAGTTGTCAGTTGCTGCTGAGGTCAGCTGGAGAGACAAAGCCTTGCTGTGTTATCTATATAGATATGAATATTTCTGATATAACACTGAAACAAGGAACTTATTCTTCTAATACAGAGGGATAGGAACTTTTACAGTTAATTATGAAAGCAGAGAGGAGAAGCTACAAGAGGAAGAGGGAGGGGGAGGAGGGGGGAGTTGAAGACAGGCACACGGAAGATAGGAGAGCTGGGAGTGACATAGCCTGCATAGACCACGGGTTCTCAGGATAAGCTATATACAGGGGGAAACAGTACACAGGGGGAAAGTCATGACCTGGCATTATCAAACAAGTATTTTAGGGGATACAGAGGGATTAATTTAAGGCTTCATGCACACAGGACTTTAAAAAAAACGTCCAAAAAACGTCAGTGGCTTATCAGGGATGTTTTCACCTTTTACAAGCGTTATATTACCGCCGTTTTTGCGCGTCTTTTCTGCTTTTATATACAGGGGGAGTCAGTACACGGGGGGGGGGGGTCATTACCTGGCATTATCAAACAGATATTTTAGGGAATCAGAAGGATAATTTAAAAAGGAAAAGCACCATGCTGCTAATTGCACATTAAAGAGACAGGAGCAGCATTTTTTGGGGGGTTAACAAACGCTTTAAGATAAAAAACCTTCTGACTTTAGAACCACTTTAAACTGGAACATAAGTAAAGATTAAACGATAAAAAGTAGATAGATAAAGTATCAGCTGCTGAAAGTGCTTACAACTGATAGATTAATATCACTTTAACGCACCTCAAGACAAAAGAATGTTTTCTCCATTTTGAGAGTGGGTGGTGTGTCAGAACATCTTTTGTTTCTGTACCCACCTTGGAGCGATCTCAAGCATAAACATGAGCATCATTATGCCAATCAAGAGGTAAATGATGTACCCTGACTCAGTGAAATACTTGGACAGCACCTGTTGCTGTCGCTACACCTACCTGTGTTTGTGGCAATGTCAGCCACAATGCTGCTGTAAGGTGGAGGAGATGCTTCTACTGTAGAACTTCCAGATGCCTGGGCAGCCTGAGGAGCTTGTGAGGAGGTTGATGGCTGTTCGATGGCTGGAGCTTCCGAAGAGTCATCTTCATTCTCAAGCTAAACAAAAAAAGAAAAAAAAAAAAGGTACATTTGTTTCAGACATTGAAGGATGAAGATGATGACAGTAGGTCCAATCTCTTTTCCCTGGAGAAAATGCATTCCTGCAAGCCATGCCATTAGTAGGCACACCCAAGGTGCAACAACAGTACGTTAACATTAAAACATGCTTCAGGATAACCTCATATCACTTGTTCTACCAGCTACCCAACAATTAACCAGATGAAACCACTATGAAGGAACCCATTTTGTTCCTCTGTACATTTTATTGTAGAACAAGGGAAATTATTTTAGTGTCCATCGTTTGCACAAAATAAGTATGGTGGCTAATATGCTGTGTGTCCTCTGTACATTTTTTAATGCGTACAGCATAAACGAAAGGCAATGCCTTCTAGTCTGCCTGGTTATTCTTGATGTTCTCCTTAGGGGAGATGATAGTAGGGACTGACCTGATCCCACCTGGACATGAACAGGTTTAGAGGAAAGGTCGGGACCCGGTTTGTATTTTGCTTTGAAACACCAAGGGAAATTGCTATAGTTCATCTATAGATGTAAATATCCATTGCTAGCCACAATACTCTTTTAGGGGCATTCACACCCGTCTGCTTTGATACATTAACGTACGCCCCGTTATGTTCTTTATGTTGTGTGTGAATGAACGTTGCAGTAAGGCAGCCTATTCAAGTGTACAATCAACACAACAGCACAAACAAAAAAAGAAGAGACATTCACCATGTTTCCAGATGCAGTACACCACAACGCACAGTAGTGTGTTACCAGGTATTGTGCTGTGCTATAACACACGTGTGTCAGAGGTGCATTGCTTTGCCATAAATGTGCATGCTACTGCAATGCACCATAGCGCACAGGTGTGAAAGGGCCCAAACACTTTCAAATAGGAAAGTTATAGAATGCTTTAAATCAAACTATCCATGCAAATGGAAGGTCCACTTGCCAACCGCCCACTGCCCAAACAAATAAGCTGCAAGTAAAACAAACCAAAAAAAAAAAGAAAAAAAAAAAACCGACTCACCTTGGTCCTGGCAGGGGATTTTTTACATTATGCAGCCACAGGGACACTTCATATTGTAGTACAGAGGGGATTACATCATTTATAAGAAGTTATGAGAGCAGCAGGAGTGGGGGTATATGCTGGTACGAGCAAACAGGGAGAGGAGGGGGGATGAGGACAGAGGAGACACAGGAGAGCAGGTTGCAGATGATGGAGGAACGTACCTGTGACTCCGGTGTGGATGGATCGTGGTCTCCGTACAGGAGGGAGGCCATAGCCAGGCAGGATTAGCCAGGTATTACAGGTGATACAGAGGGCCAAATTACACAGCATGAGCCCTGTGCTGCATAACATGCTTTAAGGGAACAGGATCTTTATATTTTTTGGGGGGGTTAAGAAACGCTTTAATGTCTAAGGCGCTGGCAACAAAAGTGAGTACACCTTTAAGTGAAAATGTCCAAATTGGGCCCAGTTAGCCATTTTCCTCCCTGGTGTCACGTGACTCGTTAGTGTTACAAGTGTGTCTTGCCTACTGTCAAGCATGGTGGTGGGAGTGTCATGGTCTGGGGCTGCATGAGTGCTGCCGGCATTGGGGAGCTACAGTTCATTGAGGGAACCAGGAATGCCAACATGTACTCTGACATACTGAAGCAGAGCATGATCCCCTCCCTTCGGAGACTGGGCCGCAGGGTAGTATTCCATGATAACGACCCCAAACACGTCTCCAAGACGCCTTGCTGAAGAAGCTTGAGAGTAAAGGTGATGGACAGGCCAAGCATGTCTTCAGACCTAAACCCTATTGCACATCTGTTGGGCCTCCTCAAACGGAAGGTGGAGGGGCGCAAGGTCTCTAACATCCAAGAGCTCCGTGATGTCATCATGGAGGAGTGGAAGAGGACTCCAGTGGCAAACTGTGAAAATCTGGTGAACTCCATGCCCAAGAGGGTTAAGGCAGTGTTGAAAAATAATGGTGGCCACACAAAATATTGACACTTTGGGCCCAATTTGGACATTTTCACTTAGGGGTGTACTCACTTTTGTTGCCATTGGTTTAGACATTAATGGCTGTGTGTTGAGTTATTTTGAGGGGACAGCAAATTTACACTATTATACAAGCTGTACACTCACTACTTTACATTGTAGCAAAGTGTCATTTCTTCAGTGCTGTCACATGAAAAGATATAATAAAATATTTACAAAAATGTGAGGGGTGAGATACTGTAGCTGGTGCAATGGTTTTGCTCAGAGCAGCCCCGATCCTCCTCTGCTTGGGTCCCATGCCAGGACCAAGGTGAGTCGTTTTTTTTTATTTTTATTATTTGTTTTACTTGCAGCTTATTTGTTTGGGCAGTGGGCGGTTGGCAAGGAAGTGGACCTTCCATTTGCATGGATAGTTTGATTTAAAGCATTCTATAACTTTCCTATTTAAAAGTGTTTGGGCCCTTTCACACCTGTGCGCTATGGTGCATTGCAGTAGCATGCACATTTATGACAAAGCAATGCACCTCTGACACACGTGTGTTACAGCACAGCACAATACCTGGTAACACACTACTGTGCGTTGTGGTGTACTGCCTCTGGAAACATGGTGAATGTCTTATTTTTGTTTGTGCTGTTGTGTTGACTGCACACTTGAATAGGCTGTCTTACCGCAACGTTCGTTCACACACAACATAAAGAAGATAACGGGGCGTACATTAATGTATCAAAGTAGACAGGTGTACACTCACTACTTTACATTGTAGCAACGTGTCATTTCTTCAGTGTTGTCACATGAAGATATATAATAAAATATTTTCAAAAATGTGAGGGGTGTACTCACTTTAGTGAGATACTGTAAGTATAAATTTTTTTATATAGATTAAAAAATGGGTGAATGGGTAGGGGTACAATGTACCCCATACTCATTCACATAGGATGGGGGGCCGGGATCTGGGGGCCCCCCTTGTTAAAGAGGGCTTACAGATTCCGATAAGCCTCCTGCCCGCAGACCCCAACAACCACAGGCAAGGGTTGTCATGAAGAGGAAGGCGCTTTGGGTTGGGGGGGTGCAGAGCCTTCCCTGCCTCAAAGCACCCCTACTCCCCATGTTGAGCGCATGCGGCCTGATATGGTCTAGGAGGGGGAGGCACTCGTACGTCCCCACCCCCTTTCCTGGCCTGCCAGGCTGCGTGCTCGGTCTGGCATGGATTTCGGGGGGGACCCCAAGCCGTTTTTTTTGCCGTGGGGGTTCCCCTTAATATCCACACCAGACCGAAGGGTATGCTCTTGGAGAGGGACCTAATGCCTTTATTTTTTTTTTGCCGTGGAGTTCCCCTTCAAGATCCTGAGAGCACAAGTTGCATGCCAAAGTGGGATCAGTTAAGACAATGATGTGACTTTGATCCGATTTCAATGATATTCAATGGACTGAAGGAGGATTAAAGTCGGACAAAAGTAGTACAAGAACCTTTTTCAAAGATGGTCCGACTTGTGTCGGACCAGTTAAAGCGGTTGTCTACCCCCAAAAGGCATTTTTACCTACAGGTAAGCCTATAATAAGGCTTACCTGTAGGTAAAATGAATATCTCCTAAACCTGTACGGTTTAGGAGATATTCCACTTGCATGCAGCCCGGTCCGTAAGTGGCCCTGTAATGACGCGTACGTGGCACTGCAGTCGCCGACGTACGTTCACCTTATAGAGGATTTGGCATGTCCAAATCCTCTATA
>BLSH010468502.1:1432951-1445095 GCA_018402905.1 Glandirana rugosa | reverse complement strand
CCCCCCCCCCCCCCCCGTTAAGGAAATTGTAAATTATGTATAAAATTGTATTCTATTTTATATGATTTTCCTATGTACTACACACTGCGCTCATTTGAGTCCTGATTAGAATTAGCCTACCTATGTTACGCCCCTTGTTACCATACAAGTACAGTTGTGATATTAATGCGATACCTACGTAATCATGTGTATAAAAACCTTCAATTGCATCAAATATAACAGAACAGTTATTTTGGAAAGATGCTGAGTGTATTTTTTGTGTCTTTTCCCTACTGCTATAGTTATTATTAATTTAGAAACACTAATCAATATGAGGATAGGCGTTACATATCTATAAAATTTCCAGAACAGTTGGCGAGCTTTGCCTAGGAGGGGATTTACAGGTGATCCCGAGAATCCGAAATGAGGAGCTTGAGACGTTCTGGAAATTTCCAATAATAAGCCGGCTGAGGTAAGCACTTTGCTTACATTTGAGTTATCAGACTTCCTTGATCGATAAGGCATTTTCGGGACAAATGGTACCTATTTTACTCCCCCCAATCAAACTGTATTGATTGGTGGTTATATGTTATGTCATCACTGTCTACTGTCCATCAGAGTGTTATAGATAAGAAAGGGAAGAATAATGCTGTTCACAGTTATATTAAACACATCTCATGTAAGAGTAGTTTAGAGGCAAGTGGGTATAGGCACATGTAGAGAAGAGGAAAAGACTGGCCAGTTATTTTGGGCATTAAATTAAGTAAGGGAATGAAGGGTAAGAAACCCTCAAAAATGCCCAGCACAAGAGGAGCGCTATAAAATATATGAACTGAAGGTGCGGTTCTGCCTATACTGAACCCCTAGATAAATGGTTAAAATGGACAGCGACCCACATTGGGTACCAAAGTCCACAATGGGTAACAGGTTTACCAAGTCCACATGGACTAAGAATCATGCATAAACAGCTAGAGAAACAGCTATCTATTGTGAGCAGGATGGATTACAGGTGACAGACAAATTAACACTAGACATAAAGGGACATTTTGATGTTAAGTTGTGGAATTAATTTAGGGTCAGGCACCATACCTAGTAAATTCTAAAACATGAGAAAAAGCCAAAACAGAGAAATGAGAGTCAAACTGTATAGGAATTTCATACTTTTTGGCCCTGGCCCAAAACATAATACTTTACTGTATATGTGGTCAGAGAGGGAAGATGGGATGAGCACTATGGCTGCCCGCCTGATCACAGAAGCTATAGTAAATTAAAGTGATTGTAAAGGCAGAAGTTTTTTTTATCTTAATGCAAGGCAGACCTGAATGGACACTCAATACAGCCCTATGGAGCGGCGGATGTCAGCAGAGACATGTCCGCTGACACCCGTCGCTCTCCGATCCGATACTGTCCGTGAGCGAATGGGATGACAACGGACAGGTGGTCTCTGACAGTTCCATCTCCGCTCAGTGAGCGGAGACGGAGCTGCCATCCATTGGCTCAACGGGGATCGGCGGATCAGTCCCCACTGAGCAAAAATTGGCCCTTCACACGGAAAGCCCATGTGAAAGGGCCCTAATACTTACCTGAGGTCCCTCTCTGTCCAGCGATATCCACGAGTGTCTCAACCATCCAAGATGCTCCCTCCTGATTGGCTCCTGATTGGCTGAGACACAGCAGTGGTGCCATTGGCTGCCGCTGCTGTCAGTCAAAGTCATCTAGCCAATCAGGGGAGAGAAGGGGTGGGGCTCTGTATCTGAATGGACACAGTGAGCTGTGACTCGACTTGGGTGCCCCCATAGCAAGCTGTTTGCTGTGGGGGCACTGAACAAGAGGAGGGGGCCAGGATCACAGAAGAGGGACCCGAGAATTGGAGGATCCAGGCTGCTCTGTGCAAATCCACTGCAACAGAGCAGGTAAGTATAACATGTTTGTTATTCTTATAAAGGAGAAAAACAAGACTTTACAATCACTTTAACCACTTCAGCCCCGGAAGGATTTCCAGCTTTAGGACCGGAGCCCTTTTTGCGATTCGGCGCTGCGTCGCTTTAACTGACAATTGCGCGGTCGTGCGATGTTGTACCCAAACGAAATTTGCGTCCTTTTTTTCCCACAAACAGAGCTTTCTTTTGGTGGTATTTGATCACCGCTGCGTCATTTCTGATCGCCGCTATAAACAAAAGAAGAGCGACAATTTTGCAAAAAAACCCAAATTTCTTACTTTTTCCTAAAATACAAATCCAAAAAAAAAATATAAAAAAACATTTTTTTTCACCGTTTTTGGCCGATTTATATTCTTCCTCATATTTGCGATAAAAAAAATCGCAATCGGCGTTTATTGATTGGTTTGCGCAAAAGTGGTCGCGTTTACGGATGATGAGAATTCATTTTTGGGGTTTTTAATTTTTTTTTATTTTTTACTAAAAATTGCGGCGATCTGCGATTTTTTGCGGTACTGCGATATTTCAGCGGACATGTCGGAGCATTTTGACACTTTTTTGGGACCATTGGCATTTATACAGCGATCAGTGCTATAAAAATGCACTGATTACTGTGTAAATGTCATTGGCAGTGAAGGGGTTAACCTGCAGGGGGCGCGCTAAGGGTTAACTATGTTCCCTGGGCGTGTTCTAACTGTATGGGGGATGCCCTAACAGGGGAAGGGAAGTTATCACAGCCTTCACGTAAAGGAAGGCTGTGATCACAGCCCTTCCCCCTCACACAGAGCGGAGGTCCGTGTTTACATACACGGACCTCCGCTCATTCGCTCCGGGGGGGGCATCGCGGGTGGCCGGCGGCAATCGAAGCCGCCGCACCCGCTCCCTGTCCCCCCCTGGACACAGTGAGCGCGCGGGCACGCCTCTGGCGGCGCGCGCGCGCTCACTATACACGTTCCCGCAGCCGCCGTCGTATGATGGCGATTTGCGGGAATGAGCCACTTTGCCGCCGTCAATTGCCGATCGGCGGTCGGCAAGTGGTTAAGTAAGGGATTACAGTACATGGGATGCCAGTGATATCAGAAAACAAAATAAGGAAAGCAGAATTTAGGGAGGTAAAACTAACTTAAAGAGGAACTGCAGTCTGCTCACATAATTTGTAAAAAAAAACATCTTTGCCATTCTGAAGCTTCCCTCCAACAACTTTGCATATTCTTTTATATATACTGTGATTCTGTACTTGCCGAATATGCTGCAGAAATCTCCCTCTAAGTCTGGCTGCAATCAATTTAACTGTGGGCAGCTGAAGCTGCTGCCTGTCCACTTCCTGGATTTATACAGACGCACACCTCCAGCTCTGCAGCTCTTATTGGCCCTCTTATGACTCATACCCCCTCCCTTGCTGGCAAACTCTCACAAGAGTGAGAGAGAGAGAGCTGTGCATGATGTCATACGCCTAGGCTTTTTTCCAGACAAGAAACAGGAAGCAGCTGTATAAGGTATTTACTGTCAGGAAAAAAAAGTTTTACTATGCAAAGTTAAACCAACAAGGGCAGAAGATTTAATAGATCGAAAGATGAAAAAATGACTGAAGTTCCACTTTAAGCAAGGAAATTTTGAAAAGCGTTAAAAGAAAGTGAGAGTATTATATGAATGTGTTGTGTACAAATGGGTAAAATGGAAGCGATTTTAGAGAGATAATCATGTGTGTGAATGCTGGAACTTTTAGTTCTACATCTTGTGTTTCCTGTTAGCTCTGTGCAGATGTGACTCTCTCCTTTGCCCCCCTCCCTTTTCTCTTTCTCATGAAAGAATGTGTTGGATGAGACACTAGTGGCAAGGGCACCCATGATATGACTACACATATATCTTAACAATATGTGTTGGGTTATTTAATCTGATAAACAATGTGATCACAGTTATTTTGAATCTGTTTTGCAAACATGGTAAATGAAGGTTACATTTAAAAGTACATAGTATAGAATAACACAAATTAAATATCCTTTGATAGTGGAAACAGTGAATTTTAAACAAGTGAAATTAAGTAAAACATCCTCCTATAAGGAGATATATCTGTGGAGATATAATAGAATTAGGGTGTGATATAGAGATTATTACTTGAGTATTCATTTCTGAAATGATGTTAACAATTTTATTAGTGATATAGATATATTTTAATTGGTTTAGACAACCTTTGGTTCTAAATGAAATACAAGCGCAGTGCCCCCATAGTATAGGTGCGTTATTTTGTAGATTTTTTTGGTAAGAGAGGCAAAAATCTAGTCAGGCCTGACAGTGAGTGCAGGCCTGAATGTTTTGATCTGAGCAGGGGAGAGGCTCAGGGAGTTGCTGGAGATGGAAGGAAGGAACACCCCTTGGAGATCCCTCCCCTTTGAGCTAGGAAGACTCTGGAAAGGGAGGTGGATGAGGAGGTGTCACTTCCTGATGTATGACAAGGAGCCCTGACCAATCCATGGTCTGGATTGGCAGGGGGCAGGCCTCCTTAAATACAGCAATCTGCCAGCAGATGTCAGGAAAGTTCAGGTGGACAGATGAGAATGTAGCTAGCGCTGCGTATCAGGCCTCGTCTGGGAAGGGAGCCCCCAGTCTGGGGGGGGTGAACTTGAGGCCTCGGGCTTGGGTGCAGCCAGGAGCTGAGTCGGCTCCTGGGGTGGCACAAGAAAGCAGAAGAGCAGTTGAGTTTTACATGGAAGGAGACTCTTTAAATGATCCACCAAATAGTCGGTGAGTGGCAGCCCCTGGGAGTTGGATGAGAAGGCTGAGACAGGCTGGGAAGGTAGCGTGAACTCTGTACAGGTCGGAGGAGCCAAACAAGGGGAAGGAGAGCCATTTAACCACAAAGCAGGCCGCATGGGTCTGGAAGACTGATGGACTGGGAGTTGTAGTTCATCCAGTGCCCAGCTAGCACCAACATACTTGGCTACACAAATAAGGGTCCATGATTTCACAGAAGGGAACCTGCGACCCTTACCCACAAAGGGAGGTTCTGAGGCTCTGCTAGCAGTCTGAGAAGGCCTCTCCATGTGCTAACTGTGGTGAAGAGGAAGTGTCATGGAGGTCTGATGAATTTCCTTTCAGACCAGTGAAGTAACAGTGTAACAGCCAGCAAGTAGTGTGCTGGAGAGAGAGAAAGGAGAAGAGTAATGGTCAGCAAGTAGAGTGCTGGAGGAGAAGGAATGTATATACCAGAGGTGTATATAGAAGGTCCCGTTTTCAATTACTGGGCATCCCACAGTCATCCCTATCCCTATCCAAGTTTAACCCCTAAATAAAACAACAAAACAAAGTACCGGCCTGTTCAGTGACTCCGGGTGTGTGGAAATCGTGTGATTGAAGTCAGCGGGCAGGTGGACCACAACTACCAGTCTCTCCTAAGGGAGAACCTGGCTACATTTGGGGGCTTGTCAAGGATTTACCTGCAAGGCTGCCAGTCATTGCCCCTAGCAACCAAGGAAGAACCAAGCCAGGAACTGTAATTGTTTTATTGTAAAAATGGACTGAACTTGGGGAAAAGGACTTGTGTGCTTGCCTGATAAACAGTAAAAGCTTTACAAGGGTCCATAGCAACCGACGGGCGTGGTCGCCAATTGCTGTTCTCGCCTGCCCAGTCGCTGCAATTGCCGCTTAGGCGGACACTTGCATCATCCTGTAATTCAGTGACTTTGTTGCCATGTGCCGTTACCTCTGGCAACCACACCGGGCGATCGCGCCCATGGATTACAAATAAGTCCTGCGCCATACACAGGCTGGACATTACCCACTGGATTAGAAATATGCCCAGCACTATGCAAAAGCTGGGCATCTTAAACTTTCTGCTCCAACTCCTGCTTACAGTAAAGTATGATTGAGATTGTTGTTGTTAAGGGGAGAGACTGTGTTAGAAGTGTGCTTTCCAGCAAAACAAGGGCTACTACAAATTACTGTTGCTACCAGCAACCACCAGCCAAGTCAGCAAGTCTGAACAAGTTCTGCTAGTGTCAGCATGTCTGCAAAGTTTCAGCCATCACACAAGGGGTTACAGCAGCGTGATCTGCAGCAAGCCTGCCTATCAGGACATTTGGCGCCAGCTTGTCTGGTAACGTGGGGGCGACGCCACACCCTGGAAGAGACACAGTGCTTGCAGCTAGCAGCAGTCACCATGAGGAGGAAGATGGCGCATGGTGATCATCTAGTTCCAGCGCTCACCTGTTTGTCAGTGAAGGCGGAGCGGACCCTGGTGGACACTGGGGTTCAATTGGAGCAAAGCAGGGTAGAGTTACAGCCAAGTGACTTCCCTGTGAAGACAGAGGATGAGGGAAGAGAGGAGGCTGTCGTGGCCTGTGGCCTGGCCGGGGACCTGGATACCATGAGTACTGTCAAGTGGGAGTCTGGGATCCCTGAAACGCCGGCCGAGTCCTACCCTATAACAATCCAAACTGGGCTGGAGTCAGTAGTGGAGGGGAATGAGCCCCTTGTTGAGCAAAGCGGGGATGCCAAGGACAGGTCCATAGACTGGGGGTCACCGAGACTGTTAGTGGAATTTGGGTCCATGGAACACTTTGGGGAGTGGTCGTCTCCCAGTGAAAGTTCTGAAGAGGAGGATACATCAGAGCTTCTGCAAGACTCAAATGACACAGCAGGTATCCCCAGTACCAGTAGCTGAATTTCATTAAACAGGCCCTCTACCACCCAGAGCAGGGCAACAACCTACACCTACTGCCACATGGGGGTCAAGTCTCCTTACACCCATATTTTGCCAGGGGGAGGGAAGGTCAAGAGTTTACCTAGGCTCTCACGGTACCAGCGGGAGGTAAAGCGACGAGTTGCCCTGGAGTGGGGCCTGGACTATCCCTATGTCCCACCCCATGTCATGGATATTGTTGAGAGCTCAAGGGAATAGTGGGAGGATAAGATGACATGGGAATACCTCTATGTATGCAGTTTCAGTTTGGGAAGAAGACGGAGGCCGGAAGAGGTTGCCCGACCCCCGATACTACATCTAAAGACTGTCATCAGATGTAGGTACACTCCAAAAACTGCTGATGAAGTAGCGGAGTGTTTATTTTCTTTCTGTACTGCAGGGTAAACTAGCCTGCCACCCTGTGCCCAGTGGAGGAGATTGTTTCACTACAAGGACATTGGGGTGAAGTTTGTTCCTGCTCAAGCATTTCTTTGAGATTCTGTTTGTTCGGGGAGGGGCCCCGCCCATCAGGAATCTTAAAGAAGAACTCCTATCATAGACTTTCTTTGTTTCTGCTCCTGCAGTGGGATCATAACCCCTCACTGACAGGGCAGGCAGGTGAAAGAAAAGTTTTCTATTGTTGCTCTACTGGAGGCTTATAACCCCCTCCCAGTAGACCTGTTTGTAGATAGTTATGGTTAGTTGTTCTCTCTTCTCTTAGGATCTCAAAGATGGACAGGCTGGTCATCTTCATCCATCGAGAGTCAAGTCAACTACCTAATACTACAAAGTATGCGGACAAAGTACTTTTCCTCTGGGGAAAGTGCTTTGGTCCAGGAATGTATATTGTGTCTACGTATGGCTAGTTGCAGGGAACTGTAGCTAGAAATCTAATCAACTGCACAGTGTAAATAATTTACATAGATGGCAGTGATATATTTTTGTACCTAATTTATTTGTACAGTTTTGTATTTCCCCATCCAAGTTTGTTCCCTTTTCCCCTCCCACTTTCTGATTTTGGGATGCCCGTGCTCCTGGGCCCAGGAGCTATTTTTGTAAATTAAATTAAATGGATAGGAAAGAGGTCAAATCGGCACCACATCCAGAAATATTGTATACTGAATATAAAGGGAAAAATAGGACTTTTAAGGAGCCAAGACAAGAGAGGTAGTGCTCAAAGGTAAAATTTCAAGTTTTTATTTAAACATGATTTAAAAATTAATATCATAAGATAAATTGTAATGATACTCAATATCATCATATAACTGTACAGCTGCACATGCTCTACATGTTTCGCCAGGGGAGGCTTCTTCAGGAGACTAAGAGGCGCTGTAATTTTATGAATACCGTTTCTGTAAGACAGTCATTTCAAGAAACTATGGGTCGCCCAGGTGGTTGTTTGGAATTTTTGTGGATTTTTGGTAGAGCGTATAGTTTGGGTGTATTGGGAGACTTTATGTAGAGAAATTCCCATGTTTTCTGATCTATTAAATTTTTGTGAAACTCTGAGCGTATCAACTTTTTATAACGTAGATGAATATGTTCAAGGTATGAAAAAGACAATGCAATGGCTGATAACATAACATTCGCGGCGGTATAAATGTAATACAATCATGAGCTTTCAACAATAGAATGTCCAAAAAAGAATAGAGGGTGCTCGTGAAGGAAACCCACTCTAATTGTCCTTAAATAATTTCACGTTTGGGATAGACTTCGTAGTATGGCTTGTATATGCTCAATCCTCTAATGTCCACCTTGTGATTGCATGCAGGTGCTCAACTGGTGTAAGCTGGACTCTTACCAGACTCTGTGGCTAGGCACTCTTCATGCACTAGCTAACCTCACGGTTAGTGCTAACTAGCACTGTATTAGTAGTAAGGGAGCCTTCCCGTGGTTATCCGAACAATATATGTCATAGAGGGAATAAGCACAAAGAGAGCTCGCATAGCGTAATAACGTAACAACTATTTATTGTTCCACACAAAGTTCCCACAAAACAATACACTCGTTCCACTTTAAAAATTCCTTAGTACAACTTTAAAAGATCCCTTCTACTGGTTGATATACTCTTACCAGAACGAAGTGTCATGTAAGCAACAAGCTGTCCTTGGATACAGGCGCAGACCATCCGCGGTCCCTTGAAGCCAGATCCGGACGAACGCGCCTCCTGTCCCCGGAACTCTCCGACCCGCAGAGCTGACTAGTGGACTACAGAACAAGTCAACATTCAACCCGCAAAATACCAGTAATGCACAAATAGAAGTTTTCAAATCTCTCGTATTACGAGATATGGAACAACTGGTTCCAAAAAAGAACGTTAACCCAAGATATATTACTGAGGGTATTAAACAGTAAGAAGCTAAAAAAGAAATCATAGTAAGACCGGCAGACAAAGGAGGGGGTGTGGTGATCTTGGACAAGTCCTTTTATCATAAAAAAATAGTGGAATTATTAAATGACACTACCACCTATAAGAGATTAAGGAAAGACCAAACAGAGGAGTATAGGAAACAAATACTAACGTTGGTGAATGAGGGATATAGGACCTTTGCCATAAACAAAAAAGAAAAACGGTACCTAAGTCCAAGTTTTTGCAGAATCCCTATCATTTATACAGTCCCTAAAATTCACAAAAATCCCACTAACCCGCCCCCAAGACCAATAGTGAATGGAATTGGGACGGTCACGGCTAGACTGGGACAATACTTAGATGTATTTTTACAACCCAGCGTGAACCATACCAAAGCCTACCTAAAAGATACAAAAGATCTATTGAGGGCACTTGCAACAATTACCTTTAACAAGGAAGATCAGATTCTGCTCATAACAGCGGATGTCTCATCATTATACACAATTATCCAGCACAAGGATGCCAATTTTGCCCTGAATTGGGCCCTAAGTGGTCGTGAGGATATCACATATGCACAGAAAAAATTTTTGGGGAAAGTGTTGCATTTTTGTGTATCGCACAATTACTTTTGGTACAACAATTCCTTTTACACCCAGCAGGTTGGCGTTGCTATGGGGGCCAAGTTTGCCCCTAGCATCGCCAACCTGTTCATGGCAGAATGGGAGGATAAAGTAATTTATGCCTCCCTCAGACCTCAGATTGTGTTCTATCATCGCTACATAGACGATTTGATACTAATCTGGAAAGGATCCAGAGAGGAAGCCAATGACTTTATGGCAACACTAAACCAGAATAACAAAAACATCAAATTAGAGGTTACCATTAGTGATACAACAATACACTATCTGGATGTTACCATAGAAAGACATAAAACTTATCTCAAAACAAATGTCTATTTCAAACCAACAGATCGCAACAGCTATCTATCAATCAAAAGTGGTCACCATCCATCATGGATCAAAAATGTACCAAAAGGACAGTTTCTAAGAATTAGAAGAAACTGTAGCGATCTAACTGATTATAAGACACAATCAGAGGTTTTGAGATCTAAGTTTGAACAAAAAGGATACCACCCAGATAGGTTGAATAAGATCATAGATGAGGTGTCAAACATCTCACGAGAGGACCTGCTGAAAGACAAGGAGCAGATAACCACTGACAACTCATATCAATTTAAATTCCTATCTAATTTCCACACCCAACACAGGGAGGTGGAAAAAATATTTACAAGGCACTGGCGCATTCTACAGATGGACAGACACCTGGGCCCTCACTTGAGTGAGAGGCCGGGGTTCATCTATAGAAGAGCACCATCCTTTGGCGACCATGTTGTGAGAAAAATTTTGGACGCCCCAGGCCCACAGAGATTCCCGAGCAGTAGAGATGGGTTTTTTCCGTGTCGGAATTGCAAGGCCTGTAGGTGGACTAAGGGTCACAATAAGTCGTGTGTAGAATTTAGTAACTCAGAGGGTAAGACCTTTAAAATAAGAGATTTGATAACATGTAATACTACTCACGTAGTATATCTCCTCTGGTGCCCATGTGGTCTGTATTATATAGGCCGCACAAAAAGGAAACTAGGGATTCGCATTGGAGAACACCTTGCAAACATCAAAAAGGGATTCAAGGACCATAATGTTTCACTCCACTTCAGAGAGAAACATAATAGAGACTCCTCGTTAGCCCGATTTTGTGGTATCGAAACAGTATACCCTCTGTGGAGAGGTTCTAATCGTATTAGGGACCTCTCCCGGAGGGAAACATACTGGATATACCTGATGGGGAGTCTCCACCCCCACGGGTTAAACATTGAACTTGATATCAATGCCTTTATAAGTGACTACTAATACAACCTGAAGTAATGGTAATTTACTAAGTATCACCATAAGATGAATTATCTACTATCTCCATGTTTATAAACTTTTTGGTGATCTTTAGATAAGTAATGAAACATATAAATTAGTGGATATAAGATGTGAGATACTAGCTTATGCATAATCCAAGGTAAAAATTGCGGTCCAATATGATGACCACTTGTAGTATGGGGATTCAGATTAAGGTACCCCAGTGGAGATCAGACAAGTATGGTGATTTTCTCCATTCTCTATTAATTGAGGAAGAAATGGGGAACTTCCTAATAAAATGGGGTAGGGGAGGTTTAGTTGAAAACATTATAGAGGTAATGGCTCAATATTGAGGAATCAGTTTCCAGGACTTTACACAGCTAGATTAACAATGAGCATACTGCGCCCTTTGTGAATAGCTTGTCTTGGACCAATAGGAAAAATACACATAGCGCAATGCTGGTGTCTAGATCAGTTCATTAAAATTATAAGTATAACGGTTTAGGAACATGGTTTTAAGTGGTTTTAAGTGTGTTTCCCAAAGTTCAACGTTTGAGGAACAGCGGGATGTATAAGAAGTATATTTGTGTACATATGCCGACGCCGATCCTCCATGGTCCGGGTAAGCCAATTGAAACAGTATCTTACAGACGTGACTATGGGTGGGGGCGGGTATAAAAATGATGCCGTCAATCCGTGCAGCCAATCACCAGCAGAAGTCTATACTGACGAAACGCGTCATGATTGGACTGCACTGCACCATTCATCAAACACACGCCATCCCCTGTCTCTCTGCGGGTCGGAGAGTTCCGGGGACAGGAGGCGCGTTCATCCGGATCTGGCTTCAAGGGACCGCAGATGGTCGGCGCCGGTATCCAAGGACAGCTTGTTGCTTACATGACCCTTCGTTCTGGTAAGAGTATATCAACCAGTAGAAGGGATCTTTTAAAGTTGTACTAAGGATTTTTTAAAGTGAAACGAGTGTATTGTTTTGTGGGAACTTTGTGTGGAACAATAAATAGTTGTTACGTTATTACGCTATGCGAGCTCTCTTTGTGCTTTTTCCCTCTATGACATATATTGTTCGGATAACCACGGGAAGGCTCCCTTACTACTAATACAGTGCTAGTTAGCACTAACCGCGAGGTTAGCTAGTGCATGAAGAGTGCCTAGCCACTGTCTGGCTAAGAGTCCAGCTTACACCAGTTGAGCACCTGCATGCAATCACAAGGTGGACATTAGAGGATTGAGCATATACAAGCCATACTACGAAGTCTATCCCAAACGTGAAATTAT
>BLSH010468502.1:1410971-1422425 GCA_018402905.1 Glandirana rugosa | reverse complement strand
CCGCTCTGTTTACACTGCATGTGATCGGCTGTGAAGTAGATCACAGCCGATCACAAGGTATCAGCCGCCAGCCGGCGGCTGATACCTGTGTCGGTGACAGGCAGTGTTCCCCAGGAACACGCCGCCACCGACACGCACGCGCAGCGCGCTCCCGATTGCGCGCATGCGCCGTGCGAACGGCAGGCGTGCCGTTTGTGATCAGCTGTGACTTCGTCACAGCCGATCACGTGGTGAACAGCCATAACCAATGGCTGTTCACCCCTGTCGGTGAAGCGGCGTGTCCTGGGGACACGCCGACACCGACAGAGCCGGGATGCGCGCGCCCGATCGCGCGCAATCCCGGCTTAAAGGGAGGACGTCATATGACGTCCACCCGCTGGAAGAGCAGGACCGCTCCGCCGTCATTTGACGGTGGGCGGTCCTGAGGTGGTTAAATTGATGACATAGGAATAAGCTGCTGTGAATCCAGTGCAGATCACACTCCCTGAAGACCCAGATATTTGATTTTTTTTTGTAGATTTGATCCCAGTTTTATACTGAGGATGGCAACAATGCCTATACCAATATGCAGTTATCACCCAGAAAGATGTTCTGTATTCAGTCATTGGATCCTTCTTCCGCAGCTCAAGAAGCTTAAAAGAGTATATATTTATATAGATAATACAGGTTTAGAGAGCTTTTGGTTCCATTTGAAAGGCCAGAAGCTTGCTTTTACTTCGACAGGTAAACCGATCAAGTATGCTAAGTTAATTGATTGACTGTCTTCAGCCTTCCAGCCTTTTGCTGAAGTAGCCATACTAACTTTTAGGCCTCATACACACGGACGTTTTTTGACGCCGGCGTATTCTGGCGTTTTTTGCAGCTCTCCATGTTAGTCAATGGCCCCATAAAAACGTCGGCGTTTTTGAGCTGTAGATGACGTCGGCGTTAGTGAGCTTAAACTAGAACCCACAGCCATCGCATTCTGAGGCTGTAACGTTTTGGCATTTTTTGACGCCGACGCCACAATATGCCAACAAACGCCACCAAAGCCACCTAATATTATACCGGCGTTTTTTGACGCTGACATTTTTAGGTTGAAAAATAGCAGAGGGATGATTTTTTTTAAAAACCGCCTATTGACGCCGACGCTCACTAACGCTCAAAAACGTCGATGCATAACGCCGAAAAACTACGACTTTTTTTCCTTGACGTCGGGCCTGACGTTTTGTTTATTTTTTTAGAAACGTCCGTGTGTATGAGGCCTAAAACAAGCACATTGGAAGCAGACCAGGCGACTTAGGATGCTGCATTACAGCCCCGAACACTTGCTGGGTCTGTGCAACTCACAGATTCTACCCTAGTTCTGGCCCAGAAGAGCTGGGATTAATATTTAAACTCTAAGGACCCCAGAATGAGAAGAACAAGTGGCCCACAGGGGGCAACTTCTTATGAAACAGGACTTTGGAAAAAGCTGATCTTTTATGTCTGCCAGCCACTCTTTTCCCTCCAGCTTGAAACAAAGGACCGTGCCATCAGTCAAAAGCAGTTATGGCTGCCTTAGTAATTGAGCATGGGATAGCGCCAGGGATCACCACAGTTGTTTTTATGATATACCACTTTTTGTTTTACCTGTTACCAAAGGTGTTAGTAAAATCTGAACATCCCTTGCAGAGATTGCAAAAAGATATATCCAGATGCCCAAGTCAGGATCTTATGAGTATGCATTTTGTTTATATGGACATGTTTTCTGGATGGCCAGAAGTTTGGCCAGTGTCAAATGCTACTGCAAAGGCCACAGTAAGAAGTTTTGTCAGAAGTAGTTTGTAAGTACAGAGTCCTAGAAGCTACAGATTATTTTTATGGGTGAATCCTTACTAGAAGTTTTGAGGTTTTATTTTACATCCCCTACCATCTACAATGTAATGAAACAGTAGAGTAACTAAAGGGATTGTCAGAAACTAGAGAACTGTGGTCTGAATTGTGACAAACGCGGGTATCAGATCCCTGCCTTCCTTACTAACTCGTGACAGAGGACCGGCCAATCTCACACCACGCTGTCACTAACGTAACAATGCCACTTTCAGCTGCATCCAGCACAAAGAATTTCCAGCTAGCGGGACCACAATCTAGGTGCCAGTAGCCTGAGAGCAATTGTTACCGGACTAATTTAAGCAATTAACCCTTTCACTGCCAGTACTGACCTTTGATCCGGAGCATTAGGACTCCCACCAATGGCAATTATGATTTTAGAATAATCGCCTGTAACACACACTGTTACCACAGACAGGTATAATCAGATGATTTATTCAAAACAGTAGCACTTTTTCAAGAGCCACGTTAGTTTTAAGTTTGCATCAAGAGCTTTAGAGGCAAGGTTAATACTTTTCAAAATAAGGTTTTGATAATGAAAAGGTCAAAATTGGTACAAATAAAATATTTACAGAAAAAAGGTATTTCAAAGCAATAAAGACATATTACAGCAACAAAGCGATAAGGTAGAATTTAAGGAGGAAAGATACTTGCAATCAATGTCCTTGGGTTGAACAGAGCTTGGTCAATGATGGTTCTCAAACTGGTCAGATGATCATGGTTTGATGGTAAAAAGAGAACTGTCAAACTGTCCTTGACATCTCTCTTTTCTTTGGGATCAAAGGGGTGTTGACAGATAACCTCTTGACCAATTAAGCATCAGAGGGTTGGTCACTGGGAGAAATTTCATGACCATGTCCCAGGTACAGTTTGTGATAAATATTCATGTCTCTGCATCTCTACTGTTTACAGACTGCTAACATCACTATTATGGTTCAGCATGAAAGTTGCATTACAACCAATATAAACATGACAGGTTTCCAATGTCCAATTTATCTAGGAGGAGGAAGTGTTACCAGTGGTTCCCCATATGATCTGACATAGGGGTGTCTAGACTTGAAACGTTACAAATTATCAGAGGAAACTAAATATGTCCATATTATGTCTGTGCTATTATTATTTTTGCAGTTATAACACATGCTGACGTTTCAGAATTAAACTTGTCTGCGTCTTATGTGGATTGAGCTTTTTACGACAGGTGTCTGTTAACTTTCTAGTCACTGAAGCACTAGGCAGACAGTTTTATGGACCTGGAGATGTGTATTGGGAAACTGATAAGGGATGTCTGGCCTCAGTCACCAGTTTGTGTATTGGATAACTGAAAGGAAAAAGGGTGGAGGGCAAGGTTACAGTGGTGTGCCCTTCACATACCAACATGGCTGAGTTGAGCTTGAGACATGACAAAATGGCTTCTATGCACACTGCTAAGCCTCAGCTCAGTATGCAGGACTGGTACATGAATGTCTTCATGTTTATTAAGGGGAGA
The DNA here is from genome assembly GCA_018402905.1 of Glandirana rugosa. Classification (NCBI taxonomy): domain Eukaryota; kingdom Metazoa; phylum Chordata; class Amphibia; order Anura; family Ranidae; genus Glandirana; species Glandirana rugosa. The sequence goes on along the minus strand of BLSH010468502.1, from coordinate 1,419,088 downwards.
TTGGTCTTTTTCCTTATGAGATTTTGTTTGGGAGTGTGTTACTCACTTGCTGATATTTTCTCTCGGCAGCTGATGTCTAGATCTCACAGAGAATGTTCCTGAACTCTAAAGATTATTGACAAACTCATTTATGTGTTTTCTCCCCAATTCCAGATCCTAAGAATTTGGAATTATCTCATAAACTAAAGCCAGATGACTTGTGGATTGTTAAGAGTCATTTATTTTCTATGGAAATGTTTGGAGACATAATAGAAGTCACCTGGATCCACACCAGATACTGGAAAAATGACTAAATGAATGAAGCTCTGTGTTTGATTTGTTTTCCTATTGGAATCACAGTCTGGGTACCATTTATTACAATACTTTCATTGTAAGGGATATAAACACACACACACACACACACATATATATATATATATATATATATATATATATATATATATATATATATATATATATATATATATATATATATATACAGTATCTCACAAAAGTAAGTACACCCCTTACATTTTTGTAAATATTTAATGATATCTTTTCATGTGACAACACTGAAGAAATACTTTGCTACAAAGTAAAGTAGTGAGTGTACAGCTTGTATAACAGTGTAAATTTGCTGTCCCCTCAAAATAAATCAACACAAATCCATTAATGTCTAAACCGCTGGCAACAAAAGCGAGTACACCCCTAATTTAAAATGTCCAAATTGTGTCCAATTAGCCATTTTCCCTCCCCAGTGTCATGTGACTCGTTAGTGTTACAAGGTCTCAGTTGTGAATGGGGAGCAGGTGTGTTAAATTTGGTATTATCGCTCTCACTCTCTAAAACTGGTCACTGGAAGTTCAACATGGCACCTCATGGCAAAGAATTCTCTGAGGATCTGAAAAACAGAATTGTTGCTCCACATAAAGATGGCTTAGGCTGTAAGAAGACCTGAAACAGAGATGCAGCACAGTGGCCAAGACCATACAGCAGTTTAACGGGACAGGTTCCACTTAGAACAGGCCTCGCCATGGTCGACCAAAGAAGTTGAATGCACATGCTCAGCATCATATCCAGAGGTTGAGTTTGGGAAAAAGGTGTATGAGTGCTGCCAGCATTGCTGCAGAGTTTGAAGGGGTGGGGGTCAGCCTGTCAGTACTCAGATCATACGTTGCACACTGCATCAAACTGGTGTGCATAGCTGTCGTCCCAGAAGGAAGCCTCTTTTAAAGATGATGCACAAGAAAGCCCGTAAACAGTTTGCCGAAGACAAGCAAGCTAAGGACATGGACTACTGGAACCATGTCCTGTGATCTGATGAGACCAAGATAAACATATTTGGTTCAGATGGTGTCAAGCATGTGTGGCGGCAACTAGGTGAGAAGTACAAAGACAAGTGTGTCTTGCCTACAGTCAAGCATGGTGGTGGGAGTGTCACGGTCTAGGGGTGCATGAGTGCTGCCAACACTAGGGAGCCACAGTTCATTGAGGGAACCGTGAATAACAACATGTACTGTGACATACTTAAGCAGAGAATAATCCCCTCCCTTCAGAGACTGGTCCACAGGGCAGTATTCCAACATAACGACCCCAAACACACCTCCAAAATGACCACTACCTTGCTAAGGAAGCTGAGAGTAAAGGTGATGGACTGGCCAAACATGTCTCCAAACCTAAACCCATCTGTGCATCTGTGGGGCATCCTCAAACGGAAGGTGGAGGAGCGCAAGGTCTCTAACATCCACCAGCTCAATGATGTCGTCATGGAGGAGTGGAAGAGGGCTCCAGTGACAACCTGTGAAGCTCTGGTGAACTCCATGCCCAAGAGGGTTAAGGCAGTGCTGGAAAATAATGGTGGCCACACAAAATATTGACACTTTGGGCCCAATTTGGAGGTGTACTCACTTTTGTTGCCAGCGGTTGAGACATTAATGATGTCTGTTGAGTTATTTTGAGGGGACAGCAAATTTACACTGTTATACAAGCAGTACACTCACTACTTTACATTGTAGCAAAGTGTCATTTCTTCAGTGTTATCACATGAAAAGATAGAATAAAATATTTACAAAAATGTGAGGGGTGTACTCACTTTTGTGAAGTCATTTTTTTTTTTATACGTCTTCCCTTTTATGTAAAATTGTCTGTGCTTAACTATGCTGAGTCAGAATGTCCACAATTAAGCTACAAGGTCATTCCAGTCACAGGAGTGTACAGCTAATTACTCTGTAAATATATATATATTTTTTTTTTCAAACATTTGTTTTATGTAAGTTTTAATCACAATGAAAAGTCATTTTTGTAGTAATATAGCTGCTCTCAGCTTTTATTTTCTCCACAATGGAGTTTGCCTCTTTGGCTGGGACTACCTCCACCGAAGCGTAGGGAGGTTCCAGGTTAAGGGTGATAGCAGGTATGGTCAGTGATCAAAATGTAAAATATTGATCAAAAGTTTGAGTTTGTTACGGAAATTGTAAATTCTGTATAAAATTGTATTCTATTTTGTATGTTTTGCCTATTCCTTGCACACTGCACTCATTGTGCACACGGCACTGATAATGTTTTCATTACGTTTGCATTCTTTTGAGTCCTGCTTAGAATTAGCCTGCCTATGTTATGCCCTTTGTTACCATACAAGTACAATTGTAATATTAATGTGATACCTATGTAATCATGTGTATAAAAAAACTTCAAATGTGTCAAATAAAACAGAACAGTTATTTTGGAAAGGCGCTGAGTGTATCTTTTGTGTTTGTTCCCTACTGCAGTAGTTATTATTAATTTGGAACCACTAATCAATATGAGGATAGGAGTTGCCTATCTATAAAATTTCCAGAACACCCCTCAGCCTGGGCCAGCCACTAACTATTTAATACACCTGTAGGCAACCTGCCTACATGTGCAGCACCATGGCAGTTGCAGATCAAACAGAGGCTAAGATGGCAGCTTCCTTGGCTGGAAAGCATAGAAGCATTTAGTTCTGCTTTAAGCGAGTTTGGGGTAGGGCTAATAGCAGCATGCGTAGTGCTGCAAATTTTGTTCTGGCAAATTACAGGATGTGGTATTGCTTAAAAGGCAATATTAAAAGTAAACAGATCTTTTAAATAACATGCTTGGGGGAGCCTAAAACCTGCACATGAAGTCATATACCTGTACTATGTATTGCAGCAAAAGTAACAAAACTATTACCATAAATTGACCGCCACTACCCAGCTACCCCAGACAGAAAGAGAGTGTTCCCCTACTATGTTAGATAGGACTAATGACAACAAGATTTCATTGGTCAGGGCTGGCAGCAGGAAGTGACAGGGTCTGTAATACAAACAAGATCAAAGCAGGCATTGATCAGAACTATATCCATTTTTCAAGCAAGGTTCAGGATAGGCAGCAATCAATAGGTATTAATTATCCAGGTGACCTGGAAAGAATGTGCGTGCCGCTCATGCTCAGTAAAGAGGGGATATATGAATGGTGCATCCGCAGCTGCTGTTAGAGTGCTGACAGGGGATCAGGGGATGGAGCCCGTCCTGTATCCTACAATGGTTCCGGATAGAAAGGGGTAGTCCCTGGAAGTCGCACATCTATGGTTTACTAGGAAGGTGAATAGAGTGGCAACTTCAGCCTGGACTCCAACCAGGCCACGCCCCCAACACGTTTCACTCCGCCCCCCAGAACTTAGTCATGGGGATCCATTATCCAGGCAAGGGTCAGGGAAGGTGTCAATCACTAGCATATTCGGTATTCACACAAGGGTCAGGGCAGGCAGTGATCAATAGCATATCCATGATCCAGACAAGGTTCAGGACAGGCAGCAATGAGTAGCATTTTTGTTATCCAGGCAAGGGTCAGGGCAGACAGCAGTCAGAAGTGTATCTATTTTTTTTTTCCAAACAAGCTTTATTGAAAGAAGGTATGATGGTACAAGGTTTTGGTAGATCACATTAGCAAAAAAACAAGTTACCAAGAAAAACACACCAAAAATGCAATGTAAAATCATAACAGAAGTGTATGTATTATCCAAGCAAGGTGCAGGACAGGCAGCAATTGATAGCATATCCGTTATGCAGGCAAAGATCATAACACATTATTGAATGCCAAACTTTTGGCACTCTTGAAGAAAATGCACCAAAACTCCCAGATGCAATGGAATTCTATGGCAAAGCACAGGTAACCCTCATGAAAACCACGGGTACATTGTGCCGCACCTACGGTGTGGGAAAACCGCACTGCATCAGTGTGAAAGTGCCCTAGATAATTAAGATACAAAGTTTTGTAGTACCGATAATTTTCATTCAGAAGTCGAAAATGAAAACAAGCCTAAATGGGCAAAGCACACGTTTACTTAAAGTATGAGTAAAGGCAAATTCGTTTTTTAGTTTTTTAAGTTTTGGATAGAATGTGGAGGGATTTGGTATCTGGGTGCTGTACTACAGAAACATGGAGAAGGAGATATTTCCCCCTTTACAATGAGTTTCACTTTCTACTGAGAAACTGATGTTATGCTGCACCACTCTTGTCTGGCCAGCAGAGGGAGAGCTAAGGCCAAGCCAGCCCATAGACTTATATGCAGAGCGCTAGGATCCTGGGAGTTGCATTTTGGGATGGCAGCCATATAATGGGACCCATAGACTCTTTGGACTACAGATCCCAATGGACACTGTGCAGTAGGAGTGGAGAGAGAATTTTTGTTAAACTGCTGAGGAAAGTTCTTCCTTTTGGCACCTAGGGAGTTAGAGAGACAGAGCACCTCTGTTTGGATATTTGCCTGCCATCGGGAGACCATACCAACAAAGATCTGAGCCAGAGACTGGGAGTGAGGACACCTGGGGCAACACAGCACCACCCACATCACAGCACCTGCACTGCTGCAGGGAGATTGGTGAGAGGGCTATTCGCCCATTGTTGATACTGCTAGCAGGGATTGAGCCACTGACAGCAGGACACCAAGTGTACTTATCCCATACAGCATCCATACTACACTATATGCCGCACCTATTCCAAACCATGACTGCACCTATACCAACCCTATATCACTTTATAACACATTTTTACCGCATTGAAACCACATCTACAGTACCTTGCACTTGTGCCGGGACTATACCTTACCTATACTGTACCTATACTGCATACAGGTTAACTGGGACTGTTGTTAAGTGCAAAGAACCTCTTAAAGGGCCCCAACGATGACCGAAAAAGAAAATCTCAAAGTAATGTCCCTGGCGTAATAATTATTCTGCAAGCCCCTTTTATACCCCTGCCCTGTCCACTACCATCGTCCTTTTCTTTTGGACAGTGCAAACCCAGTCGGTCCAGCACCAGCATCACTGCTATAAATGTGCTCTGGCAGTATCATTCCAACATCCGGTAGATTTAACTTTACTACTGCTCACTGCTGCACTTGTGGTGACCTTGCTACTGTTTATACTGATCTGGACACCCAATGTCATCTTCTGCCTCATCATTACTGTTATTCTTTTTGTATGCTAAATTGTGTTTTTACCATTGTTAATCCATTTTATGCTTGCTAGTTACCAACCATACTGGGTGCCAGTATACTAAGTTTGCCTTTACTACCTAGTTTGGTGCCTGTTTTCTTTGATATAGCACTACTAATGGGTACTAAGTATTACTTGCAGTGCATTCCTGTGATATTGTATGTCTGTATACTCAACTTGGTGTGTCAGAGGGGATGACATTCTTGAGAAGGTTGAGGCCAAGAACAGAAGACCCATCCTATACAGTGGCTCTTGAGGGGTAGCTCTACAATTAGAACACCTGTCCAGTTTTTAAGACTGTCTGTGTTCCTGTTTGGTAGATTTCCCCTCTCTGTTGTGATAAAAGTAAAAGAAAATACCAAATGTTGATCTGTCACCAAAACAAGAACAGAAGGAAAATCTACAAATGGAGGCATTAGTTCTGCTGACCCTGTTGACAACCAGGAATTTGTTCACTTTGGAAGGATTTCTTCTCACTTCCTGTTTTGGTTATGGGACAGGAAGAGCAGGGATATCTTCCCAATGGAACTCAGATGGCATACAAAAAAAAGGCAAGGGTTATTATAACCCCACCGGCTCCCCCCAAAATGAAATAAAAAATCGACTTTAGTTCTACTTTATATTCAATAGATTTTTATTGGTTTTCAAAAAACTTTAGTTATACTTTAAAGTCTATGGCAAAGTCAAACAGATACATACACTAGGAACAATATTGGGTGAATAACAATAACCCTGGACTTTAGATGAGACTAAAATTTAAATATTTGGCCTCAACACCAAACGATATGTCTGGCAGAAATCCAATACAGCTCACCATCCAAATAACACCATTCCTACAGTAAAGCATGGAGGTCGTAATATCCTGTTATGGGAGTGTTTCTCTGCAGCAGGGACTGGAGTACTTGTCAGGATAGAAGGAACAATGAATGGGGCAAAATACTATCACATTCTTGAGAAAAATCGGCTGCCCTCTGCCAGATAGTCGTCAATGGGAAGAAGGTTTACCTTCCAACATGACAATGACCCAAAGCTCACAGTGTTTGAAGGAGAAAAAGGTGAATGTCCTTGCATGGCCTAGTCAGAGCCCAGACTTTAACCCCATTGAAAATCTGTGGAATGACTTGAAGACTGCAGTCTACAAACGGTCACCATCAAATTGAACTGATCTTGAGCAGTTCTGCAAAGAAGAGTGGGCAAATATTGCAAAGTCTAGATGTGCAAAGTTAGTAGAGACATATCCTAACAGACTAAAAGCTGTAATTAAAGCAAAAGGTGGTCCAACAAAATACTGACATAAGGTTTTTTTTAAAAAACTCTGACATGTTGGTGTTATATCTTTAACATGGATGTTATAAGTTGCACTGCGTAAATACAGCTGGATAAAACAAAAACTGTGTCTGTTTTAACCACATCAGTACCGGGCACGAAAACCCCCTTCCTGTCCAGGCCATTTTTCAGCTTTCAGCGCTATCACAGTTTGAATGACAATTACTCAGTCATGCAGCACTGTACCCATATGAAATTTGCGTCCTTTTTTTCACACAAATAGAGCTTTCTTTTGGTGGTATTTAATCACTAGGGGGGGTTTTATTTTTTGTGCTATAATTATAAAAAGATTGAAATTTTTTTGAAAAAATGCCTTTTTCTTTGTTTCGGTCATAAAATTTTGCAAATTAGTCATTTTTCTTTGTAAATTTTGGCCAAAATTTATACTGCTACCTATCTTTGGTAAAAATAACCCAAATAAGTGTATATTATTTGGTCCTTGTGTAAGTTATAGAGTCTACAAGCTTTGGTGCCAATCACTGAAAATTGATCAATCCTGATCACACCTGATATACTGACAGCTTATCTCATTTCTTGAGACCCTAACAAGCCAGGAAAGTAAAATACCCCCCAAATGACCCATTTTTGGAAAGTAGACATTCAAAGGTATTTAGTAAGAGGCATGGTGAATTTTTTGAAGTTGTAATTTTTTCCCACAATTCTTTGCAAAATGGAGATTTTTTTTTTTTTCACAAAATTGTAATTGTAACAGGTTATTTCTCACACACAGCATATGCATACCCCAAATTACACCCCAAAACAAATTCTTCTGCTCCTCCTGAGTATGGCGATATCACATGTCTGAGACTTTTTCACAGCCTGGTCACATACAGAGGCTCAACATGCAGGGAGCGCCGTCAGGTACTCTAGGCACATAAATTACACATCTAATGTCATGACGACCTATCACATTTTTGAAGGCCCTGGAGCACCAGGACAATGGAATTGCCCTCAAAATGACCCCATTCTGGAAAGCAAACACCTAAGGTAACAGGACCACGAGGTCCCGGAAGTTTTTACACTATCCAGCAGTACTGTAATCTACACATTAAATACACGGATCTCATGGACTGCCGCGAGGGACGTACAACTCGGAGACATACACTGGTCCGACACTTTTTCAGAGTCTGTACACTATAGCGGTATGAGTCCTCCTCGTCTTCTTAAACAAAACCCCACATTAAACCCCATACGTATACGACACACACTCTTTATTGGACAATGTTAATGTTAAAACACTTTTTTTTTTTTTAGAGGTAAAACGTTTCTTAACACCCTTTTTTAATGTTGAAGTTTTTTAAGTGGTACGGAGAATGA
>BLSH010468502.1:1398327-1409605 GCA_018402905.1 Glandirana rugosa | reverse complement strand
AAGAGCTGGTAACAGTGAGTTACCGCTCTGTTTACATTGGATGTGATCGGCTGTGAAGTAGATCACAGCCGATCACAAGGTAACAGCCGCCGGCCGGCGGCTGATACCAGTGTCGGTGACAGGCAGTGTTCCTAAGGAACACGCCGCCACCGACGCACACGCGCAGCGCGCTCCCGATCGCGCGCTTGCGCCGTGCGAACGGCGGGCGTGCCATTTGTGATCAGCCGTGACTTCGTCACGGCCGATCACGTGGTGAACAGCCATAACCAATGGCTGTTCACCCCTGTCGGTGAAGCGGTGTGTCCTGGGGACACGCCGACACCGACAGAGCCGGGATGCGCGCGCCCGATCGCGCGCAATCCCGGCTTAAAGGGAGGACGTCATATGACGTCCACCCGGAGTAATAGCAGGTCCGCCCCGCCGTCATTTGACAGGGGCGGACCTGAGGTGGTTAATTTCAGGCTGCAAAGTAACAAAATGTGATTATTTTAAAGGGGTGATCCTTTTCTATGTCCTCTGTATCTGAATTCTCTTACCTGCCAAAAAAATGTAATACTTCTCAGCCAAATTTGCAGTTCAAGAATTCTTACCAGACAGCATAACCATGTGAACAGCCTTTTCTCCACTGCATTTAACTTTTGCAGCTTGATCACTCATCTGATTCTAGCCTCCTGATCTGACGATGAAGTAACAGTTGACATGGGAACAAATGTCTCCATTGAAACATCTCCCTATTGTTTGGTTGGATGGCAACTCAATTTTTTTCATTTCTGTCACTTTCATTCACAGTGACATATGTGATCAGGAGAATTAGACAAAGTGAATCTCCCTAAGAGGGACATAGCAATAAAAATCAGACAATGATTCTAACCCCTCACCACTCTATCCAAATCTATAAAAATTGTTTGCCTTGCGTTACACTCTAGGGCAGCTGGGTGTGACATATACACTTGCAATCAGAAATATTCAACCCCTAAAGAGTTTTAAGGATTTATAAATAAAAATCTTTTCAAAGTGCAGGATTCTGCTTTGGATGGCTTCTTATTGAGTTTAGTGATACATAAAATCAACACAGAAAATGTATGATGTAGTATTTGTGTGTAACAGTATATTTTGTTAAGATGGCCATGTCACAATTATTCAACCCCTATATAATATTGTTGTTTCTAAAGCTTTCTGACAGTTTTTATGGCCTGAAGTGGAGCTGAAACTCTCACAATTTCATCAAGGGCCCTTAGCAACTTAGTCAGGGCAGCTAAGAAAAACCCCCCGTGTGACTGCAAGACAGCTACAGGAGGACATGATGAAGGCTGCTACAAGTGCTTCAGTGGCAACTATAAGACGTGCACTGAAAAATCAAGGACTTCATGGCCGGACCCCAAGACGCACTCCACTCTTGACCTCAAGGAACATCAGGAGTCGACTAGAATATTCCAGGAGGAATTTGGACAAAACTACAGAGTTCTGGGAGACAGTTCTATGGACTGATGAAACCAAACTGGAACTTTTTGGACATAGAGTATGGACCAGCGGTATGTCTGGCATGCAAAAGGTCAGGCTTATGACCAGAAGAATACCATCCCCATGGTCAAGCACGGAGGTGGATCAATAATGATGTGGGGATGTTTTTCTGTGGCAGGAACTGGCAATCTTGATTGTGTACAAAAGCACAGAGGGTGGGTTGACAGGAGCAACCCCAAAGACAGTTCAAAAATGTGGGAGAAGCAGCAGTGTAACAAATGCAAGAGCTTTATTACAAAATAAATCAGTCAAAAATTATTGTAAAGACAGCGGTGAATGTGAGGACATAGAAACATTAAAAATAAACAACGTTGTTATTAAAAGCACCCACTACAGCCACCCCCAACAACATCATGGAGACAATAAATAATATTAGAGTATGCTAGCACCGGGCTTGAAGATGTATTCTGGGAAACCACTCAGATGGCACGCCATTCATGGCTGTCTGCCAGTGCTGGGGACCTCCAGATCATCTATTGCCCGCGTTCCGTACAGCTAGGAGTAATCACACTTCAGCAGTCAAATAAAGATGCACAGTTGCATATAACCAGCACCCAGGAATAAATAACGGTCAGGAATATAGTCCTGGATTCAGCAGTGCAGGGTGACCAAATGATTGGCTGGTATAGTTAAAAAAATTCAATGTAAAGTAGATCCTATGACCAAAATCTAATTGAACAAATAAGCATCATCAAATAAATACTGCGCACACTAGAACATACTAGTCAGGCTAAGTGCTAATCATACTGGTGAACTGCAGGTGTCGGTGGAACCGGTCGTTCAATCCGGCTCCTATGTCAGGAGGGACGGCCGTTTTGTTTGCTGTGAGCCAAAATGGAGATGCATAACCGAGGAACCTTTATTCAGTGAAACCTTTGCTCGGGGTAAAGCCTTTGTTTCAGAAAAGCCTTCATTCGTTAACCACTTCAGCCCCGGAAGAATTTCCCAGGTTAGGACCAGAGCACTTTTTGCGTTTCGGCACTGCATCGCTTTAACTGACAATTGCGCGGTCGTGCGACGCTGTACCCAAACAAAATTTGCGTCCTTTTTTTTCCCACAAATAGAGCTTTCTTTTGGTGGTATTTGATCCCCTCTGCGTCATTTCACCGCTATAAACAAAAGAAGAGCGACCATTTTGCAAAAAAAACCCCAAATTTCTTACTTTTTGCTAATATTCAAATCCAAAAAAAATATATAAAAAAACATTTTTTTTCACCGGTTTTGGTCGATTTATATTCTTCCTCATATTTGTGATAAAAAAATTTGCAATCGGCGTTTATTGATTGGTTTGCGCAAATGTGGCTGCGTTTACGGATGGTGAGAATTAATTTCTGGGGTTTTTATTTTTTACTAGTAATGGCGGCGATCTGCGATTTTTAGCGGTACTGCGATATTGCAGCGGACATGTCGGACATTGTTGACACTTTTTTGGGACCAATGACATTTATACAATGATCAGAAATTTAAATGTCCACTGATTACTGTATAAATGTCATTGGCAGTGAAGGGGTTAACCTGCAGGGGGAGATCTAGGGGTTAACTATGTTCCCTGGGTGTGTTCTAACTGTGGGGGGGGGGGGCTGGGCTACCATGGGCATGAGAGATCTAACTGATCCCAGTGACAGGGATCGGTAGATCTCCCAGGCCCCCACTGACAGAGCGGGGAACCGCCGTGTTTACATCTCCGGTTCCCCGCTCTTTGCCTGTGGCCGCTCATCGCGGCTTGCCGGTGGACATCGGGTCCGCCCAAGCCGCGGGCACACTCCTCAGGAGTGCGGAGGTCCCCAGTGCCATGAATGGCGTGCCACCTGAGTGGTTTCCCAGAATACATCTTCAAGCCCGGTGCTAGCATACTCTAATATTATTTATTGTCTCCATGATGTTGTTGGGGTGGCTGTAGTGGGTGCCTCACATTCACCGCTGTCTTTACAATAATTTTTGACTGATTTATTTTGCATTTGTTATACTGCTGCTTCTCCCACATTTTTGAACTGCCTTTGGGGTTGCTCCTGTCAACCCACCCTCTGTGTTTTTGTGCATTAACTTTTTAGTTCTCTGTGGTGAGATCCACCTCAATCAAGGTGAGTCAGTACTCTCTGCATGCCCAAGCCTTCTGGCATGTAGGGCACTTGGCCCATATCCCCCTTTTTTGCCCCCCCCCCTCCCAATTTTGCCAATCTTGATTGTGTACCTGGCATCATGGATTCCCGGAAATACCAGGTCATTTTGAAGAAGAACGTGATGCCTTCTGTTAAAAAAATAACTCAAATATGTATCAAGAATTATTGTTTGTTATTTCACGAGTTTTTTTTTTTTTTTTCATGTATTTTCATTATATTTCATCAACATCACTGTATTGTCTATTGAGGTGAGGGGGTTGAATATTTCTGATTGCAAGTTTAGATATACTGTAGCTATAGACGTTTACTTCTGTTTTTCCTGCCTTCTTATTTTATAGCAAAAATCCAATATTTCTGTGTCTCATTTTCTTTCCTGTCTTTTGTCATTTTCACTTCTGTACACATTACTATGCACTGCCTGCCTAGGATAATACATATAAAAAATAATAATCTGACCTTCTGTGTACTAAGCAAAGAATTCACAAATCCTAGGAGACGGGTGTATTGTATTACTAGTGTCTGTATGCTTGGTTGTAAGTTTGCTACTAATCTGAATGATTGCATCTACCCTGAAGTGTGTGTGTGATCGCACAAGGATTTTATCTCACAGAATGGATTGTTGAATCTCAGTTGCATGTGGGAATCACTAAAGCCCCGTACACACGGGACGACGATCGCACACATGATCGTGTCAAATCGTATGTTGGCTGTTGTATGTAGCATACTACCTGCACTACACGATCGTATGACCGCAGAAGAACGTTCAGGTGCATGTAATTAGCATCCGGTCATTCCTGACTTTGGAGCATGCGTGTTTTGCACAATACAACTTTGTTGTACCAACTACTCTGTACACACGATACAACGGTCGTATGAGCGCTTGTTGGTACGACCAAGTTTTCTAGTCTGCCCATACAACTCCCTTGTACAACCGTCGTATGTTCGACTGTTCAAATCGCGCATACGAACGATCGATTTCGCATACAACGGTCGTTAGTACCACCTCTTGTATGCGATTGTCGTCCCGTGTGTACGGGGCTTTAGCTGCGTGCAACCAGATCGTGTGTAAGATTTGTGCCTGCCTGTGTGTGTTTAGTCAGCTTGATCTTCATGAATCTTTCTCTAGTAGCGGCTGGCAATATTGCAGGCTTTGATAACTTTAGTGTCAGTTTGAACATGCTGTTTTTCGGTCGTCACCTGTGTCTGGAGTGGGGAGGTTCTTGTGATCATGATAATCACTGGTGTGCTGATTTGTTACCAAGGAAGTGTGTTGGATATTGCCATGTCCATCATTCAGCCTCCCTCATGCCTGTACCCGTGGTTCCCCAATCCATGACGAAGAGCAAGGAGCGGTGGAAATTGCATCTATTTCATTTTCCTTAGTTGTGGCATTTGCACATTATACATTTAAAACAGCCTTTTATCAATGTATGCATGATTTAGAGTAACTATAATGGTTTTGGGTAAATTTTACTTTTCCCATAATAATACTATTCAGCCAGTAAGTTGAATTCTAGTTTTATTTTTGCTTGTTTAGAGAATTAAATTGCTTGTAAAGTGTCCTATTAAAAATATATATATATAATAAAGATGTTATACTTACCTCCTCTGCGCAGTTGGTTTTAGAGCAACCCGGATCCTCCTCTTCATAGGTCCCTCTTTGCTGCTCCTGGCCCCTCCCTCCTATCGAGTGCCCCCATAGCCAGCATCTTTCTATGGGGGCATCCAAGCCAAGTCAGAGCTCTGTATATCCATTCAGACACAGAGCCCCAACTCGCCCCTGCCCCTCTCGTGATTGGTTGACTGACTTTGATTGACAGCCACGGAAGCCAATGGCACCGCTGCTGTGTGTCAGCCAATCAGGAGGAGTGTCCCAGACAGCATAAACGTTTGTGGACATTGCTGGAGAGAGAAGGGGCTCAGGTAAGTATTAGGGGGTGCTGTGGCAGCTGCTACACACAGATGTTTTTTTTATCTTAATGCATAGGATGCATTAAGATAAAAAAAAAAACTTCTGCCTTTACAACTCTTTAAATGAGTCATTAGAGTAGTGAATAATCGCTTATAAAAGTGAGTGCAAGGTTCTTATCAGCCAAAGCTGCAAAGAAATCAGCATCTGCTGTGCTGCCTCTTTTCATAACCCAGAGTGCTCTGAGAACCCTTTGTCATGTATTAAACCTATAGCCTGAGTTATGCACACATATGCAAGCACAGACGTAGCAGGTGATTTGCACCTGCATTGCTGTGCCGATCACATGTGATGTCTGTGCAATGCGATTTCAGCCATACAGTTTGTATGGCTGAACTCGCAGTGGATTTGCACATAAAAAGTTGTATGAACCTTTTTTTTTCCTTCACTGGAATCGGAACACCCATGCAATCTGATTCCTGTCTGAATTCACAGTTCGCACTACGATCTGGGGGTGTCATTAACTTTGTATTGACACCCACTGCGGTTTGCAGAGGGCAGTGTGAACTGCCGGCAGGGGTGATGCAAAGCGGGAACCGGCACTGGAATTGTGCCGGTGCATATATGTGAACCCAGGCTTAGGGAATCGTGCATACTGTACATGCATGAAAAACTGATGGGAACTGATGGCTTAACTGCACAGATTTCACTTGCAGAGACATCAGTTTTCATCAGTTTGCATGCACGTGGACATCAGTTTTTATGCTTGTCATTTATGTGCCCTATTCACACCAATGTTAATTTCATGGCATTTTTTTTTTCCCATGCAGAAAACGCATACTTGTTGCAGATTCCTGCACAGAAAAAAAATTCCCGTGATACCAGTGTTGTGGTATAAACAGGGCACATAGAGAACCATTGTTTTTTTTTGTGCTCTTGCAGAACGCGTGTAGAAAAACTGACGTCTCTGCAGCATGAGGCCTTAGGCCCCTTTCAAACGAGCTTTCCGATCAGGTCCGCCTGTAAGTTTTTCAGTTGGACCTGATCGGATGTTCAATTCAGCCCTATGGATTGACGGATGTCAGTGGTGACATGTTCGCTGACATCTGCTGCTATCTGATCCGATCCTGTCCGTAAAATCCAGACGGATGGAAACCGCATTTTTCATCCGTCTGGAGAATTGGATCGGCTAGGATCGGATGTAAACGGACAGGCGGTCCGTTTTCATCCGATCCCCATAAAGGAGAGCGGGCTTTGACAGGTCCATCTCTGCACAGTTAGCTGAGACGGATCTTTCATCTGTCTGCTCAGTGGGATCAACGGATCAATTCCCCCGCTGGGCGAAGTGGAGTCCACACATGGACAAGCACGAGTGAAACAGCCCTTACTTGTAAAACAAATATTGTTTTACAATTTGGGCGTAAGCACCCAAAAATATTAATGGATAATTAAAGCGATACCAAAAGGTTTTTTTTTTTTTTTAAATGACAAACATGTTATATTTACCTCCTCTGTGCAGCGGCCCCGATCCTCCTCTTCTGGGGTCCCGCAGCGGCGCTCCTAGCTCCTCCTCTTCTCGAGTGCCTTATCAGGGAAGAGCTTTCTCTGGGGACACTCGTGCGGGCGCACTCCTGTTTCCTGTTGCTGAGTCCATTGACACAGACTGCAGGACTTGGCCCAGCCCCCTGGCTCCGGCATCACTGGACTTGAATGACAGAAGTGGGAGCCAATGGCTCCCCTGATATCAATCTACCCAATGAGCCCACAGCTGGAGCTGCTAGGCTTGCCCCTGGCGCAGGAACGATTGGGCTCAGGTAAGTAAAAGGGGGGGCTCTGGGGGGCGCTGCAGCAAAAAAGGTTTTTCACCTTAATGCATAGAATTCGGGTTTACAACCCCTTTAACTTTAGTTAAACTGGCTTTATCACCTAATTACTAACAACTACTTACAAAGCCACCAACAACTTAGCCCCCAGCTACATCAATAACCTGGTCTCTAAATACCAATCTACTCATTCTCTTCGTTCCTCTCAAGATCTCCTGCTCTCTAGCTCCCTCATCACCTCCCTCCAGGACTTTTCCAGAGCCTCTCCAATCCTATGGAACGCCTTACCCCAAACTGTCCGATTATCTTCTACTCTATTAGCTTTTCGAAGATCCCTAAAAACCCTCCTCTTCAGAGAAGCCTATCCTACCCACACCTAACAACTGCACTCTCATTTTCTCCATCAGCTCATCCCCCACAGTTATTACCTTTTGTCCCTCTTGACCCTCCCTTCTAGATTGTAAGCTCTAGCGAGCAGGGCCCTCTAATTCTTCCTGTATTGATTTGTATTGTAACTGTACTGTCTGCCCCCATGTTGTAAAGCACTGTGCAAACTGTTGGTGCTATATAAATCCTGTATAATAATAATAATAATTAGTAGGAAACTAATAGTGGTACAATGCATCACATAAAATGGTCTCACAGTATAAAGAGAATCCAAGTGAAAATGCAATGCTAACAACAATATAATTATATCTATATGAATCATATACACATGAAATAACCCAATATTTTGTTGAACATCATTGTTATATGAACATGTTTCTGTGGCTTGTAACTGCAGTGATAATAAAAGCTCACCACCTCTGACATTTGTTTTCAACTCATCGAAGCAAGACTGAAATCAAATCATGCCAACTGGTTTCAAGTAACATTTGAACTTCCTTATGACATTTTGAACAGATTCCCATCACATCACGTTGGATCCATCTTCTTCAGATTAGATATCACTTGTGCAAGAGCATACTAGGTGAATAATATGTTGCTATATTTATATAGCATTTTATAAACCCTATCTTGAACATCTTCTATGTTTACCTGATAAAAATACTAAGAGAGCCATTAAATGTGATCTGATTCAGAAGGTACAGACTTTATCAAATGCAGAATACAGAAAATGTGCTTGCATTTAAAGCTGAACCCCAGCCTTACTGTTAAAGAGGAACTAAACCCAGGTGGGGTTTACTTCCTCTAAAGTCCCCTGTAAATTAGAAGCATAACGGGCATATGCATCGCATAGTAGCCCATTATGTGCCACTTACCTGCAAACGTATTTTGCAAACGTATAGTGCCCTCTGGTAAGGAGGGGACCACTGGGGAGCACGCGTGAACAACACCTTTACCCCACATAACATTGGTTCTAAGGATAGGAGTTTAAAGGACTATCACTTTTGAGCACTGAACACTTTAAATTGCATGAAGAGTTATTATATGTTGTACATCTGGAGAAGAATTGAGGTCCTTGATCTGACATCCTTGGGTTCTTTAAATAACAGGAGCTAAAGCAAACTGTGAACATTTGCCTATGATCAGACAAAACAGACTGTTATGAACAGATCTTTTTCAGTACCTCTTCCAGTTTTATATAAAAAAACTTTTTTCGTTTTTTTTATATACTAGCACATGATTTAAGTATTTGTTATTTGATGTTATTTCATGAACTTTTTTTCAACGTTGTGTACACTTGTATAAATCACCAGTTAGGTTTTATTTCGGGCTGCATGTGTTTTCGCACAACTGACTATCATGATACGACACTTTGCAATATTAAGATCCACATGATTTTATTTGAGCACATAGGCACTTTATAAATTATAACGTTATACAAGAGGGTTGTACTAAAGAGGCTGTATACATTGTAAAAGGTATACCCCCATACTAGCGCACTATACTAGCACATTTTCCTATCT
The DNA here is from genome assembly GCA_018402905.1 of Glandirana rugosa. Taxonomy (NCBI): domain Eukaryota; kingdom Metazoa; phylum Chordata; class Amphibia; order Anura; family Ranidae; genus Glandirana; species Glandirana rugosa. The sequence continues at coordinate 1,400,322 of BLSH010468502.1, read as the reverse complement.
ACATTCAAAACCCAACACTCAGGCAGCGCCATATCCAACCATACCAAATAACAAATACCCACGGGAGGGAATTATTGGAGGGCAGCAGCTGAGTAACAAAATCCTAAGCGCGATACACATTTTCTATATAATTTACCTGCAAACTTAGCCTGCGACATCCAGCGCTGTCCCCTGTGCTGGCCGCGTCCATCTTCTGCCCCTCTTCCTTCCGGGGCAGCGACTCCGGCGCTGTGACTGGCCGGAGTCGCATGATGTCATTCCCGCGCATGTGTGCGGGAGCCGCCGGTCACGCCATGGTTGCAGTGGAGAAACGGCACGGAGGCCGTTTCTTCACTGCGCATGTGCCGAAATGACGTCGGCACATGCAGAACACTGCATATCTCCTGAACCGCGCAGGTTTGGGAGATATGCAGGGCACCTACAGGTAAACCTTATTCTAGGCTTACCTGTAGGTTAAAGTGGTTGTCACAGGTTGACAACCACTTTAGTCTTGCACAGTTATACAGGCTCCTCTCCTGTACTGAAACTGCTTAATCGAATTTCAGTGCACACTGTGAGCTTCTCACAGAAATATATCTTCCTATACTCAAACAAAAAAAAATCTCTTTTTTATCCATCCTTGTCTATGATGTTAGACAGTGCTGGATTATACATAGCAGTTTTGACAAAATAAACATAAAGAAAGTGTCATGTAACATGCTGATCACCATTGAAGAAACCTTCACTTGCTGGCCACACCCACTTTTTTGGCCATGCCCATAGGTTTGCGGTAGCAGCAGCATGCTTTCCACGCCAGATTAGCACCCTCACTTTTACCGTGAGCACCACCATAGCACCACCAAAAACATTTTGTCTGGAACTGCCCCTGCCCGGATTGGATTGGATTTGAATTTTCCCTCCAAGTTTTTTCTCTATCTTATCTTCTTAACATTTGGTAGTCATATCCCAAAAAAATCTAAGAAGTATCTTTTTTTTTTGTCTCATGGAGGAAATGTGAGAAATAACGTATATATTATATAATAAACACATAACACATACACTGCATATATCATCTGAGGAAAAAATGCTTATAAAATAGATTACCATTGGCCAAAAAAAATATGTCCTCGGATTTCATTTTTAAAAATCTGGTCACCGTAAGCTAGTGCCTCCGATCACTAGCCACACCAGCACAGTATCACTATACCAGTGCAGCCACCCAGTGTCCATGATTTCCAGCCACCCCAGTACAGTGACACCTTATCAGTACAGCCAGCCAGTATCCCTGATCATCACAACACTGATGCAATGTTGGCAGACCAGTGCAGTCAGCAATAGCATCCCTGATCTCAGGCCTGTACTGGCCATGGGGACTACCGGGACTTTCCCGGTGGGCCGATGGTTCAGTGGGCCGGTTCTTACGCAGAGTTCGGCCGGCGGGAGCGTGGCAACAAACAGCGGCGAGGATTCGGGGGAAGGTGGCTAGCGAGGAGGGCAGTTACATGTGAGAGCGAGCTCCGCCTCTCCCCCCTCCTCCCTCCCTAACCACAGAAGAGGAGCGAGCGCGGCCACCCCGGTGCTTCCAGAGACTCGATTCCTCCACCTCCTCTCTTCTCCAACTCCAAGAAGAGTGCGGCCCGGGCCAGAGGAACAGGACTGGCGGGAGGCAGAGGCTGCCAAGGAGCCGCTGGAAGGTGTAGAGGAGCAAGAGCACCTGCGGTCGGACCAGGGGGAGACTCGGCGCGCTGCTGGCCGTCAGGTACCCGGCATCCTACTCACATAGCTGCCCGCACACAGAGCCTGGGGTGAGGGGGGGGAGGCTGCAGATAGGGACAGAGCTATGTGGTCTGTCTCAGCCCCCTCCCTGTCTCTCAGCCCCCCGTCTCTCAGCCCCCCCTGTCTCCCAGCCCCCGTCTCTCAGCCCCCCCGTCTCTCAGCTCCCCTGTTTCTCAGGCGCGAGCGAGGAGAAGACACCAATCCCTCCCTCCTCCCCCCTCTCCGCCTCGAGCGAGAGTG
>BLSH010468502.1:1356813-1370391 GCA_018402905.1 Glandirana rugosa | reverse complement strand
ATGTGTGAAGTGTATTGGCATAACTGAATTAACATGATGCATGGTTCTAAGCTCTTCCCATATGCTGGCTACCAGGGTACAAAATGTCTTCACCACATAGCACTTCAATGTCTCACAGTGGTTGATAAACATCTATTACCCTATATATGATTAATATATACTGAACCAGTGGCTTGCTCCCAGAGGTTCGTGGACACAGAATGATGTTGATTCAGTACGCTTATTTCTGAGGAGCAACCGAAAGAGGAGGGATGTATTCAGCACTATATTGGGGGGAATGGGTGTTGTTAATGAAGTGAATGTCAGTATCCTGAGGAACAAACTCTCAGCCGTAGCGGCAGACAGTAAGCGGGATTTGTTGCTCAGAGAGAGATTATTGCCATCCTTAATAACATTCAATGAATACCCCAGGTTAAAGTGGCTCAAGATTTTATCTACCACTTTGAGAGGTTGGTAGAGAGTGTGGTGGTACAAGGCAAGAATGTATCATGGGCTTTGGCATGCACGCAGGGGCAGGCGGAATTATCAACCAACATCAAGCTGATTGTGCAGTCTCTGTATAAGGGACAGTGGCCTAATGAGTTAGCCCAGTAAGATTTTTTCCAAAACACATCATTTACAATAATCCAAAGTGGTGGTCTAATGCCTGGATGGGCTGCACTAATTTGGATTATGGAAGTTGTTCAGCTTACTCATTGATCCCAGATACAGAAGTGCAGACTCTGTCTGTCTATTCTGTGGTATCAATGGGCTCACTGACTGGGGATTCTACCTTGTTGCATTTATGGCTAAATTACCAACCTGTGGTCAGAGTGGAGGGAGACTGGAGGTAGGTTGATATTTCCCTCAGTCGGAGGCATGACCATGACATCCTGTGTATGTCAGATCAGTACGCCGCTGGGAATGTTGGGAAGATGTTTCAGGCTGTGTTCTGGATGGAAAGATCATTGCTGGGAAGGAAGCACCTGGGTATTATTTGGAACATAGAACGAGTTTGTTTCTTTGTCCTAAAGAATACAAATGTAATGTTAGTCATGGAACTAGGGTGTTCCTTGAATCTAACTGTAGCTAGAGGTGCATGGTATACCCTGGGCATGGTTTCTGAAATCCAGGCACAGGGATGTAATTTTGTGGTTTTGTCATTGTTTCAAGTTTAAACATGTGTGATCTGATGTTTATATAAAAGTTTCGCATTTATCTATGCAAATTGAGGGACGAATTCACGGTAAGGTCTCTGCGTACAAGTTGGAGGTTTTACTGCCAATTCAGCGTCACCGCGCACCACATATGTGCCAGAATTGCGGTAGGAAAGGCCATATTGAGCAAGCCTGCCTAATCCCGCCCCGTATACACAATGAGGGGTTATAGGAGGTTGGGGGTGGGATGCTTAAGGCGGTGATTAGAATGTACATGTATATAGTATGGTAACGGGTTGATTTGTGTGATAGTGTAGTTTGATATACCTGTATTAGATTAGTAATATGGGTGAATAAGGCCCTCCTCGAGGTTCTGTATCTGGAAGCTGGTTGAAACGTTGCTCTGAGTGTGTGTTGGTGAATGGTAAGTGAATGGACACCCCTTGCCTATATTGCACCCCCTCATGAAGAGACCAGGAAGGAGATAACACAGAATGGTGCCATGGATGCTGTCGCTGAAGAATGGTGGTAGGTGTATCACCCAGAGGCAAAGCGGCACATGTTGGGAAACCCATGCTAAGACATTTATGGGTTGTGCCATAGGAGCTGTTCCAGAGGAAGGGAGGTGTGTGCCCTTCAGGCAAAGCCGCACATGTTAGGAAGCACAACATGTTAAGACATTTATGGACTGTGCCATAGGAGCTGTTCCAGAGGAAGGGAGGTGTGTGCCCTTCAGGCAAAGCGGCACATGAAGCACAACATGTCAAGACATTTATGGACTTTTCCACGGAGGCTGTCTCTGAAGAAGGGTGGTATGTGCCCTTCAGGCCCAAAGCGGAATATGCTGAATGGCAACATGGTTTAATTTCATAGTTCTGCAGTGTCACTGATATGGCAGACCAGAGTTGTCTAATCACTGTGTGGGAAAGAAAGACATCTGGCATAGTTGGAATTTACAAGTTGACCCAGTGGGGTGGGTTTAAAAAGCAGAGAAACCCTCTCTTTCTATCTCCACTTATAACAGGCCAGCCAGAACAACATTTCGAGGACAGCCTAAGTATCACCTTATGTTATAGGCTGTATGATATTTTCTTAGTGTTTTTATGGTAGCATTTCTATTTTCCTTATAATAAATGTAATCTTTGCTTCATTGAAGCAGAGTGATTGATTATATATATATATATATATATATATATATATATATATATATATATATATAAGCTAACCTTACTATCATACTATTATCATTACTGTTATCAGAGCTTTAGTAGGCTAACGAATTAGAGGAATAGATGATTAATATATAATTACAAATAAACTCGGGGAAACCATATCCACCCCATTTTTATTTCAACGCTATAACTTTTGCGCAAACCAATAAATATACGCTAATTTACTTTTTTTTTTACCCAAGACATGTGGCTGAATGCATTTTGGCAAAAATGTATGACTAAAATTTAGTTTATTGTATTTTTGTAATAACATAAAGTTGAAAATATTGTTTTTTTTTCAAAATTTTTGTTATTTTTTTGTTTATATCACAAAAAATAAAAAGCGCAGAGGTGAACAAATACCACCAAAAGAAAGCTCTTTTTGTGGGAAAAAGGACACAAATTTTGTTTGGGTACAGCATTGTATGACCGCGCAATTACCAGTTAAAGCAGTGCAGTGCCAAAGTAAAAAAAGTGCTCTGGTCCTAAAGCTGGAAATCCTTGAGGGGCTGAAGTGGTTAAATTTGGTGTTATCGCTCTCACTCTCTCATACTAGTCACTGGAAGTTCAACATGGCACCTCACTCATTGCTAAAAACTCTCTGAGGATCTGAAAAAAAGAATTGTTGCTCATCATAAATATGGCCTAGGCAATAAGAAGATTGCCAAGACCCTGAAGCTGAGCTGCAGCACAGTGGCCAACACCATACAGCGGTTTAACAGGACAAGTTCCACAACACTGAAGAAATGACACTTTGCTACAATGTAAATGAGTGAGTGTACAGCTTGTATAACAGTGTAAATTTGCTGTCCCCTCAAAATAACTCAACACACAGCCATTAATGTCTAAACCACTGGCAAAAAGAGTGAGTACACTCCTAAGTGAAAATGTCCAAATTGGGCCCAAAGTGTCAATATTTTGTGTGGCCATGATTATTTTCCAGCACTGCCTTAACCCTCTTGGGCATAGAGTTCACCAGAGCTTCACTGGAGTCCTTTTCCACTCCTCCATGATGACATCACATAGCTGGCGGATGTTAGAGACTTTGCGCTCCTCCACCTTCCATTTGAGGATGCCCCACAGATGCTCAATAGGGTTTAGGTCTGGAGACATGCTTGGCCAGTCCATCACCTTTACCCGAAGCTTCTTTAGCAAGGCAGTGGTCATCTTGGAGGTGTGTTTGGAATCATTATCTTGTTAGAATACTGCCCTGCAAACCAGTCTCCGAAGGGAGGGGATCATGCTCTGCTTTAGTATGTCACAGTACATGTTGGCTTTCATAGTTCCCTCAATGATCTGTAGCTCCCCAGTGCCAGCAGCACTCATGCAGCCCCAGACCATGACACTCCCACCACCATGCTTGACTGTAGGCAAGACACACTTGCCTTTGTACTCCTCACCTGGTTGCTGCCACACACGCTTGACACCATCTGAACCAAATAGGTTTATCTTGGTCTCATCAGACCACAGGACATGGTTCCAGTAATCCATCCAAACGGGCCCTTATGTTTAAGTATGTGAAGTCCTATGCTCCAAACATATTACTCCTTCAAGAGACACACCTGATGGGCAGCAAAGTTTTAGCACTGAAAAAGCTGTGGATACAGAAGGCGTTCCACGCCACGTACTCCAATTTTGCCAGGGGAGTCTCAGTGTTGATAAGCAAGTCCCTCAACCGTACAGTGGATGCGGTCCACACTGACCCCTCAGGCAAATTTGTACTGGTTGTTCTGAGTATGTGGGGACAGAAATATGTGATAGTGTCACTCTATATCCCACCTCTCTTCTCTGATGAAATACTATACACCATCTTGGACCAGGTTTCCTCATACTACCCTGCTAAACTACTTGTCATGGGTGACTTTAATGCAATATATCTGTGAGAACCTCTTCCAAATCCCATGAGATATGCCCAAGTGATGTCTGGTTGTCTGACAGTTCCACTGGACCTCTGAACCAAGGAAGCCATCTCCTGTTCCATATATTCGGGCCTGAATATATTGGTTCTCTGGTAAGCCTCACATCCTTATGGTGGTGGATTTCACTGGGATCTGTATGTCACATACTTGAATTTACCTCGTTTCCTGGAATTGTATTATCCACTTGAACTCTACAGATGAACTCTTCATTGGACTTTTTTTGCACATATTGCACATTTTTGTATTAATTGCACAGTTTTTGGAGCAATTTATGGATTACTTGAATTAGATGTTTTGCATATGAATTTTGAATATATCAATGTTTTTTATTTGCACCAGCATTTTACACTAAGACGGTTTAATTGATTTTACACTTTGCTCTCTATATAAACCAGTCATTGTTTTTGGGTTGAGCGCTACACTTTTGGTACACATAAGTTATTGACAATAGTTTGGTTGTTGTGTGGCAGCTTACCCTCTCTAATTTATACACTTAGCGCGGTATCTATATTTTATATTTCCGGAATATTGAAGCCCATCTGCGGATCCGAATCCCTGCGTGATCGGAAGCAGGATTGGGGTGGTGTCCCATCTGATTTCCCCATATTGTGGCTGGGCTTCAGACTCTTTTGTGCTGTTTTCCATACCTCGGTGTCCGGAGCAGGGACATCAAGCAGCTATACTCGTCCGGCGCCAAACCACGCCCCAGCTTTTTTCTATTATGGGTACCCCAGCTGTCCAGCTTTTTTCTATTATGGGCACCCCAACGGACCAGCTTCTTTCTCTTATGGGTACCACAACTTTCCAGCTTTTTTCTATTATGGGTACCCCAACTGCCCAGATTCTTTCTATTATGAGTACCCCAACTGTCCAGCTTATTTCTATTATGGGTACCCTAACTGTCCAGCTTCATTCTATTAGGCCCCTTTCACCCTAGAGCGCTGCTAAAACAGCACTAAAGCGCCGGTTGCTTTTGCTGTGCTTTAGCGGGGATTTTCGGTCACTAGCGGGTCAGTTTTTTTAAGATGATGTGACAAAAACACAAAAAATACCCGCTTTGTGGTGCTTAGAAAGCTCTTTTCAGGTGCTTTGGAAGCACTGCCCCTTCACTGCAATGGGCAGGGGCGTTTTGGGAGCGCTGTACCTGCGCCAAAGATGCTGCTTGCAGGAATTTTCCTAATGTCCCACAAGCACACTGCCCCAGTGTGAAAGCACCCATTGCAATGAATGGGAGGCAGTTTTCTATCACTTTACAGACGCTATTTCTAGCATTAAACACCTGAAAACTGCCTCAGTGTGAAAGGGGTCTAATGGGTACCCCAACTGTCCAGCTTCTTTCTATTATAGATACCCCAACTGTCCATCTTCTTTCTATAATGTGTACTCCAGCTTCTTTCTATTATGGGTACCCCAACTGCCCAGCCTCTTTCTATTATGGCCATACCTGCCATCAGTCCCTGTTTTCCCAGCACAATCCCGATTATTGGACCCTTGTCCCGTTTGGAGTCTGGCCAGACCGTAATCCCAGGATTTTTGATTTTGATCTGTGCAGCCAATCGGCTTCTCTCTTCAGTGTACAAGTAGACAATTCTCTTGTACACTGAAGCCAGTTAGCTGCGCAGATTGGAGGCCCCTCCCCTCTCCACTGAATATACAGTGTCATGCACATGAGTGGGTAGGTGCGGGCAGTAGGGGGGTTGGGTGCTGTCTGTAAGGCTGGCTATATTACCTGGATCTATGAGGTTGGCTATATTACCCGACTATGTGAGGCTGGCTATATTACCCTGATATCTGATACTGGCTATATTACCCTGATCTGAGATGCTGGCTATATTACCCAGATCTGTGATGCTGGCTATATTACCCTGATCTGTGACGCTGGCTATATTACCCTGATATGTGAGGCTGGCTATATTACCCTGATATGTGAGGCTGGCTATATTACCCGGATATGTGAGGCTGGCTATATTACCTTGATATGTGATACTGGCTATATTACCCTGATCTGAGATGCTGGCTATATTACCCAGATCTGTGATGCTGGCTATATTACCCTGATATGTGATGCTGGCTATATTACCCTGAAATGTGAGGCTGTCTATATTACACTGAGCTGAGATGCTGGCTATATTACCCTGATCTGTGATGCTGGCTATATTACCCTGATCTGTGTTAAGACCGCCTCGGGGAGGGGATACACATCGTATGCTCCTGGAAAGAGAGGTCTGGTGGATCTTTAACTTAGCCACCAGGATTCCTGGTGGAATGAATTAAAGATACGATGTGGATCTATTCCTGAAATAATTTTTTCCCATTGTATACGTCCACATTATCAACTTTAAAACTCAACACACATATATAAAAACATGAATTAAGATTAATGAGAATGAATGGACATAATAATGGGCACAACACATAGCACCTTAGTTCTTTACATCATGCCATTGTTTATTCATAAGAAAATCATGACATGGGAATATTATCTTAATTAAAAAAACTTAAGAAATATTTTTACTATTATCATGATAATTCCCATATGCATCCGACTGTCGGTTCGTGATTTTAAAATGTATCATTTTATTTGTCTTCTTCTCTTCCCATAGGGGGACACATTTCGGTGCTAGTGACTCCCGTTTGGATTTAATCAATACTACAATCCCAATGGGAAGAGAGAATCATGTGATTTGTTTTATATCCTAATTGTTTAATTGCACACGAGTATTTATACATGAGTGAGTTCATCTGGAATGTTGTGCAGTGAACAAGGTATTTGTTGCCAAAACATGTTAACCTATCCTTTGTACATGGACGATATGGAATAAAGAAACCTTGATATCTGCAGTTCCAGTGTGCCGGCTCTCTCTTTATGCATTCAGTGGACTACAATTGGGAAGGTGGAGGACTTCCCCGAGTCAGAGCACCTGGTAAGGTGTGCCGATTAAATATCTGGAGTCAAGCTACGTTTGTCAGAGCGGTGTATTCCCATTTGCTGAACACGTGTCTTCCTCACACCACGCTCCACGTTAGGCTGACCCTTTGAAAGCATTCTGAAATTATCACACCACAGCAGTATTTCAAGGAATGTCATTCACTGTATAATTATCACGTCCATGCACTTATTGTGAACTCACAGAACCAACAGTATGGACTGCCAGACAAAGGTGTCTCAAGTGTTTACCAAAGATCCTAAACCCGTAACTGAGGAATCCGAATGTGTCATTCTTATTGGCAAATTGAAAAATGCTCTCATCAAGGAAACCAAGCTATGGAAAGAACGCAGAAGGACTCAAACACTATATCAGTGAATCCATGGTCCCAAGAGGTTTGAGCATCAAAAAGTTTCCCTCAAGCCCCTATTCAGAGGAATTTATGCTGGAATGGAACAAAACACTAACAAAATGTTCCCTGCATCTTATGCAGCTGATTGTTACACAGGAAGAAACAATGTTGTTGTCTATTAATGAAGAGATCACATCTATTCGCAAATCTTTGGAATTGTATCATAGTTTGGTAGCTTTTAAGCCAAGACAGACCCCAATCAATTCACAAACGAAGGAAACGTGGCTAACGGAATGTAAGGAGACATGTCAGTTTCAGCTCACCTGACCACTCTGATTCACATTGGAAACATCTGATGCTGCGGAAGGGAGTTCACGCACAGCTTCACGGAGTTCAATGAACTCGGTCTTCACAAAGGATACAGACCGAGTGGAAAGCCAACAGCCAAAAAACTCCTTAGAGACATCAGATCAAAAGAAAAAGAAAGTAAAGGGAAAAGAAAAAGAAAGACCGGACGGGGACGGCGGAACAGCAAAAAGACAGCAATACCCTCGCCAAGCACGCAAGAAAGTATAGCATCTGGGGGACATAATGGTAATGTAGCCAATATTATTAACCTCTCAGATGCGGTACTGTCTAATGCTGAACTTTCACTTCTTGCAAAAGATCTTTCCTTCTCACCTAAAATACATTTTGATGTCTTTAAAACATTGTTAGATGTTAATCGCTTTGTCAGAAATGTGGTTTTAAGGAAACACTTCTCAAGAGAGAGAGATGCCAGTGTCTCTGAGGTTACAGACCTCCAGTGTGAGCAGCCAGATAAAGATTTATTTGATTTTAGAAACTTAGGCCTCATTTACACTGCTGCTGGTAAATGGACGTTTTGAGGCATTTGGGCGTTTTTTCAGCTGCCCTTGAACTTTCCTCTATGTTATCTTAACAGTACATTTACACAGCGTCGTTTAAGGTAGTTTCTAGGCAGTTGAGTTTAAAGGCTTTTTTTGGAACGCAAAAAAATGGGTTCAGATGCCAGTTCAGAGGCATTTGAAACGCCAAACAGCTTGTAAACGCCGCTAAACACGCTTAAACATGGTAACTCGCGTCTAGGACCATTTAGTTTACAGGCATTTCCATTAAAAAAAAATTCTTTAAAAACGCTCCTAGACGCAAACGCTGCTAAACGCAGCATGCAAAACGTGTCAAAACGGCCGTTTTAGACATCGGCTTCTAGCTGTCAAAATAAATCGTTCAGGGGAGGTTAACATAGCATCCCATGTAAGTGGAGCCTTAGTAGTGCGCTCAACACTGGAGAGTTTGGAAGCAGAGACGACGGATGGGATGCATGGGATAGAGGATGATGATATACACATCAGTAATAGATTCTTCTATCCCATACAACCCGTAACAATGCTGTGGATATGTTCCAAATGCTTGTAGAAAGGGATTTGGTGGAATTGGGTGAAAAGGTAGAAAGACCCCCTAACTTTTCTAATGACAATTTAACTAGTGCCCACGGACTGGCAATAAAATCGTTAAAATCCCGCAATGATATAATTATTAAACAAGCTGACAAGGGTGGGTAAATTGTCATCTTGAACTCGGAAGATTACTGTTCAGAGGCTTTACACCAGCTGAGTGACATTTCTACTTACTGTACATTATCTAATGACCCCACCACCGAGTTCAGACGACTCTTGTCCCACTTATTGGATACGGGTTTAGATATGAGAGTTTTGACCAGTGAAATGGCGGAATATCTTTTGGTGTCTAACCCAGTGGTCCCAGTCTTCCACCATCTACCCAAATTCCACAAGAAGTGTCCAAAGGTACAGGGGCACCCAATAGTGGCAGGAATAGGATCACTTCTTGAAAGACTGGGCTACTGGGTCGACCAATATTTACAACCCCTGATCACAAGACTCCCCGTTTACTTGAAAGATACCACGGCGGTTCTGAATGGCATGAAACAGGTGAAGTGGTCGCAGGGATGCAGTTGGATAGCGATGGACGTCAAGTCATTATATTCCTGCATCCCGCATAACCTGGCGGTAGAAGCCGTAAGATACCACTTAAAACATTATGGTTCCTATTCTAATGAACAAAGGGAATTTATAATTAAGGTTGTGGGCGTCCTTCCGAGACACAACTACTTCATATTTAATAATCAATTTTACCTGCAGAGTAGAGGTGCCTCAATGGGAGCCAAATTCTCCCCTTCATTGGTGACCCTATATATGGGCTGGTGGGAAAAAAATCTCATCTCCACTTCCAATCCTTTTCTAACCCACATAGGTTGGTATGGAAGCTATATAGACTACCTGCTTCTTATATGGTAAGGCAACCCTGGAGACATAGGGCTACTCTTAAATTATTTCAACACCAATACATTGAACCTAGAGTTTAGTTCAGAAACACACCAAGAGAGCATTCATTTCTTAGATATAACCCTATGGGGCAACATTTCTTCAGGTGAAGTCCATACTCAGACATTTCGTAAGGAATGTGCAGGTAACTCTTTGCTTTTAGACACAAGTTGCCATAACTTACAATACGGTCTATTTTCATTGGGGAATATATCAGGGCCAAACGTAACTGCTCTATGAAACTCAGTTTCGATAGAGAATGGGAAGTAATTTCCACAAGATTGCGTATGCGCCAATATGAAGATAGAGACATGGACAAAGCTATAATTATTGCAAACAACAGAGACAGGATGTCCCTTCTTGATCAATCAAAATCAAAGAGAAAGAAACAAGGGAACAAACTGGACAAACCTTTAACTTTCGTGATAGCATATTCCTGTGAGTTCACTAAAGTAAAGAATATAATATTGAAACATATACCCATCCTGGCCACTGACAAGGACTTGTCATCAGTGGTCCAGACTGGATGTAGATTCTCGAGTTGGCGGGCAACAACACTGGGGGATGTTTTGTCCCCCAGTCTGTTTCAGAACAAGAAGCAGAGGCAGACATGGTTATACGCCAGGGATTATTTTTCATGTGGGGTAAAAACCTGCCGGTTCTGCTCCAAACATTGCAAGAAGCCAAGTAGGGTACGTTCGCGTAACACCAATAAAGAATTTAAAATCAGAGACCACATAAATTGTGGCACAAAAAATGTGGTATATGCCAATGAGTGTACCAAATGCCATCTGCAATATGTGGGATGCACCATGAGGGCGTTAAGAACTAGGGTCAGTGAACTTTATCACGGAGCATCCCAAATTGCAGATAAGGGTTTATTCAATGTCTCTAGACATCTTAAAAACGAACACTCATCAAACATGTCCTCGTTTGGTTTTTATGGCCTAGAAAGAGTTAAAAGACTTCCTCGGGGAGGGCATTAACATCGTATGCTCCTGGTAAGAGAAGTCTGGTGGATCTTTAACTTAGCCACCAGGATTCCTGGTGGAAGGAAACAAAGATACGATGTGGATCTATTCCTGGAATAATTTTTTCCCATTGTATACGTCCACATTATCAACTTTAAAACTCAAACACATATATGAAAACATGAATTAAGATTAATGAGAATGAGTGCACATAGCAAAGGGCACAACAAATAGCACCTTAGTTCTTTACATCATGCCATTTTTTATTCATAAGAAAATCATGACATGGGAATATTATCTTAATTACAAAAACTTAAGAAATATTTTTACTATTATCATGATAATTCCCATATGCATCCAACTGTCGGTTCGTGATTTAAAATGTATCATTTTATTTGTCTTCTTCTCTTCCCATAGGAGGACACATTTGGGTGCCAGTGACTCCCGTTTGGATTTAATCAATACTACAATCCCAATGGGAAGAGAGAACCATGTGATTTGTTTTATATCCTAAATATTTAATTGTACACGAGTATTTATACATGAGTGAGTTAATCTGGAATGTTGTGCTGTGAACAAGGCATTTGTTGCCGAAACATGTTAGTCTATCCTTTGTACATGGACGATATGGAATAAAGAAACCTTGATATCTGCAGTTCCAGTGTGCCGGCTCTCTCTTTATGCATTAAATGCTGGCTATATTACCCTGATCTGCGCTATATACCATGATGTGTGAGGCTGTATACTGTGATCTAGCAGGCTGCGCTATATACCCTGATCTGTGAGGCTGTATGCCATGATCTGTGATGCTGGCTATATTACCCTGATCTGTGAGGCTGTATACCATGATCTGTGATGCTGGCTATATTACTCTGATCTGCGATGCTGGCTATATTACCCTGATATGTGAGGCTGGCTATATTACCCTGATCTGTGATGCTGGCTATATTACCTTTATGTGAGGCTGGCTATATTACCCTGATATGTGATGCTGGCTATATTACCCTGATCTGTGATGCTGGCTATATTACCCTGCTATGTGATGCTGGCTACATTAACCTGATCTGTGATGCTGGGTATATTACTCTGATCTGCGATGCTGGCTATATTACCCTGATATGTGAGGCTGGCTATATTACCCTGATATGTGAGGCTGGCTATATTACCCTGATCTGTGATGCTGGCTTTATTACCCTGATATGTGATGCTGGCTATATTACCATGATCTGTGAGGCTGGCTATATTACCCTGATCTGTGATGCTGGCTATATTACCCTGATCTGTGATGCTGGCTATATTACCCTGATATGTGAGGCTGGCTATATTACCCTGATCTGAGATGCTTTCTATATTAATCTGATCTGTGATGCTGGGTATATTACCCTGATCTGTGATGCTAGCTATATTCCCCTGATCTGTGATGCTGGCTATATTACCCTGATCTGTGAGGCTGCATACCATGATCGGTGAGGCTGCGCTATATACCATGATGTGTGAGGCTATATACCATGATCTGGCAGGCTGCGCTATATACCCTGATCTATGAGACTGTATGCCATGATCTGTGATGCTGGCTATATTACCATGATCTGTGGGGCTGTATACCATGATCTGTGGGGCTGCGCTATACTCCATGATATGTGAGGCTGCTCTATATACCATGATCTGTGTGGCTGCACTATATACCATGATCTGTGAGGCTGTATACTATAATCTGGCAGGCTTGCTATATACCCTGATATGTGAGGCTGTATACCATGATCTATTAGGCTGCACTATATACCATGATCTGCCAGGCTGCGCTATATACCCTGATATGTGAGGCTGTATACCATGATCTGTTAGGCTGCGCTATATACCATGATCTGTGAGGCTGCACTATATACTATGATCTGTGAGGCTTCGCTATATACCATGACCTCTGAGGCCTATATACCATGATCTGCGAGGCTGCACTATATACGATTATCTTAGAGGCTGCGCTATATACCCTGATCTGTGATGCTGGCTATATACCACGATCTGTGGGGCTGTATACCATGATCTTGCAGGCTGCGCTATATACCATGATCTGTGAGGCCAACCATGGTGCCGGGATGATTAAAGCGATAACACCAGGTGTTTGGAGTATCTTTATCTGTTGATTGTTAAACATTCTGGAATACACATATTGTCAGGGATACCATATGCAGGTATCCAGCAGGGATGGTCAGATCAGTTGGCTGCACTTAAAGGAATCAGGACTAGGTGTAAGGTGAAAATATCAATATATTTATTAGACAAATAACACACACTTCCAAAACCAAACATAAATGAGCAAGTAAAAGATGAAAACACACCAAACCCCAAAATAAACACCTATCTGACTAACTAAATACAAGTGAAGAAAACACACACTTAGCAACATGCAATAAGCAACCAGGGATACCAGATAAGGGGAACAGGGAGCCAGGTACTGGGAGCAGAAGGAGAGCAAGGGAGCAGGTTCAGGAATCAAGTCTCTGGGTCTGGATCGCAGATCAGGGATCAGAGCAGGTCAGGGATCAGAGCAGGTCAGGTTCAGGCATGGACACAGCTTGCAGGGAAAACACTGAAGCATTGGGACAGGGAGCAAGGCGGGCTTATATAGACCCAGCAGACCCATCAGATTCGGGCGGAACGAGGGACAGGGTTACGAAGTCACAAAAGGGACGTTCGAC
>BLSH010468502.1:1320715-1335873 GCA_018402905.1 Glandirana rugosa | reverse complement strand
TTCTTCATTTTGCAAAGAATTGTGGGAAAAAATTACAACTTCAAAAAACTCACCATGCCCCATACTAAAAACCTTGGAATGTCTACTTTCCAAAAAGGGGTCATTTGGGGGGGTATTTGTACTTTCCTGGCTTGTTAGGGTCTCAAGAAATGAGATAGGCCGTCAGTATATCAGGTGTGATCAATTTTCAATGATTTGCACCATAGCTTGTAGACTCTATAACTTTCACAGAGAATAAATAATATCCACTAATTTGGGTTATTTTTACCAAAGATATGTAGCAGTATAAATTATCGCCCAAATTTATGAAGAAAAATTACTTTTTTGCAAAATTTTTCAATACAAACTAAAAAAAAGTTTTTTTTTCAAAAATTTCGCTACTTTTTCACTTATATTGAAAAAAATAAAAAAACCATCAGTGATTATATACCACCAAAAGAAAGCTCTATTTGTGAGAAAAAAATGATAAAAATTTTGTTTGGGTACAGTGTACCATGACTGAGTAATTGTCATTTAAAGTGTGAGAGTGCTGAAAGCTGAAAATTGGTCTGGTAAGGAAGGGGGTGTAAGTGTCCTGTATGGAAGTGGTTACATTTTATATCCTTTTTTTTCACACAAATAGAGCTTTATTTTGGTGATATTTGATCGCCACTGTTTTGTTTTTTTGCTATATAAATGAAAAAAGATTGAAGCTATTTTCTGTTATAAAACATATTCAATAAAATCAAATTTAATGATAAATTGAAGCCAAAATGTATTCTGGTGCAAAATCCCAATAAGTGTAAACCACTTGCCAACCTGCTGCAGTACATTTACTGTGACGTGTCTGCCCGTACAGATACAATCTTGTGCCTGTATGTTACGACTGCTGTCATTCGCTGCAGCATAAGCTGATCAGCGGGTCTCGGACAATGATTTACAGCCAGCACCCTCTGATCCGCTGAGTGAATGACAGAAGAGAGCCCTGTGTAGATAAACAGGGCTCTCAACAGACAGCAGCAACGTGTCGTTGTGTGTTTTTTTTTTCCTCTCCCTGCAAAGTCGCTCTACCCAAAACAATTTTTTAATGCTTTGCATAGTTGGGACTTATTAGAATTCGTTTTGTTGCTGTCTTTGACCCGATTGGGGAAGTTTTCCATTGCTTCCTTTAGGACCCTAGCATCAGAGCAGGAATTAAAATCTAGCCTTTCCACCATATTGCCAAAGCTAAAAAAAAAAACTTTAAAGAAAAGTTTTGTTTGCAATTGGACTTTATTGTATGTTTATATTTATCCAGTTAGCTTTGTCGTAATTTTTATTTTTTACTTTGTTTTTGGATTGCAGTTGTGATGCTGATCCATCGGCTCTTGCAAAATATGTTCTTGCGTTGGTGAAAAAGGATAAAAATGATCGAGAACTGAAGGCGCTATGCATTGATCAGCTTGATGTTTTTCTTCAAAGAGGTACCTTTTTCTTTATTCAAAGCTTGTTGTTTTTTTTTTTCCCATTAAGAACACATACACAGCTGTTGCGTTGACTGACCATGGTACTATTTCTGTGCGAGAAAGTTATGCCATTTATATGGCCTCAAACATGTGGGATAGAATACAAATCATATATGACTCTTCCCTGTACTCCTCTTCATGCATTTTTTAATTTCATTCTATTCATGCTGAGCTCCAGCTTTTAGTGAAGTGAAAATCGTTTGTTTGGACCAAGCTGGTCCAATCACCTTCACTAACAGATGCAGCGGTTGTTAACTCTATGTAGCTTCAGCTACCTAAGTATACTGCCCTGTGTTCCAGCAGTGCCATGGGAACTTCCCGTTCTGCTCCTGGAACAAAAATCTGGTTGTGCTTTGCACTGCTCAGCCATTCGCATGGAATCTTTGTATTCTATAAATGAATACACAGCTTACTCTGATTGGCAGAGCCAGAGATGTGGGTGGGTGACATCACAATCCCCACCTCAACCAATCAGAGGAAGCTTTTTGTAGAATACATACCTTCCCTGTGTGTTGCTGAGCAGTGTACAGCCCAACATAATTTTGTTTTATGCATGAAGGTAAAAAAACATCTGTGTGCAGCAGCCCCCCCAATACTTGAGCCGCTTTGCGCACATGAACCTTGGCTCTCTGGAGACTCTCCCTCCTCAATGGCTGAGACAGCAGTGGAAGCCAATATGGGGGGCAACAGGGTCAAGCCGCAGCTGTGTGTGAATGGACACGCAGAGCAGCAGCTCGGGAGCAAGCCTTTTTGGGTGCCCCCATAGCAAGCTGTTTGCTCTGTGGACACTTGGCAGGGCAAGAGGAAGATGGGGGCCACTCTGTTTAAAACCACTGCACAGAGCAGGTAAGTATGACAGTTTTTTTTTTTTTGTTTTTGTTTTTTTTTTTCCCAACTTGCCTTTAAATATAACTTTAATATAGTTAAATGAAACCTTTGGAAAAAATATATATTTTTTTCTAAATAAAATACTTGTACTGTGCAGTGAGTACTTGCTGAAAGAGCAGTCAGCACATTGTAAACACAGTGTGAAATCCTTCTGCCCATCATCTGCTCAGTTTTCAATAACTCGGTTATACAGTCCCTTCCTTTTACAAACAGTATGATATAATTGCAAGTAACTCATGATGCTGGTAACTATGAGCCCAAATGTTTCTTGGGTTTATGATGTCAATGGCTTTCAAAGCTCTCTGTGAGAAACATAGTGAAAGCAACTGACAACCTCAAGCAAGAAGCTCCAGAGGAAGGGCTTAATCATTTTTTGTTTTAAGCATGCAAGCATTAGGAAACCCATTGGTTCACACAGGGGCGACTTGTCAGGCGACCTAGTCGCCTGAGAAGTCGTGCTCCGTGCAGTGCAATGGAACCATTCTAATAGGAACGACTCAAGTTGATCCGACTTAGAAAAAGGTTTCTGTACTTCTTTGGGGGCGACTTCAAGCGACTTGCATTGACTTCTATCACAGAAGTCGTTTGCAAACCGCGCTGAAGTTGCGCTGTGCGGGACGGCTTCAAGTCACCCCTGAAGTCGCATTGCCCCTGTGTGAACTGGCTCTAACTGTTTTATATATTTAAAATTTTGCTGCTACATTTTCACTTGGAGTCATTTTCGTCCCCATGCCTTCTAAAGTATTGCCAAACCATAAGTACTTTTCATTTGAAACATTTTTGTTTGTGTTTGTTAAAATTTGTTCATTTTTTAACATATTTTAGAAACCCAAGGCTTTGTGGATAAATTATTTGAAGCTGTGAACACCAAGAGTTACCTCCCACCCCCTGAGCCTACATCAACAGTCACTGTAAGAGAAGATGCATTAGAACATCAAGAAAGAGAAGTGAGACGAGAGGAGGTATTCATTTATAGATTGTTAATCTTTCTTATGCTTGTAAAATAGTCACATTCTAAATTTAATGGGCAGTTTACTTGACAGAAGTATTGTATTTAATTGTATATCAGTAGCAGTCTATTTAGCCAAATACTGTTAAATTGCTGGGTTGGCTTGGCTCGTTGTCTCCTGCCTGAGTCGCTGCATTCCTGTGAGTTGCCTTTACTCTTAAGGCTTAAAGTGGTTGTAAAGGCTCAAGGTTTTTTTTAACTTAAGGCATTCTATATATTCTGGTATTTTGTGATGGGTTACCAGCCGCCCCCCCCCCCCCGATACTTACCTGAGCCCCCTCTCGATCCAGCGATGTCCACGAGACCCTTGCCTCTCTGGGGGCTTGCACTCCTGATTGGCCCCCGGGCTGTGACTGACAGTAGCGGGAGCCATAAAAGCCAATCAGGAGATGGGCAGGGCTGAGCCACAGCTCAGTGTGTGAATGGGCACAGAGCCACAGCCCGGGAGCGTGCCTGCTTGGGTGCCCGCACAGCAAGCTGCTTGCTGTAGGGGCATCTGGCAGGAGTGAGGAGCCAGGAGCTCCGGCGTGGGACCCAAGAGGAGGAGGATAGGGGCTGCTCTGTGCAAAACCACTGCACACAGCAGATAAGTATAACATGTATGTTGTTAAAAAAAAAAAAAGAAGCTTTGATATAGCGCTAACACTCTTTAGAGGTGTTTTTTTTTTTTTTTCTTCTGTAGCAGTCTGTTTAAATACTGTTGAAAACTGCTTAGTCATATATTAAGTTATGTTTACATCACAGACAGCAGAATGACTAGCAGGCAAATTGTTAAATCTCCTATTCTCCACTTTATACACTTTAAGTAAACCTGCGGTGAGTAGGGTTTTTGCCCTTTGTGACCAGGGATCCTGCTTGGTGCTCAAAATTCTGACTTCCTCCTAAGAGTTAATTAGTCCAATTCTGGTTTAGTGTCACTAAAAGGAAAGGGAAGCTTCACCAGATTCAAATTTAGTGACCCATTCTGAAAATGTCAAAAACGGTAAATAACAAACCACGCTTACTCACCTATATGGCTTCAGCATCGGCATGATGTCCCCCGTCGGCTCTAAGCCTGAGAATTGAGCCTTCATGTGACTGCTCAGTTCTCAGGTCCCCTCTGACCACCCACCTGGGCCAGTTGACTAGAATGCTGGCCAGGAGAGGAGGCGAGAGTGGCTGGCTTAGGCTCTCAGTGGTGTGCCAAAAGGCTGAGGCATCTGGGTGGATCCCAACATTATTATCTGGCACACAACCAGAGGCTTGGGCGGCTCTGTTACATCTGCTGACTGCGGGCTTTGGCACGTTTGGTTTTTTTTTTGTTTTGTTTTTTAAAAAACAAAAATTTACTATCATTTTAATGTACTCCATAAAATTATTAAAAGAGAAGTATGGCCAAACTCATCTGGCCATACTTCCCTTTTAATAATTTTATGGAGTACATTAAAATGATACTAAATATTTGTTTTTTAAAAAACAAAACAAAAAAAACCCAAACGTGTCATACTTACCTGCTTTGTGCAAGGGTTTTGCACAGAGCGACCCCAAACCTCCTCTTCTGGGGCCCCTTTTCGGTGCTCCTGGCTCCTCCTCTTCTTGAGTGCCCTTACAGAAAGCTGCTTTCTATAGGGGCACTCCATGTCCATTGACACAGACAGTAGGACTTGGCCCCGCCCCTGCTCCCATGTCACTGGATTTGATTGATGGCAACGGGAGCCAATGGCTCCTGCTGCTATCAATCTATCCTATGAGGACCTGAGACAGTGGCTGGAGCTGCTGGGCTTGTTCTCATCACTGGAAGGATTGGCTTCAGGTAAGTAAAAGGGGGAGTCTGGGGGGCTGCTGCACAACAAAAGGTTTTTCTATTCCATTCTATGCATTAAGGTGAAAAACATGGAGACTACAACCCCTTTAAGGAACACAAGTCCCTCCTCTTTGCTCCATCTGATTCACTCCTACTATTGTTTGCTACAAAATGAGGTTTGGGGTGGGAGGGGGTATTACAGGCTTTCCTTTTTAGCTTTGTTTGTCAGTGCCTAGTCTCCTGAAGGCGGCAGCATGACCTAATAACAGCAAAAACAAATTAGCGGTATGTCAAAAATCCTATTTTTTTTTTTTTCATGGCTTCAGCAGGATTTCAGGTTAAGGGACTATGTTGACAGGCATTTGTTCATGCCATTTGGATTTTGCATTACCATACAAGTCTATAGGAATGCATAGCGCACTTAAAATAACAGGTCACAAGGAGGTCAAATGAAACTGTCAATGAATTCTGAATATGTGTTAGACTGATGCCGCTAACACAAGTGAACTCTCCTGAATTCAGACCAGTACCCTATTCTGGTATTTTGTGATTGGTTACCATACTTAAACCTTGCACATATGAACTTGATTGAATAAAACTGCCGATAAATACTGTACATCGACTTTGTGTCTTTTTGACTCTGGTAAGAATTTCTATTTGTATTTCCTTTTTAGAATAGAGATGAAGAAAGGGAGAGAAGAGGCTCAAGAAGAACCAATCATAGTCCCCAGCCTTCGACTACTCGTCATAGAGAAAACAGGTAACTTAATCTTAATAGCAGTGGATACTTCTTTCTTGTGTCTATCATGTTCAGTTTTCAAAAAATTAAGATTCATTGCTACTTGGATCTATCAAAAAAAAAAAGTGGAATATATTTCATGTAAATAGTTCTGTGTTTTTGTTGTGTCCATGCATTTACCCCTCACTTGTGCAAGGTGATTAGCTCAAGATGCCCACTTCACCATTACTTGCATTAGTACTTTTGTATTGAGCAGCATGCTTCAGTAGGCTTGGATTCTTTGCTTTCAGTTTAAAGCAAATGTAGGTTGTAGCCCTTGTTCGGTCCGTTCTTGCCATATAGGAGCAATGAGGAGCTTTTTATTTATTTATTTTTTTGTTTAGTAAGCTGGCAGCGGCCATTGTGATTGATGCTGGATTTACAACAGAGGATGTTTTTTAGGCTTTTTATTTTATTAAGAAATTACTTGTCTACCATTTGAGTGTCTTTTGGCTGCACCTGTTGTTTTTTTTTTTTTCTTCCTTTTCTTTAGGGAGAATGAGTAAGGATACTCATTCACTTGTGTATTTGTGGGTGATGCTCCCTGGATGCCTCATTATTTAAGGAGCTCCCGGAGTTGTGGGGAAGAGGGACAAGGTGCTATGCTAGTGTGGTCTCCCCCCCCCCCCCCCCCCCCGGCCAGGCAACCCCTTTGTTAAGGGCCTGTTGCCTAGTATGATCTGGGGGGGATCGCCTATCACCTGTCCAGGCCAGATAGGCTGCATATTTGAATTTTAGGGCCTGGTATGGATTTTTCAGGGGGCGTCACATTTTTATAAAGGGGGAAAAAAAATAAAAACATTTAAATTGCTGGCAAATTACATCATTCATTGCCAGCTTTTTTAAAAAAAGAAAAAGAAAAAAAAAACACTGCACAAAACTCCTTCAAATGTCCCACAAAAGACAGTGAAAGTAAAAGGAAATCCCAAACTTGGAATTGTCACCAGAAGAGGAATAGAGGGGAAATCTTTCAGTGGGAGCGCTAGTACTTGGTGACCCAGGTGAGAACCAGGGCTTCTCTCACGTTGAGGGATTTGCTTCCTGTTTTTGCTGGGACAGGACATAAAGGAAAATCTCCCCTATAAGGGCACATATGGCAAACAAAAAACCTGACATGATATAGCCCTCTCTTACTCTATTGAAAATAAAAAAAATATTTTGCCTTTTCTTTAATCTGTATATTCTTAAGTGTCAATTGGATTTAACATTGGTATTACTGCTGCTCCTTGCAAACATGTCTAATTTTATTTTTAAATCTTTCTTGATCACTTCTGAGCAGAGAAAACAACCGAAGACGAAGTAATTCTGACAGAGAGAGCAACTCCACTCAAAACTCTTTTAGGGTTGGAGGACCTGAGCCAAAACAAGATGTGGACACCACCTCATCACGTTTAGGTGGTAGCAAAGTACAGAGTTCAAAAACTACAAGGTAAAAACTGTCTGTGTTCTTTTGGAAGAGTTGGGGTTCTTTCACACGAGCGGAGCCCGTTTTGACGGGCTCCGCTGCTCAGCGGGGATCCATCCCATTTATCCCCGCTGAGCCGGCGGATGACAGGACAGTCTCTGCACGGAGTGCAGAGACTGTCCTGTCACAGCTCCATTCTGCTCTATGGAGAATCGGAAGAACACGGACCGTCTGTCCGTGTTCATCCGATCCGCCAGACGGATGGAAAATAGAGTTTCCATCCGTCTGTTTTTGGCGGATCGGGTGTCAGCGGCCATGTCACCGCTGACATCCGTCGCTCCATAGAAGCGTCCGTTCGCCTGAAAAACTGACAGGCGGACCCGAATGATCTGCCCGTATGAAAGGGGCCTTAAAGTGTAGCTCTTTAAAAATTAGTTTTTGGTAGGGTAAGGCAAGGCTTGAGCTTGAGCTGAATCAGCCTTTCTGTGTGAAAAGCTTCTAGTGAGTTCAGAAGAGTTTTTTTTTTCATTTGCCAAATGTCCGTATATTGACAAAATCCACTATAGGTTATATAACAGCAATTCTCTGCCAAGCAGGCTCAAATGGGTTTCTCATTGTGAAATATGGACCTTTGTTCATGGAACTCTTTTGTAAGTTCTGTAGAGGCCATGTTGGATATGGAGAGGTGAGTGGATCACCTCCATAGAGTTTGAGTGTTGTATAGACCTGATAAGGAGTTGGCATCCTGCCCCAGTACACCCAAAGTGGTAAAAGGTTATTGCAGCATGCATGCTATAGCAATCTCTTCTTTATGTAGTGTTGCATCTTATATTAGATGTTATATAGTGCGTTTTTCTTTGACATCACGGGACACAGAGCAGGCCATATAAACATTACATACTGGGTTATACGCCGCCCATAGGTGAATGGACACTGGTAATTCAATTCAGACAGGAAGTACTGTCCCTATATAACTCATCCCCACTGGGAGCACTTCAGTTTTTTTTTTTGCCAGTGTCTTGAAGGTGGATGGTCACTTCTACAGCTCTGTGGAACTTCTATGCTGGTTCCCACACAGGTTCTTTATAGATTCATGGACAGCCTTCATACTGGATCCATTTCAAACTGCTATTAAAGCTAAGATAAATGGTACCTGGGCCTCGCTAAGAAGACAGAAGAATATTGTGAGGTTTTGCCTGTAATGCGACCATACGTGGCGCTGGACCCCTTCGTACAGAAAAGCCTGGGACTCCAAAACCAAGCTACTCCTGCAGGGTGTTGTACAGGTCGAAGGGAGTGGACCCTCATACAATAGGGTACCCGGTCCTTGAAGGTCTTTGAGCTACAGCCCACAGTGATGGGTGGAGGTTGGGCCTGCAGTCTTCTCCAGGCCCTGCGGCAGGAATGGTGAGTAATACCCAATCGGGATAATATTACTGAACCCAGCTGGCTTCCTGCAAACCTAGGAAAAAGTTTGTTTAATATTTCCCTCCTTTTGCATGCACTTCTCTTTTCTCACCACCAGAGGGCTTGGCTAGGAAAGCCACAATCATTCTTGGGTATTGCCTGCAGTTCCTGTGAAGTTGCCACCAGGGGGAGCCTGCGCCGATGCTAATCTGTCCTTTCACTATGTAAGTGAATGGATGATCAGCGTGCGTGTGTGATCACCACAGGAGTATCAGGAAGTTGCCAGAAGCAGTCATGGAGCTTCTGCAGCGTGAGGCGGACGGTGCACAGTGCTGGGTAGCAGGCTAAAAATCCTCCTGGTGGCACGCGAGTTTGGGGGTGAGCAGCTAAATGAGGCTAGGCAGGAAGCTGAGTTGGGGGAGGTGGGCTAAGCCGTGCATGCACTAGCAGCCATGGCTTCCAAGAAGCACACTGGGGGGAGCACCACTTCCTGTAATAAAGCTAGAGGCACAGGTGTGTTATCCACAGCCCCTGCTGAGGCTAGTCGGACCACTGTTGCCATTGCTTCCCCCAAGAGACCAGAAGCTACCGGGTAATCTGAGCCGCTGCGGCTGTCTGGTATTGTAGCTGAACCCTCATCTGTTTCCTCAGTTTGTTACGAAGGATGACCTGTCGGCAGCCTGACTGGGCTTAGAAGCCAGGATTGCTTGTATGATTTCTTCTACCACACAGGATAAGAAGCGTGACAGGTCTGAGCCAGAAGTTCCCCCAAGGACACCTGCCTCTCAATCTCAGAGGCTTCTGATCCAGGCACTTACACATAAGGTACGTGTAGCGTTCGGGTTACTTCCAGCGGAGAGTCCTGTGAATGTGTATTCCTCGGGTCATTAAAACTCCAAGGTGCGCAGGGGTTCGCCTTGCACCCTCTCCTTGAGAAGGTGATATATTCTGGGTGGAATACCCAGACAGATTGTTTATTCCTTCTAAAGGGTTTTCTGTGGTATATACCATGGAGGAAAGCTTTTTGAGAAGGGGCGGGGTACCAGCTGTCCATCCAGCAGTCACATCCCTAAGTAAATCCCTGACCTGCCTTGTTGATAATGCCCAGGTGTTATGGACCCTTCAGATAAAAAACTGGAGTCCCTTATTAAAGGCTTCTTTTTCCTTAGCTGGGCATCAGTGCATTTTTAAGGAGTTAGGTCTACAGTATAGTGTGCAGTTGGTCTGCAGGAGCTTATTTGTTTTTACTGTTCTGAAGCAGCATAGAGGCTGCATTGGATGCATATGTGATTGGCTCATCCTGCATGGGCCCTGTTGCAGTTGATCAGGGGCATGCTTGCAAACTGGCTTAAATGCATGGTTGCTAAAAAAGCAAGTTCGCCTAAATTAATGTTTGCTGGAGTCCGTGTTTGCTTAAACGAACGCATTTTAACGAACGCGGTTGCTAAAACACATGTTGGCTAAAACACAGGGTTGCAAAGCAACTCGTGTCTGCATGGACACGTGTCTGCATAGGTACATGTTGCAAGTTTGCATTGATGCACTGTCGCATGATGCATAGCACACATGATGCAGTGACACCTGAAGCCTATGAATGCATGCTTGCTTACTTACATAAGCACGTTTTGCATAAATACTTGCCTGCTTGCTTCCTACTCAAACCGATGTTTATGCTGAGAGGTGACGTGAGAGGCAGGTCTCGCCGATGGCTCTGTATATGTACTGACCTGCCGCGCCGCTGGGCCACGCCCTCAGTCGAAGTCCTGATGATGAACCGCGTCAGGGCGTGACCCAGCGGCACCAGGAAGTTACGTGTGCGTTCCAGCGTTAGGAAGCGGAGCTCCAGGCTGGTGAGAGAAGCTGAGGCTCGAGCTTCCAGGAACAGCGGTGAAGTAATTTAAACTGTGGATTGTTGATGCAAAGTTTTTATATATATCTTGTAAGTGTGTCTGAGCGGGGGGGCATTCAATAAACCTTTTTTAGAATACTACACTATATTCGTGTTTGGTTTTTTGCATGCCCGAGCGGGATCAAGCACCTGATGTGATTTAGAGGAGAGAGTCTGGTGAATGTATCAAGGTGCAGTCTTATCGGTAGTCTGTAAGTGCAAGTCCTGGCGAGTTATTCACGAGGTGCAACTTGATGGTGATTGGTGCACATTACCACCTAGAACTGTGCTTCACATCTGCTCTATTTCTGTGTCCTCACGGTGTGTGGTCCCTTCATATTGTCTGTCGAATCAGCTGTCGCCCTGTCAAAGGGTGAAGAAGCGCTACTTTGGATATTAGTCCACTTTATAGACATTGTTTAAATTTATATCCATTTCGATATGATACTACTCAAACCTATTTACGGTCCCGAAGCCAAAGGGGGAGGTAAGACCTATTCTAGATCTCAAGGCCCTAAACCAATTTCTTGCGGTACGGCTGTTCCACATGGAGTCATTCCGCTCAGTGATTGCCTCGCTCCAGGAAGGAGATTTTTTGGCATCAATAGAAATCAAGGATGCATATTTGCATTTGTCAATTTTGCTACCTCATCAAAGGTTTTTGTGTTTTGCAATAGAACAACGACACTACCAGTTCTGGCTCTGCCATTCAGGATCGCAATAGCTCCCTGACTGTTCATAAAGATTCTGGTTCCAGTGCTGGGCCTTCTAAGGTCACGAGGGGTCCTAATAATGGGATACCTGGACGACCTCTTTCTCATAGATCAGTCTCGCTGCAGACTCAAGCAGAATGCGACCCTAACAAACCAGTTTCTGGAAAGCAGGGATTGGGTCATGTATGTATGTATGTATGTATGTATGTATGTATGTAAATCTTTACTAGACCCAGCTTCCAATAGATACGCCCGGGAGAGTGGTCGCTGCATCCCGAAGTCTTTTGGGGTAATTTACCTGCGTCTGGGGGACGCCAGAGGTGGATCTACTGGCGTCCCGATTCAGCATCAAAGTCCAGCAGTTGTTTCCTGAGCAGGGGATCCTCTAGCTATAGGAGTGGGTGCTCTGCTGACTCCATGGGCCCAGTTCTCCTTGATTTATGCTTTTCCCCCAGTCTCTCGTCTACTGAGAGAGATTGCTGGGTTTCAGGCCCTGTGTTGTCCACAATGTTAAACACTAGGAAGCTAGTCGCCAAGAAGATTTATCACAGGGTCTGGAAAGCTTACATTGCGTGGTGTGAGGCCAGGAAATGATATCCCCGCAAGTATATGATTGGTAGAATACTAGCCTTTCTTAAAGCAGTAGTAGACTTGAAGTTGGCTTTAACTACGATCGAACGTCAGGTTTCTGCCTTTATTTTCAGAGGCCTTTGGCTTCTCACTCTTTGATCAGAAGTTTTCTTCAAGGGATAACTCGTTGTTGCCACCTGTTAGATTTCCTCCCTGTCCATGGGATTTGAATTTGGTTTTGTCAGTGTTGCAGAAGCAGCCTTTTGACCCTATTGGTGAGATTCCCTTGATTGTTTTGAGTAGGAAACTAGTCTTCCTTTTTGCCATCACGTCATCCAGAAGGGTTTCGGAGTTGGCAGCTCTTTCTTATAAAGAGCCATACTTGAGATTGCACCAGGATAAGCTGGTGCTGTGGCCTCTTCCATCCTTCCTACTGAAGATAGTGTCAGCCTTTCATCTCAATGAAGATATTTTACCTCCTTTTTATTCTCAGCCCTCCACCGGATGTGATGTGTGCTGTTAAGATCTATCTGAAGAGATCTGCAGACATCAGGAAGAATGATGCCTTTTTGTTTTGGCTGAAGGCCCTAGGAAGTGTCAGGCGGCATCCAAGGCAGCTATTTTGCCTGTGGATTCGCCAGCTGATTACTCAAGCTTATGGTTTAAGGGAAAGGTTTCCCCATTCAGACAGTGGCACAGATTTGTAAGGCCGCTACATGATCATCATTGCATGCATTCACAAGATTCTGTCAAGTGGATGTTAGGGCGGCAGAGGATTTGGCTTTTGCCTGCAGTGTGTTAGGGGCTGCAGTATAATTGTGCTTGTGTCTCTCTCCCCTCAGGGACTGCTCTGGGACATCCTAGTATGTAATGTTTATATGGCCGCTCTGTGTCCCGTGAAGTCAGAGAAAGACAATTGGATTTTTTATACATCCATACCTGTAAAATCCATTTCTTTCAAAGGACATCACGGGACATAGAGGTCCCTCCCCTCTCGGTCTTTGTGGAGTTCACAGCTTGCTACAAAACTGAATTGCTCCCAGTGGGGAGGGGTTATATACGGGCAGGACTTCCTGTCTAAATTTGATTACCAGTGTCCATTCACCTATAGGTGGCGTATAACCAAGTATGTAATGTTTATATGGCCTGCTCTGTGTCCCGTGATGTCCTTTGAAAGAAATGGATTTTACAGGTAAGTATGTATAAAACCAATTTTTTAAAAAGGAAATTCTTTCGCACTCAGTACTATAAACGTGTGTACTAAATCATTGTTTAAAGGTATGGCTGTGAATTTTATTTTTGGTGTGTTTTTTTTTTTTTATCTAGTTTTTTTAGAGGGTTCATTTTGTGTTCCATTACTTTGGCGTTTGGCAGAAAAATACTTATGTTTTTAATTTTACATTCAGGAGTAGAGATGACCGTAAAAAAGAGGACCGTTCTCGCAAAAGGGAGTATGATCGGAACATGCCTCGTCGAGACTCATACAGGGATCGGTACAATAGAAGAAGAGGTAGAAGTCGCAGCTACAGCCGAAGTCGCAGTCGCAGCTGGAGTAAAGAACGACCTCGTGAAAGAGATAGAAGCCGCAGCAGAACAAGGAGTAGGACTAGGAGCAGAGGTTGGCATTTTATAACCTAGAACAGGGGTCTCCAAACTTTCTAAACAAGGGACCAGTTTACTATCCTTCTGACTTGAGGGGTGCTGGACTGTGGCCAGTGGTATTAGAAAATGTCCCAGTCTCAGTGGGATTAAACAATGCCACATCTTTAGCTAGAGAAATAACGCCCCATCGCTGGTGTCAGTGGAAGGAATAGTGCCCCATCGTTGGTGTCAGTGGAAGGAATAGTGTCCCATCGTTGGTGTCAGTGAAAGGAATAATGCCCATTCGTTGGTGTCAGTGGAAGGAATAGTGCCCCATCATTGGTGTCCGTGGAAAGTGGAAGGAATAGTAACTCCCCATCGTTGTCAGTGGAAGGAATAATACCCCATTGTTGGTGTCAGTGGAAGGAATAGTGCCCCATCGTTGGTGTCAGTGGAAGGAATAGTACCTAGGGATGCACCGAAATTTAGTCCAAAAATGGCATTTTCGGCAGGTGGCCGACAGAAAAAAATGCAGATAATGAAGCCGAAAAGGGGGCGGTCCTCCCGCGCCACCGAGTGCCCCACACGTATTATCCTGGCAGAATCCTCCCCTCCCTCCTTGCGAGTGTCAGATCATGCAGCTCACCAGTGCCTTCTAGCGCGATCTCACGATGTGTCAGCTGTGTGGAGCTGTATTGAATCGCCGTGCAGCTCTGTAATACCATCTAGGCAGACTCTTTTGATGGACGGCACAATGATCCAAAGCTGGGAATCATTGTGCCATGTGTCATAGGAGGCTGTATAGGAGGCGAGACATTGTTACAGAGCTGGCTGGCGATTCAATACAGCTCCGTGACACCGCGTGAGATTGCACTAGTAGGCACTGGTGAGCTGCATCCATGGGCGTCCGTACACAGACACTCAGGGCTGATCCTGGGCAGCAACGGACCCTGGGAACAAGGCGGCGGGTGCTGAAATTAGATGCCGTTCACCGGAAAAACCCATCCACTTGCTCCTCTCCTCCCCCTCCCTCCTCCGATGGCTGCTCCATCCTCTGCTCTCTGTGTGTCACTGTGTGCAGGTGACGGCTCTGGTCGTAGTGGTGCTAGGTGGAGAAGATCTATTCTCCACATTGCTCTGTCCACTCCACCTCCCAGCATGTCTGCAGTCTGCCCTGAGCAACTTCACACACATCCCCTCTGATGCCCCTCCCTGCTGGTCTGTGAAGGAGAGGCGAGTGGGAAGATTAAAGCAGCCAAGCCGAAAGCCACACTGATAAACTGCTGAATGAGCCAGAGAGCATTCCAAGTGACTGAGCACTTTCACTGACATCCCCATGTTTCTGTTTCTCTCTCTCTCTCTCTCTCTCTCTCTCTCTGACCTCTCTCTCTCTGACCTCTCTCTCTCTGACCTCTCTCTCTCTGACCTCTCTCTCTCTGACCTCTCTCTCTCTGACCTCTCTCTCTGACCTCTCTCTCTCTCTCTCTCTCTGACCTCTCTCTCTCTCTCTCTCTGACCTCTCTCTCTCTCTCTCTCTGACCTCTCTCTCTCTCTCTCTCTCCTCTCTCTCTCTCTGACCTCTCTCTCTCTCTGACCTCTCTCGCTCTCTCTGACCTCTCTCGCTCTCTCTGACCTCTCTCGCTCTCTCTGAC
>BLSH010468502.1:1294011-1314478 GCA_018402905.1 Glandirana rugosa | reverse complement strand
CTCTCTCTCTCCAGTCTCTCTCTCTCTCTCTCCAGTCTCTCTCTCTCTCTCCTCTCTCTCTCTCTGACCCCTCTCTCTCTCTCTCTGACCCCTCTCTCTCTCTCTCTGACCCCTCTCTCTCTCTCTGACCTCTCTATTTTTTAAAAACTGTCATTTTCGGTTTTCAGCAAATTGCATCCTGCATTTTCGGTTTCGGCACGAAAATTCCTATTCGGTACACCACTAATAGTACCCCATCGTTGGTGTCAGTGAGACTAATAGTGCTCCATCATTGGTGCCGTTGGAATGAATACTGCTCCATCATGGATGCTGTTGGAAGAAATGGTGCCCCGTCGTTGTTGTCAGTGGGAGGAATATTGCACCTATTGGTGGTGGTAGTGGGAGGAATAGTGCCCCATTGGTGCCACTGGGAGGAATAGTGCCCTATCATTGTAATCAGTGGCAAGAATTATTCCCCTATTGGTGGTGTTAGTGTCAGTAAGGGAAATGGTGCCCCACATTGTGTTTCAATGGCAAGAAATATGCCCCCATTGTCGGTGTCACTAAGAGTAATAGTGCCCCAAGGGCCAGCTAAAGGCAAGCAAAGGGCCACATCTGGCCCCCGGGCCACAGTTTGTAGACCACTGACCTAGAACATCAGCTTCAGACTTTTTCTGTCCAATACTCAACTCAATTTAGCAGATTACATTTTTTAAAAGAATGTAGGCAGTGCTTTATCGTACCAGGTGCTGTTTTCCTGCTTTTTATACAAGACATTTCTGAATAATTGAGTGCTTGCACTGCTTCCGAACTTGAGTGCAGTAATATATTGGGGATCTCCCCAACTTTAAAACATATCTAAAACCAAAAATTTCATATTTTTCACTTCCCAGTGTTCAAATGTGGTGACTGTGTTTAATAATTTATTTTGTTCACTTATTTGCACCTGGTAATCTTGCTAACAACAAACCTCTTAGTTCTCTCCATTACATGGGGTAGGGGAAGTGAGCACCGTACAGAAGAAAAATAACATTAGTTTTTGTTCTCAGTTCAGTTCACAGAAAGTATCAGAAAAAGATTTTTTTTTTTGGCAAGGTCAGTAGGGTATATTTGCTGAATGTGTTCTTTGCCCGAAAAAAAAATGGATGCAACCACCACATCTAAGGCCTGTTAAGCTGCAATATATTACATCTTTATGCTTGAGTTTAGTTATTTTAATTTAAAATGGTTATTTCAAAATGTGCTGCCACATACAAACCTGTACTTTGCCTTGACTGCTATGGTATCATTTTGATGGATTTGGATACATTTTAATAAATTACTATTTAACCACTTCAGTACTGGGCACTTTCACCCCCTTCCTACCTGTGCCAATTTTCATCTTTCAATGCTGTCACACTTTGAATGACAATTGCCTGCCATGCAATGCTGGGCCCAAACAAAATTTTTATCATTTTTTTGGAGACAAAGCTTTGTTTTGGTGGTATTCACCGCTGAGTTTATTTTTTGCTAAACAAATGAAAAAGGCTGACCATTTTGAAAAAATAAAATGTTTTTCTTAGTTTCTGTTACAAAATTTTGTAACTAAGTAATTTACCTCCTTCACTGATGTGTTCTGATGAGGCTGCACTGATGGCCATGGATAGGCTGCACTGAGAAGGCATTAATATGCAACAGTGATGGGCACTGCTGATGGGTCGTACTGATGGGCAGCCTGTATGGGCACTGATGGACACTAGCATCACTGGTGGGCATCGCTGATGGGACTGCACTGATAATCAGTGCACTGATTATCAGTGCAGAACCCCCCCTGCCAGGAGAGCCGTTTTAACAGCTCTCTACTTACACACTGTCAGCTCAAGTAGAGGAATGACGATAACCGGCACTTTCTATTTACGCTGTGATCAGATGTGATTGGACACAGGCTCTTTACCGTGATCCGGGATGCGGTGTGTCTGAGCGACACACCACACCATTGATCGCTGTGCATGAGCGGCTTGTTCTGAAGGATGTCATATGATATGATTGGCTGTCATTCTGCTATAGGCCAGGCAGAAAGGTGTTAAAGCACAACTGTACCCTTAGTATATTTCTTTAATTAAACCCCCTGCCAATTCTGTGAGAGCAATCCGCCTGGGAAAAATTATATTACTTCCTCACCATTCAGAGATTTTCCCCGGCATGGCACAGCTTTTGTAAAAGAAATCCTCGCCATGCCCTCTTCCTATAGTGTCGTGTTTTCACAGTTGAAATGGGTTCTGCTTAGGATGTTTTTCCTAGCAAAGGCTGTGCTGCTGAAGGTGCAGTGATCATGGAAGTTCAACACTGGTTCCATTGGGCAAGTAAGTATGGGCATTGAGGACAACCCTGGTAATAAGGGAAAAAGCTTGAAATCCAGAGTTGGTTTGTGGGGTGGTGGAATGCTTTCAGTGAAGTTACTTTGTAATGTAGTGGGGAATGTTGACTAAGCTGGTTAGCATGCATGGATTAAAAAAAAGTAGCATTTAAAATTACTTTTAAGGCATTTTTCACAAAAGTTGTCCTTTATGGAACAGGAACAAGTAATCTTTGTTTTTTGATTCAGAGCGAAGTGATTATACTTGGTTAATTTAGCTTGTGGGCCCAAGCTTCGCAAGCTGGCTTATGTTGCCAGAGCAACAAATGGTAGTTGCGCTTGTTCAGAAAGTATTGTGCCACATACAAGTCTGTTCACGCTCTATGTACGGAGACCTGCTTTTTTGGCACTTGAAAAACACTGGTGTCCGCAAGGGCACTCTGTAAAACAATGATGCAGAGTAGAGAGGTGTGAAGAAATTCAGCATGTCTGCATTCTATCCCCAGTGCAGTGGAACTCTCCTGATGTTTATGTCAGTCTGCGCATCGCATCACAGCTCAGCTGCGGGACATAGAA
The DNA here is from genome assembly GCA_018402905.1 of Glandirana rugosa. Classification (NCBI taxonomy): domain Eukaryota; kingdom Metazoa; phylum Chordata; class Amphibia; order Anura; family Ranidae; genus Glandirana; species Glandirana rugosa. The sequence continues at coordinate 1,311,588 of BLSH010468502.1, read as the reverse complement.
ATTTATGAAATGCCACTTTGTGATTATAGCAATAAAATTAAAAGTAAAAAAAGGTTAATGCTGCCTTGCATTGCAAAGATGGAATGTACTGCCTATACAGAGCCACACACCAGCTTGTTCTCCTTTTGCAGGCTCTGAACTAGCCCCTAGTTCCCTCTAGCAGTCTTGAATTAAAGAAAACTCCAACTGGTATCATATACTGTAGATGTTAATCAACTTTTTTGACAAAAATATCTGTTTTCAGCTTCAAGAACATGTATGCTTTTGCCAGTTGTGCCTAACGCTTTCAAAATGATTATTCCACAGATAAAGATTCAGGAAAACCAAAATATGAGCTTGATCGAACAGAAGCATCAGACAGTAGCTATCAGGCAGGCTCCTCCATTCCCCACATTGGGTCAGCTCATTACCCTGTTCCAACGCTTAGTAGTACGATCACAGTTATTGCACCATCACATCATGGGGGCAGCACAGCTGAAAACTGGCCGGAATTCCATGAAGACCAAGTGGACCACAGTAGTTATGGAAGACCTCCCATTCCCAAAAAGCGCTGCAGAGACTATGATGGTATGTTTTCAGTCTTTGTCAAGCTATACATAGTGAGATATGAGTTTAATTTTCCATTATTGTGTCTGTGGTCCTTTGTTTTACAACTGTTGCTTACACATGTCAAATCTGAATTACACTCCAGACACTGGGACTTTCAGAAAGGAGAAAGGCATATGGCAGCTATGCTCATCCCTCCCCTCTGCTGCCCATTCAGAGAAGCTTTTGTATCTTGTGAATGTATTGACATACTACAAAAGCTTCTGTGAATGGGCAGGAAGAGGTAAGGGGGCAGACCTAGCAGCTTCAGTGACTCTCCTGTTCAAGATGACTAGATCTGAAGGTTAAGCGCTGCTCTCCTGTGACTACAGTAGTTGTCTTCCAGCAGTACTATAAAGCTGTCAGGTATAAATAATGGACATAAGCACAGATGTCATGCACCACGCTGGACTTCATAGAGTGCCTTCATTTATTACAAAGGTGATGAATTACTAGAAATTGGCTTTAAAGCCCAGTTGAGGTCTCAAATATTCTCTGCTCCTGTACCCTTTAATGTTTGGTTTTGCAGGAAAATCCTTAAAATTGCTTTTTTTTTTTTTTCTTACTGCTGCATACAACCCTTACAGTGCTGCACTCTGTGCTGGCTGATTAAAGGAGTTGTGAAGGCAGAAGGTTTTGTATCGTAATGTATTCTATGCATTGAGCTAAAAGAACCTTCTGTGTGTAGTAGCCCCCCCCCCCCAGCAGCCCCTGATTACTTACACGAGCCCCTTCTCTGCAGTGATGTCTACGAGTGTCTTGGCTGTCCCAGACACTCCTCCTGATTGGCTGAGGCCCAGCAGCGGCGCCATCGGCCCCCGCAGCTGTCAATCAAAATGAGTCAGCTCTAACTCTGCTCGGGTGCCCCCTGTAGCAAGCTGCTGGCTGAATGGGCACTCACCAGAGGGGAGGGGTCAGGAGAGCCGAAGAGGGACCCGAGAAGAGGAGGATACGGGCTGCTCTGTGCAAATCCAACTGCATAGAGCAGGTAAGTATACCATGTTTGTTGTTTTTTTTAAAAAAATGAGCCTTTACAATCACTTTAACAGTCACAACTCTCAGAACAAGTGTCTTTACACCGAATTATATTACAATGAAGTGGCAGGTGTAGAAAGGCAAGTTTACGTTACAGAGTGAACTCAGTCTAACGGTAATGCATGTTAAATTATTTTTACACCCTCTGCACAGCTGCTGTAACAGGAAAGTGCAGGTAAAACTAAGAAAATGGAGGCTGTTAATACGTCTCTGACTATATATCTATTTCTGTGACTTCATTTGGGCATTAAAGGAAACGGCCTCAAAAAAATGAATACTGTAGTCTGTCACTACTGAGTTGTCCTTTTTGAGAATGCCGTTTACTTGATAATATTGATCCAGTTGCTTTACTACCTTGTGAGTTGCTAATCTGGAAAACGTGTTCAAATAATAAGTGTGCACTTTTCCTCTGACCTCAATAGCTGCATTCTTTTTTTGGGTCCATGACTCTGCAATAAACTTTCAGCTGTCAGACCCTGCTCTCCACTTTTAACCTCCGTTGGCCAGACCTCTTTTAGTATTTTTCATGTTTCTGTCATGGTTCACTTTTTTACTAACAGCTTTAATTTTGTAAAATACAGGATACATAGAATAATGGTGCTGTTGATTTTGTACATCTCTTGATAGTTGAGCAAATGTTTATTTGAACAATATTTTCTATAAAAATACACTAAATCATTATTGGCATACACAAGCAACATAGCTTAAATTCCTACTAAATCTAAAAGATATAACTGTTGAGTTAATAGCATATATTTGTACATTTTTAAAATCGAAGGTACACAGCTTGCGCTAAAAACCAGGACGTTGGCTTTATGCGTTGCAGTAATGCCTGAACTGCAGTGCCCTGTTTGTTATAAATTTATACAAGCATGCATTTTATCACAATGCAGCACTTTCCAACTCACAGCTACACAATGAGGTGCATAAAGTTGAATGAATGAAATTCAAGCACTACGATGCATTTTAACAGCTCACTGCAACACGTGCACTATGCATACTAGCATGCACATTTTGGCAACAATAATGCTTTCTCCCTGCTGTAAATGGGCTGTTTAATGCTGTATTGCAGTGCACCAGCACTCATAATGTGCATTACTGCAATGTGTGTCGTGCGTGTGTGTAATTTCTTAAACATTAACCAGCTAAAACATGTTCATTATAAATACAAGAGGAATGAGTGAAAAATGGTTTTATGTAGGTTACATATATGCATATCAGCAATATTGTGTTCTTTATAGAGCCACGTTGCTAGCATCAGAATACATCTATTTTTCTCTATATTTGTCTGGTAGTTCCCTACATACATTCCGCATGGACATTGTACAGAATTAGTGTTAAGATAAGTCAGCATCATTTCTTCATTTACATGGAGCGGAAAGGATGTTTATTATTAAATATACTTCTTCTATTTCAGAAAAAGGATTTTGTATGAGGGGTGATATGTGTCCATTTGATCATGGTAGTGATCCTGTGGTTGTTGAAGATGTTAACCTACCTGGAATACTGCCATTCCCAGCACAGCCACCTGTTGTAGATGGACCACCTCCACCAGTACTTCCACCCCCACCCACGCTTCTTACTCCTCCTCCTGTAAATTTGCGACCTCCAGTTCCTCCACCGGGTCCTCTGCCACCCAGCCTTCCACCAGTGTCGGGTAATGCTTTGTATAGATATTTGCTACATGTTGTTACTATTATATTTGTTCTAAAATTAAGGCATTGTACTAAAAGTAAATCTTTCTTTTAACTACAAAGTAGCAGGTCCTCCTCATAGCTGCCTCCCTATGCTAATACCTGTCCTGCCACCTCTATCCAGAACCCTTGGAAACGCCTAGTACTTCCCAGTATGGGGAGTATGTGACCGCCTTCCCTTTCTCCCACTATCCAGTGCACTTTACCCCAGTGGCCAGTTTACAGACTGGAGCACTCATGGAGATTCAGAAAGAAGGTTGGTTGCCAAGAAGCTCCAATACAGATGGTCTAGGAACTTGTAGAGGGATATATTTTTGGGTGTGTGGACAAAGCAGAAGGGGAACCTATTGCTTTCCACATTTTCAGAGTGTTGCAAAGCTTTTCCCATGTGTGTACTGTTTTTCTGGTCTGATTTCTTTATTTTTCTTCTTGACAGGCCCACCGCCTCCTCTTCCGCCATTGCAACCTGCTGGCATGGATGCTCCCCCAAACTCTGCCACCAGCTCAGTTCCTACTGTTGTGACTACTGCCATTCACCACCCACCTCCCCCTGTGGCCCCACCACCTCTCTTCTCCTCAGGTATGTGTGCTGCGTGTTCTTTTTAAGATTTCAGTTTGCTGTATTAAGGCCCCTTTCACACGGTCATTCCGATCAGGTTCGCCTGTCAGTTTTCAGGCGGACCTGGTCGGATGCTCCATTCAGCCCTATGGAGCGGGGATGTCAGCTGTGACATGTACGCTGACACCTGCCGCTATCCAATCCTGTCCGAGGATCGGATGAAAACGGACAGGAGGCACGTTTTAATCCGATCTCCATAGAGGAGAGCGCTGCTCTGACAGGTCCGTCTGCACAGTGAGGGGAGACGGACCTATCATCCGCCTGCTCAGCGGGGATCAGCGGATTGATCCCTGCTGAGCAAAACGGAGGCCGTACACGGACAAGCTCATGTGAAAGAGCCAAAGCCCACGTGAAATAGCCCTAACCATTAAAAATTTCAGTATGTTTGTTTTTAGTATGAGAACTCTAATACTCCAGTGCCAAAAACAAGTGTGCAAACTTCTGTGGTCCTGTGTTTTGATGTAGAAGATTTATGCATGGCTAGGTCTTATAATTTGTACTTTTAATCTGCATTTTCAGGAGCACCCATACCTTTGTTCCCAGAAACGTACGAAGCTGATGGCTATAATCCAGAAGCCCCAAGCATGACAAACACTTCTCGACCTGTGTACAGGCATCGTGTACATGCACAAAGACCTAATTTAATAGGCCTAACCTCAGGAGATATGGATTTACCACCTAGAGGTACAAACCTCTTTTTTTTTTTTTTTTTTTAAATTCTTGGTTTATTTGGATGTCTATTTTAAAAGCTACATGTGAAAGAAAACCAGTGCTTACCAGTCCGCCTCTTTTCTGGAAACATTCTCTAACTACTTTTGAACTGCTGCATATTCAAAAATACCTTGTTGGTGGGGGTTATTTACCCAGTTTCTAAGCGGCTCCAGATGGAGCGCCATTGGGCAGCCCTTTAGCCTGTTAATGCCAGTGAACCAAGGCTGCTCTGTTCCTTCGGCACACTGTCTCACTGAAATGTTTATTAACCCTTCATCTCCCTTATACTGCTCATTTGTACATTATACCTTAATTTCCATTCTCACTGTACAATAACACATTTAGTTCCTCACTCTGTAAATTAATTGTATTCATCTAGTTTATCATTACCAAACTTCATGTTTTAACCCACTCAATACAAACATGGTTTTTCATTTCCAAAAAAATTGGCAAAACATTTCATCTTTGGGGTGTCTACTTTACAATTCTTTATGATATTTTTTTAATATAGAACAGTGATTAATAAATATGACCAAATTACAGCTTTATTTGTCTAACACAAATTATATAAAATTAAGTTGGTTACAGTGTTGCATGATGGAGTAATTGTCCAAAGTATCGCAGTACTGGAAAGTGCAAATGGCCTGGTAATGTAAAGATTTTACAGGCTGGTACTTAAGTTAAGGTGCTACCAGTGTTCTTTTTAATATGGAAAAACCTTTTGTGCTGTTCCCAAACAATGACCATAAAAAAAATCAATAATGAAAGATGAATTAATAGCTACCTTATAAATAATAAACATGCAAAATCAAATCATTAGCAATGGCGTGCCTATTTAAATCCGTGCAAATATAAACTTGTGAATACCATACCTGAAAATATACAAAGCATCCATCATAAACTTAGTCCATAAAACATCTGCAAGTCCGTGATTAGACACACAAGAGGAAATATAAACGTTCCTGCCACGTTGTGCTCGTCAGGTGCAAATCAAAACGCCAAGTGATTAATCCTATAGGAGAGCAGCTCATCATCACAATCAACCCCTAAGATTACTGGAAGGTCTGTTATACACTTTTGTATAATCCACTCTGGACTGCCGTCTTCATGTACCAAACTGAATCACAGATGGATACATTAAGAAGAAAATCCCATATGCATGGAAGAGGAGGTTTAGAATAGTGAAGAACTGATTAAAAACTTAAAAAAATAAAAAGGTTACACTCACTTGCCTTAGGCTGCGGTTTTGATTGAGCCCAGAATGTGTCATCAATCCCACAAAATGCTACGGGCTCCACAGACAAGGCATTCCCTTGCTGACATATGCCCTATGTATTACTGTGACTTGTGGCCATTAATGATAAGTAATTTTAGGAACACTTTGAATATCACTTTTGGTAGCAAAGTACAAGCTCCTTTTCAGCTCAGATCATAGACCTGAAATTGTCTCATGGCCAGGCTGAGACAAATACTTGTCAATGGGTATTGTGTGACCTTGCAGATACCTTATATCTGACTGATCTCCGAGAAGGAATCATTCTGGTTGGATTTTTTTTAAGCGTATTGCTGAATGTTGGCTGGTGTTTTACTGATTGGTTGGACCTGGACCCATACCATGAGCCTTAAAGCGAGGCTATACTCATTCAAGCTGATTATATAAATAAGCATTGCCAAATATTTTTGAGTATCAGGTCTTAAATTATTAATTTTAAGAAATGTAATTTTATAGGTTGAATAACTTGTTGGTTTATGCCTATAAAAATTGTGTGATAACATTTTTTTTTTTTTTTTTTTAACCACAGAAAAACCTGCCAACGGTAATGTGAGGATTGTTGTTGAATCTGAATCCAGGAAAAGGAATCTTCCACCTGCAGAAGTTGCAATACCTGTAAAAAAACCCTGGTTTGACAAGTATGTTTCATTAATAAACTATCTACAGTGAGAATTACTGATAGTATTGCATGTTATAGAGTGATGTTTATATCTTCAATATACAAAATGTATTGTGGGGATATGCCTAAATATGGCCTCAGCACTGAAGCTTGAGAATTGACTTCTGGCCACCATTTTAACCCTTCAGTACTAACTTTGTCCCAGAAGGGTTTTTCCAAGACAATCCACTTCTCCAAGCAGAACAAGCCTCTAAATAGTTTGGAAATAGTAAAGCAGGGCCAGAAGAGAGAGAGAGAAAACCGAATTCTTAAGCCGGCCATAGATGCTTCAAATCTAGGCCGGTTCAGCAGGGATCGGTCGAGATTTGGACCATCTATGGACAGGCTGGTACAACCAGCATGTTAACTTTTTCATGCAAGGCGGGAGATAGACGTGTGTGTCGGGGGAGGCTGCTATAAATTAGCACACTGTTTGTCGTCTAAGAGCAGAGCTATGCACATCTTCTTCTTTGCCTATGAGGAGAGGGGGTGTGAGCCTTTCCTCCAATTAGCTGTCTTGGCTGTATTCCAATGATGCACTCCCAGAGGTAACCATGAAGAGAAAAATGTTAACACGATCTCCACTTTCTAAAGGATATATACAGAAGAAGACAGCAGATATACATGTAATACTTGTATAGGGAGATTCGTTTAATCCCTGTGTATCATCTGAGGCTGGTCACTTCACTGGGTATATGGAGGGTTTACATCCACTTTAACACCCATCTGTTTCTCCCTCTCCCTCTCTAACTGATCTCTGAGTTCCCTTCATTAACAATGGCATGAAGGCTTACACGCCTCAATTTCATCACCACAAATAGAATGTATCATACATACTCTGTCTGCAAGTCCTCTATTGCCTGCAGATTGATACCAGTGAGAATTATAGACTTTTTTTTTTTTTTTACATTATGCTGAAGGATCCCCCAGAAGCTGAATAATACTTATCCACAGTTTCCCTCCATGTGCATGGGATGCCTTAAACTGGAATTTTAAGGCATCCCTACTTAAAGGAACTTAGTCCCACTGTCAGATACAATAGCTCAGTTAAGGGGATTCCTTCATTTACCTCAAATGTGTGGATGGTGAAATCTGTTATTGACAGCAGCACATCGTTATGCTGTCAGCATCCTCTTCTAGTGACTCGTTCGCTCACAGTTCTGATTCTCGACACAGTGCTGAGAATAGAAGACAACTGAGGCTGCGCAGAGCAGGATGAGAGAAGGAAGTACTGGATTTTAAACAGTATGGGTACTTTATTTTTAATGTTTTATGTTTTTATGTAGCCATACATGCAAAAGGGGCCAGCAGGGAGCAATCTGTCAGAACTTAATTTTCTGACTAAAGTTTCACTTTAAGTGCACTCTTCCAAGGCTGCCCCAGACGAGCTCATGATAGATTTGTCTCTTGGAAACTATCCTTCTGCATATCTCCTTTTATGATACAACAATTTTTTTTAAAAGCTTGCAAACATTCTTTGTTAAGACGACATAATGCTTTTAAGGTGTGTATTTTGATATTGTGGAAGAACATTGCATGACCAACAAAAGAACAATGGTTCTCAAGAGTGTTTAAACAAAAATAAAATCTGAAACCAAGAAGCAAAATAATGCCTGTAATGTAAACCTGGAACCCAATTTTGCTATACAGATACCCTCCTCTCTGACTCTATATTAAGCACCTTGCATTTTGCTTTCCTCCTCTTTTTAGTCGATACTCATTCTCATCCTTTTTACATTTTGTTTACAGCGAGAGTAGAATGAATTGTTGATTTGTGTGGATAGAGGGATCTGTGTGCTTTTTTTTTCCCCCCAAAGAAAAGAAAAAACAAGAAAAAAAAATGAACCGATTCCTCCATCCACAAAAGGGAAGTGGATGAAGGAAGTCCTGCAACCCCCAGCCAAGAGATTGTATTCTGACTTTCGAATTGGTCAGCAGCTGCTTATTGACAATGATGGACTTCTGTTGAACAGGGATTCCCACATAAGGACCGAAATTCCGCAGGCCCCTGCTGATCTGGCCAAATTTTGATCCATATATGGCTAGATTGTGTATGGCCAGTTTCAGGCTCCCTTAACTCCCTCTATATTTGAAACCTATTATTTCCTGGAAATTAAAAAAAAAATGGAGTTTGATGCAAACAAATTTCTTGACAGACAGCGCGGCTTGGCAACATCCGTCCTAACTCCAACCCCCCCGTGTCACAAGATTTGATTGACAGCAGCAGGAGCCAAAGGCTCCCTTTGCTATCAGCCTGCCCTGTGAGGAGTGAGCAAGGCACACCGCTGTATCGAGATTGGGCTCAGGTAAGTATAAGGCTGGGGGGATCCTGTTGCAAAGAAGGTTTTTTACCTTTAATGCGGAGAATGCTTTAGGTAAAAACCTTAAGCCTTTAGAACTTCTTTAATTTCTGGAATATTTCCAGTTAATGTATAAAACCGAAAAGTATAATGGCTTGAATGTTACATATTCATTGCTTTTAACCATGGTGTAGCATGACTACACTATAGACATGCCTTGTACTTGTGATTTGTGGCTTGAGTCATTCAATCAAAAATATAAAACACATGTAATTTAAATTGTTTCTATAGACCAAACTTCAATAGAGGAAACCCTCCCAACTTTCCAAAAAAGGCTCCATTTCCTAGTGAGAATACCAAGCTGGAGTTGAGGAGAATTCCTTCAGAGCTGAACAACATTAGCAGACTAAATGAGCATTTCAGTAAATTTGGAACACTGGTCAATTTGCAGGTATTGTTTGATCTAAGCTGCTGCTTCATTTTTTTATTCTACTAATATTTTTTTTTGTTTGCGTTAATTGGGCTAATCCGGTCTGGGCAAGTGGATTTGGATGTATTTGTAGCTGTGTGTTTCAGTTCATACCGGTGCTCAATATTTGCAGATGGATGTGAAGAGAGGTGTGTGTGTGGGTGTGTTTGTAGCCTCTGTATACTAGTTCTGGGGTAATAACGTCACTTGCACTGTAGCTCATTGAGTTTAGCTTCCCTGCCATGGGACAGTTTTGTGTTTGGTGTGGGTTCTGTGCTTCCCTCCTCTTCCTCCTTTTTGTTGAACGAAAGTGCTTTTTTATTGGGAGATTTTGGGTAGCACCTTCACTCGCCTGAATCACTTTTATATAGCCTGGAGAAAATGTGGGGAAACACCCTGCTGCTCTAGCGGGCAGAACAATGTTTCTTTTCCGGCGATGTAATGGGTCCCTGGCAGTGAAAAGGATTAAGATCAAGCAAAGCAAATTCATATTAATACTGCTCGAGAACTGCTTTTAAAAATTTGAGTTTTATAATTTACAGGTTGCTTATGAGGGAGATCCAGAAGCTGCTCTTATTCAGTTTGCAACACATGCAGAAGCAAAGGCCGCCATCTCAAGCACAGAAGCAGTTTTGAATAACCGGTTTATTAAAATGTATTGGCATAGAGAAGGGCCTTCTCAGCAAACACAAGCTCCAGTGTCTGCAAAGGTATTTGCATAATAAATATAAAAATACAGTGATACCTCTGTTCACAAACGCTTCTGTTCATGAACTCCGATTCGGTTTATAAACACGAGCCGCGGCCCTCTTCCCTGCCCTGACGCGTTCATATTGATTAGAGCGGTGCAAGATGAGAGTTTTAGGAGAACCTGTCCAATCAGATAGGGGTTTCTGCGCCCTGACTACCATGAGGGGTGAGCTCACTTGGTTGGGAATAATAGAAAAACAGTTCATATGAATTCTAGAACTTTATCGTGCCCTCAGATGCTCTTTTCCTGGATGCACAGTGCTGTTTTCTGGCCCCTAGATTAGTCATTTAAATTGCATTTTGGGACTTTTTCAAACAAGGATTAAAGAGGAGCTATAGTTATTTTTTTCCTTTTTAGATGTACACATGAAAGAGGCCTGCTTAATATAAAAGACCGTATATAATACATGTCACATGTTACCTCAATACTGGGCACTTTCACCCCTTTCCTGCCCAGGCCATTTTTCAGCTTTCAGCGCTGTCACACTTTGACAATTGGTCATCGGTCATGCTACACTGTAACCGTGTGACATTTTTATCATTTTTTCCCCCTCTACTGTAAGGGCTGTTAAAATACAAAAAACTCAGGGGGAACTGGGGGCTTTATTTCTCCTATCGTTCACTGACAGACGCAGCTCTCCATTACGTGTGGGGTTTATTCGGTCTCACTAGGAGTTAACTAGACAGGGAAAAGAAACAGCCATCCTCTCTTCCCACATAAACCCCCTCCATAGAATAGCTCACCAGTCTAAATGCCTAGTTTGCAAGGAGTTGACATGGCTTCCCTTTAGGGGAATTGCGGTCCTGTGTTGTGACCATTTCTTTTTATTTTATTTTCTTGTCTTCTATCAAGATGATCTGCTATCAAGAAGCTGGTCGGGGCATGGAGAGTCCATGGGCTCTGTACTTTCCCCGACCTGGCCGACTGATGCGAGCCAGTCCCGCAGTATGGAGACCCGCCGCATAGTGCCCGTTCCATGCGGGTGGCCTGGGGAGATCCCCACCTACGCCCGGCCCGGATACGATTCAGTAGGGCGAATTCTTGCTTGCAGCGTACCATCCAGGCAGGGGCGGAAAGTCTGCGACTGGGTGGCTACCCATGGCGCTCGCGGAGTGGTGAGTGAGAGTTCCGCCCCCCCCCCCCCTTTTCAGTGGCGGAAGGGGGACCAACGAAAAAAAAATAAATTTTTTTGTCTGGTAGCCGCAGGCAAGGGTGTGTGGAGCTCCCCACCCCCACACGGCACCCCGTCAGTATGCGCCGTCATTTTCATTTTCGCCGCCATTTTGCCGTAGCTGCAGACATATCTGGCCTATGGGGCTTTCCCTCTAGCGCTCAGTGCGGCCATTTGCGGTACTGCAAGTCTCTGTACAGGAGGTTTCGGCCTCTAGTGTCTACCGGCGGCCATTTTGACCACATGTCTCTGCAAAAAACGTGTGTACAGCGTTTTCCCTTCTCTGTGGAGCGGTGGTGATCAGACGGCGCGGCTCTTCTGACGGTCATCTGGGGTTACTAGCAGCACAAAAACAGCAAGTAACAGCTGGGCTCCCCTGTGGGTGCTGGTGGCGGCGGGTGCAGTACTCCTGGGTTCCCTGGTGCACTGTGGGGTGGTGGTGTGTGGCAGTGTGGGGGTGCCTCATCCTTTTTAGTACCATGGTGTGTCATTGAGAGGGGTCTGGGGGCAAAGGCAATGGCAGATTACACTGCTGAACCTGCTGAGGAGGCATCAGCGGTGGCGCAGTCTGCGCGAGGGGCTTTTTTGGACCAGCTACGGGCGGTCTTTAGTGAATTTCTTTCCCGGGCGGAGGTCGCCCAACAGGCCTCCAAGAAGCGCCCCCTTCCCTCCCCTTATTCATCAGGGGAGGATTCGGACCCGGAATTGGCCCTTTGGGGTCTCAGGGACCCCTGTGGACCTATCTGAGGGGGAACTGGGCCCATTGGATGGTGAAGAGGATCAACGGGCGGCATGTGCGCGCGAAAAAGCGTTGGTCGCCGCCATTATCACTGGCATTCGCACTACGCTGCGATTGAGCCAGGATAGTGAATCGCAGACTTCTGTGTGTGTGTCCTCTAGGGCCCCCAAGGCTTACCCCTACGATCAATCTTTTGATTGTTTTCTTTACCGTGAATGGCAACGTCCGCAGCTTTCCATTTCGCTGTCAAAACGGTTCGCTGCTCGCTATCCCTTTGAGGAAAGCTTTATGAAAAAAATGGCAATCGCCTGTGGTGGACCCACCGATAGCCCGCCTTAGTAAGGCGAAGACTATTCCTCTGGACGGGTCTCCTTCTTTCAAGGACCCCGCTGATAGAAAAACAGAGGCGCTTTTAAAATCGCTTTTCCTGGTGGCAAGTTCTGCTGTGCGGCCAGCCTTGGCGTCCGCCATGGCGGCTCAACATCTGCCTGAGCGTATGGCGGAGCTTAAGTTCGATCAGGAATGCGGCCGCCTGATGGATGCTCCACAGAGGGCTGAGTTTTTGCTCCAAGGGTTCAAGTACCTTTGTGATGCGGCCGTTGATTTACTGCCGATGTTAGCCAGGATAGCGATTTTTGCCATTCTCCTCAGAAGGATATTTTGGTTGCGTTCTTGGTCTGGCGACCATGCTTCCAAAAAATGTCTTGCTGACCTCCCTTTTCAGGGTGGACGTCAATTTTGTCCACGTTTTGGATGAGATCATAAAAGACTTTACGGGAGGTAAGAGTACTTTTTTTCCGGAGGCGCGAGTTTTGCCGTAGACAGGGGCCCCCTCCCTCGGGTCAGAAAAGGTTTTTTTCGCGCCCGAGCGCAATAGATAAGGGGACCTGTCCCGATAAGGTCGCTGCAGGGGCCGGTAAGCGGCAGTGGCAGCACCAAAAAGGCGGAAGACAAGCCCTCCTCAGCCTGATGGGTTGCTCCCACCCGGGTTTCGGGTGGGGGGACGTCTTCTGGGGTTCGCAGACCGGTGGCTGGCTCACATTCCCAATCGTTGGGTCCGGGAGGTGGTGTCCGCCGCGTACAGGATAGAGTTCAACACTCTACCCCCAGACAGGTTCTTCCCATCACACTTGGGGCTCTCGCAGGATCGCCGGGAGGCCCTTTTCGGGGCTGTTCAAGCTCTTTCAGACCAGGGAGTGATTGTGCCAGTGTCTCCAGAAGAGAGGTTTTGAGGTTTCTACTCTAATCTGTTCGTGGTCCCCAAAAAGGGGGGGGTTCGGCCAGTACTGGACCTAAAGGCTCTGAACCGGTATGTCAGGGCGTGGAAGTTCCGGATGGAATCTATCCGCTCGGTCGTGGCAGCCCTCCATCAGGGGGAGTTTCTGGCGTCCCTGGACATCAAGGATGAGTACCTCCATGTACCCATTTGTCCACGGCATCAGCGCTTCCTGCGCTTTCTGCGCTTTGCAGTGGGAGACCTCCATTTTCAATTCGTAGCACTCCCCTTCGGTCTGGCCTCAGCACCCCGAGTTTTCACAAAACTGCTAGCCTCGGTGTTGGCGTTGCTGCGACAGAGAGGCATTGCAGTAGTGGCCTACCTAAACGACCTGCTCCTGCGAGCGGAGTCCGTCTCGGCTCTGGAGGAGAATGTGAGGATCACAATGACCTCGCTGCAGGATTTCGGCTGGTTGCTCAACCTGCAGAAATTGTCGGTGTCGCCAACCAGTCTCCTGGAGTACCTGGGTCTAATATTGGACACCGTGCAGGCGAAGGTGTTCCTTCCACCAGCCAAGTTGCTGTCTCTGCAGTCCGCAGTGCGAACCCTTCTGTCGTACCGTCGGTCTTCGTTACGATTCTGTATGCGGGTGCTGCGGCTCATTGTCTCGTCTTTCGAGGCGATACCATTTGCCCAGAGTCACACTCGTCTCCTTCAGCGAGCAATTCTGACTTGGTGGGACAGGTCACCTCGGTCCTTGGACCTTCTGATTCGTCTGAGCTCACAGACCAGGGCGTCTCTGACCTGGTGGCTTCGGGACTCGGCCCTGAATCAGGGGGAAGTCGTTCCTGCCCCTCCAGTGGGTGATCATCACCACGGATGCCAGTCTTTCAGGCTGGGGAGGGATCCTGGGACAGCTGTCTGCCCAGGGCCGTTGGTCGGCACAGGAGGCTCGTCTCCCCATCAATGTACTGGAACTGAGAGCAATCAGATTGTGCCTATCTCACTGGACAGTGTGATTGCAGGACCGTCCGGTCCGAATTCAGTCGGACAATGCCACAGCAGTGGCGTATGTGAACCATCAGGGTGGCACAAGAAGTCCAGCAGCTGCGGTGGAGGCAGCTCTGATACTGCGTTGGGCGGAACGTCACGTTCCGGCAATCTCTGCCATTTACATTCCAGGTGTGGAGAACTGGCAGGCGTACTTTCTCAGTCGCCAGACGCTGGACCAGGAAGAGTGGTCCCTCCACCTGGAGGTGTTCAACCAGATTTGCCGCAGATGGGGGACGCCGGATGTGGATCTCATGGCGTCTCGGTTCAATCACAAGGTGGAGACCTTTGTGTCCAGAACGAAGGATCCGTTAGCAGTGACCACGGACGCTCTGGTGGCCCCCTGGGGCCGTTACCTACTTCTGTATGCCTTCCCTCCGATAAAACTGTTACCGCGCCTGATCCGCAGGATAGTGGTGGAGGGAATACCAATAATCCTGGTGGCTCCGGATTGGCCTCGGCGCACTTGGTACGCCGATGTGGTGCAAATGGTGGCAGACGCCCCCTGGCGGCTCCCGTTGAGAGACAATCTTCTGTCTCAGGAGCCCATCTTGCACCCTGCTTTACCTTCGCTGGCTTTGACGGCCTGGCTATTGAGTCCCAGGTGCTAAGAGACAGGGGAGTCGCTGACTCTGTGATTCCTACATTGTTGAAGGCTCGCAAGTGTACTTCTCGCAAGATTTACCACCGCACCTGGAAGGCTTATATAGCTTGGTGCGAGGCGGAGGTCATAACCCTCGCTCTTATGTGGTATCCAGGGTCCTAACTTTTTTGCAGCAGGGCCTGAACAAAAAGCTGGCTTTGAGTACTCTCAAAGGTCAGATATCGGCTCTGGCAGTTCTTTTCCAGAGACCTTTGGCTTCGCACTCATTGATTCGTACCTTTGTTCAAGGTGTACGACATGTGGCGCCTCGGGTGAAGGTTCCGTTGGCTCCTTGGGATTTGAATTTGGTGCTTTCTGTACTTCAGAAACCGCCTTATGAGAAAATCAGGGAGAATTCCTTACAACTGCTCTCGCAGAAGGTGGCTTTCCTAGTAGCTATCACCTCCGCCAGAGGGGGGTTTGAATTAGCAGCACTATCGTGCAAGTCTCCCTACCTAGTCCTGCATAAGGACAAGGCGGTCTTGCGATCCTCGCCTTCCTTTCTTCCAAAAGTGGTTTCTTCCTTTCACATTAATGAAGATATTGTTCTTCCTTCATTGTGCCCTCGTCCATTGCACCCAAAAGAAATTGATTTACATGCCTTGGACATAGTGAGGGCCTTAAGGGTGTATTTGTCTGCTACAGCTTCTTTTCCAAAAGCTGATGCTCTGTTTGTGCTGCCTAAGGGTCCGTGTAAAGGTTTGGCGGCCTCATCGGCTACGATCTCTCGCTGGATCAGACAGACCGTGACCCATGCATATTCTGTTCGGGGCAAGGTTCCCCATTTTCCGGTCACGGCTCATTCTACCTGGGCTGTTAGCACTTCCTGGGCTTTTAGACACCAGGCCTCGGTGTCACAGGTGTGCAAAAGGCCACTTGGGCCTTGGTTCACACTTTCACTAAGTTTTATAAAGTTGATGTGTTTGCATCTTCGGATGCTGCTTTTAGCCGCAAAGTTTTGCAGGCGCAGTGTAATGGAGAGCTGCGTCTGTCAGTGAACGATAGGAGAAAAAGGGATTTTATTAAAACTTACCGTAAAATCCTTTTCTCCGAGTTCACTGACAGACTCAGCACCCACCCCTCTGTGCGCTGTTCTTGTACGGCTTGTGTACGAACTGGTGAGCTATTCTATGGAGGGGGTTTATGTGGGAATAGAGGACGGCCCCATGGGAGGGGCCAGCTGTTTCTTTTCCCTGCCTAGTTAACTCTTAGTGAGACCAGCATAAACCCCACACGTAATGGAGAGCTGCGTCTGTCAGTGAACTCGGAGAAAAGGATTTTACGGTAAGTTTTAATAAAATCCCTTTTTTCCATTGTGCAACCAGCTGGTTGAACAAAAAATGACTAATGTGTGGGCCGCCTTACTGGCTAAATCAGTATAATGGATGAGCAAATTTCCTGACTCTTTATTTAACATTACTTTTACTAAGGTGATTAAGTGTTTAACTTTTTTTGCAGGCAGCCATTGAATTTACTAACTTTGTTGAGGACTTAAGATTCTCTGTTATCAACAATGATTGTAATAGAAAAAGGCAGTACACATTGCAGTTATCTATGGCAGCCAGCCATATTTCAGTTTACTGTAGTCACATTTGTTTAAGATGGTATTTGATAGCAATTGGTCTGCTGACTCTATTCATTGCACTTTTAACTTTCTTGGTAAATAAGCCCTTATATTTCATACAGAGCTGCATTTGTTATAGTGTAGATAGAAGTGACAGTAGCTGGAAATGTAAGGTTGGTTATCTTAATGTTCAGCCTCCCAATTTGCCACTAATGCGGTCTGAAAGCATGCCTAGGGCCTCTCTCTTCCAATGGTGACGACTCAGCAGAGGGCCAAATTGCTAATGTGAAGGCAGTACGGGTATATTAATGCAGAGTACTTCTAAACTTTAAAATGAATCACTAAGGGATGCATTGTGTGGAAGGCAACTCACGTGTTTGGAAGCATAATAACTGCTCTAAGTTGCCCTTTCAGGGTCCTTGATCGGTGTACATTTATTTTACTTTCCAAATACTTGGAGATTGTGTTGTACTTTAGCAGATTTGCTAATGCTGCATATTCTATTTCATTTGTTTTATGTTCATTGCACTCAGTTGCTATTTTATTTATCACAGACTGTAACCAAAGTACCAATAAAGGAAAGGCTGGGTTTTATTGCGAAGCACACAACTGCAACCACTGAAAAGGTCAGTAACTTGCCTTAGAACTAAATCTGTTCTAAATTTTGTCAAAGTGAAAAAAAAACACAAGGGCCATTGCTTACTAATTAATCTGATCTGTCCCTTGTATTGCTGGCATCGTATGAAATCTCCATCCTCTGACCCCAGGAAGATTGCAGCGGCTGGGTTAATATAGCTGAGGGAGCTGTGACAGGTACTCATCAAGGGTACCCGACTATGGCTGCCCTTTTCCACCCAGCTCCTTCATTCATGAGTCATAACACTGCTTCTATGAACGGAGGACTCATGTATGATTGAAAGGTCCGCTCCTGGAATTCATAGACCATGTTTAACCACTTAAGGACCGGAAGGATTTCCAGCTTTAGGACCGGAGCCCTTTTTGCGATTCGGCGCTGCGTCGCTTTAACTGACAATTGCGCGGTCGTGCGACGTTGTACCCAAACGAAATTTGTGTCCTTTTTTTTAAAAGTGAAACTGTT
>BLSH010468502.1:1275662-1293287 GCA_018402905.1 Glandirana rugosa | reverse complement strand
GTCTGTGACGTTTAGTAAAGATTTAATGAATAGACACTAAAGGAGACCCTCCGTGTCGGATCCTATGGTTAGTTAACGAAATTAACATCCACTTTTAAATCGTATAATTGGTGAACGGCTGGCGGCTAGCCGTAGACTGCCGCCGTTTCACCGAGACATTCCGTTTGGCGGCAGTATGCTGCCGCCGGCGGCCTAGCGCGTGTCACTCGCGCGGCGGCCTCCGCGCGGGCGCGCGAGTGACACAGGCCCCCCCGGTCCCTCGCCCACGCCGCCGAAGCTAACGGCGGCCGGTGGGCGCTACGGGGGGGGGGCCTCGCTTACTCGCCTCCAGGCACATTCATTTGTGCCTGGAGGCGAGACACACTCCCCCTTCCCGACACTAGTGTCGGAGGCATCGCGGGTGGCCGGCGGCAATCGAAGCCGCCGCACCCGCTCCCTGGCCCCCCCGGACACAGTGAGCGCGCGGGCGCGCCTCCGGCGGCGCGCTCACTGTGCGCGATCCGGCGGCCGCCGTCGTATGACGGCGGTTTGCCTTACAGAGCCACTTTGCCGCCGTCAGATGCCGATCGGCGGTCGGCAAGTGGTTAATATGCTAAATTTTCACCTACAATTAAAGCAATTGATTGGTATCCTAGGCTGTGCCTCCCAGAGGAAATCACAGATAAGTAATTTAGAAATGATTTGCAGTGTCTGTCATGGATTCAGGTGACTTTTCCTTCAAGTTTTGTCACTTGTACGTGAAATAGACTTTGTAATGTATCTCCAAACCTTTCCTTATGTGTCCTTTAACAACCATCTAGTCATCTGGCTTTAGTTTTCGATCCTTCCAGACTGTTGGGATCCTGAATTGGGGAGTTTTAGTCAACCTTTTGAAGATCAGCAACATTCTCTGTGAGAACGGAGTGGAGGCCTTAAGCTACTGTGAAAAATCTATGCAAGTGCATGTCAAGCAAGGCCACATTTTTCTACTTCTCCACTACTTTGTGGACAGTAGTGGGTGTGAAACCCTGCTGTATTTCCAATTCAACTTTTTTTTTTCTTGTGGCCTTTACAGTAGCATTTGGCAATGGCTGGGCAGCACACTGGTGAAGTTGTTAGCACTTCTGCCCAGCAGGGCCATCAGTTTGAATCCCAACCAAGGCACTACCTGCCTGGAGTTTGCATGTTCTTCCTGTGCCTGTGTGGGTTTCCGCCCACACTCCAAAGACATGCTGGTAGGGTATTTGGCTCCTGTCTAAATTGGCCCTAGTATGTGTATGTATGAATGTGAGTTAGGCACTTTAGATTGTAAGCTTCTTAAGGGCAGGGACTGATGTGAATGTAGAGTAAATGTGTAAAGCACTGCATAAATTGACAGAGATATATGAGTAAATTAAAATAAATAAATGGCCAAGCTTCTGGCCATCCAGAAAACATGTCCATACAGACAAGTGCATACTTATAAGATCCTGACATTGGGCTACTGGATATATCAATTTGTATACTCTTTAAATGTTCAGTTTTTGAATATGCGTTTGGTGACAGGTAAAACAAGAAGCGCTACGTTTTAAAACCGATTAAGTGGACCCTGATGCTATCCAGTGCTCATTTACCAAGCTAAGGCACCCATAACTGCTTTTAATGACGCTGTCCATGTGTTAAGCTGGCCATCATGGGAGAAGAGCGATAGGCAGACAAAAGCTCACCATTTTTTCAAAATCCTGTTTTTCTTACGTTCATTGACAGACACAGCGCTCCCTTAGACATCACCATAGGGTTACACTGCCCCCTACAGGAGTAGGACACCAGACAGACAAAAGACTTGACTACCTCCATAGGCAGTCCTAGGTGGTATACATTCCACCCCGCTATAGGACTTCAGTTTTTTTCTGCCTAGTCAGGAGTAAGGACCTAGTTCCCTGCTGGGATCTCTAGTCCTGGCAATTTTTTGGGTTTTTCTTTTTGAGGAATTTTTTCCTGATGAGATCTGCAAGCAACTGCCGGGCTGGGCTGATCACTAAGTATCCAGTGGTCTCCCCAGTCGACAGCGAGCATGTGCAGACCACAGCTACGCGCTAGGTCGGCCGTGACATAGCCCCACTGGACGGGGGCCGGCCCTGTGAGTTAAATGCCTCGCGAGATCGCATACGACCGGGTCCATGGCCGAGAGCCCCCCACTTGGTTGGCGAGAAGGTCCTGTCTGGAGCGGTGCCCGGGTGGTCCAGGAATGGTGAGTACATGTCCCCCCATTTTCCCCCTGAGAGTGCGCGATGGACGCTGGCCCTTCCCTGGATCAGTCGGTCCTGCAGGTTCACCTCCTTCCCATCCACCCCAGGGACTTTCTAGTGAGGCTTCCCTCCCTTCGCCTTCCTCTGCCATGTGGGATAGGCCTCTGGCAGTACTGTGGTACTGGTGGGGTGGGGGGGGGGCGGGGGGCTCACCGCTGGCACTGGCTTACCGTGCGGGGGGGCTCCTGGTTTTTCCCCTGGGGGGGGGGGGGGTGTGAGGGCTCTTTTCCTTCTGGCCGGGTGTCAGGGTCCCTCCTGGATCCTGTGGAGCGGTGTTTTCGCGACCGGTGGCCATTTTTGTCATAGCTGGAGGTGCCCTTGGTGCTTAGCAGCGTCGGTCATTACTGTGGAGCCTGAGATGGCGTTTTTTGGCAGAGACAAGCCTCTCCTCTGTATCCCGGTGTCTGACATGTGGATTCTTCTTTCCTGAAGGCTGCATGGTTGCAGCTGTACTTCTGAGGCAGCAATCGCTACATCGGCGGGGTGGTGGGTCTGGTGGGGTCCCCTCTCTCTGCTGTAATTTGTGAGGTGTCCTGGTGGACTGGTGATTTTTACCGGCGCGGGGTGTCCCAGAGCAGTGGTTACACTTGGTGCAATGGGCCCCCTTACCATTTTTATGGAGTCTCAGGATCAGATTTCCCCACCTGACACCCCCTCTCAGAGGCTGCAGGTCCATCTGGGTCCCAGCCATTCCTGAACGCGCTGACGGCGGTCCTCGAGTCCTTTGTGTCCCGGGTGGAGGTGGCTTATGGGCGGCAGCCTAGCAAAAAACTGCCCCCGCCGTCCCCTGCTTCTGTCTCGTCAGATCTGGACTAAGCTAATTTCATTTCATGAAACACGTTAATCTATCTGCCTCTTGTCTCATCAGCCACTTGTGGTGGACACTTATTATTTTGGATGTTTGCTTCACCTTTCATGTTTTGAAATAGTGGATTTTACTCATTCATCCAGAGTGCTGTCTACACCTTCTTTTGGACTAATTGATCTCACGGCCCATGGACCAGACATGCACCTGAATGGAGTGAGGCAACACAGACTCTCACCTAGAGCGGTCATACCTCCCTGCTTTGGTGGAATCTGACTCGGCCACTACGGACGGGGCCCACCCTGTGGGGCTTGTGGCCGCGGTCCCTGATGCTTCAGACAGTGAGGGCGATTCCTCTGCCCCTGTGGCTGCTCAGGAAAAGGCACTGGTGGACGCACTGATTACATCTGTGTGGGAAACTTTAAAAACGGAGGATGCAGCTGCGGCGAAGGTGCTCATTCAATTTGGCAATCACAAGTTGCTTCGCACGGCAAAGGTGTTTCCTTACCCCGCCTACTTTGACAAATTTGTCTATAAAGAATGGGAACGTCCGAAGCGCCTCTTTGCTGTACCAAAACGCTTTTCTGTGCGCTATCCCTTTGAGGAGAGTCTCCTCAAAAAATGGACTACTACTCCTGTGGTGCACCCCCGGTTTCTCGGTTGAACAAGGCCACCATTATTCCGGTGGAAGACGCCCCTGCCTTTTAAAGATCCGGCTGACCGGAAAGTGGAGACTCTGCGCTACACTATGTTCAATATTGCGAGCTCAGACCTTGACTGAGTGGGCGGAACTGTTGCGTCGTGATCTGGAGCGAGAGCAGTTTCCTCCTGCTTTCGCTCAGTTGGCAGAACAGTTAGTCCAGGGGTTGCAATGCTTCGTTAGACACAGCTCCCTGGCTCTCTAAGCTGTCCATTTCGGTGGTGGTGCTTAGGCGGGTATTGTGGTTTAAGTGCTGGTCGGCTGACCAGACTTCTAAAAAAAAAAAAAAAAAAAAAAAAAAAAAAAAAGCCCTAACTGACTTGCCTTTTCAAGGTGATTGTCTGTTTGGGCCCCTCTGGACAACATCATAGAGAGTGTCACAGCCATTCAAACTCTCTTCGGGAAGCTAATCCTGGCCTGGTAAACCAAGAGTGGGGTTTTCTAACGCTGCAGATAAGACCCCTTCAGCTTAAAGGGGCTCCCTCACCCAGTTTTGGGGCTGGGGGGGTGGCTTTGACTATTTCCGAGCCCGTGGAACTCATTGATTACTGACAAGTGGATCCACGAAGTGATCCTGTCCGGACACAAGGTAGAGTACCAGTCTTGGCCCCCAAACAGGTTTTTCCCTTTCAATGTGCGCCTGTCCCTGGAATGCCTGCTAGCCCTCTGGGGTGCGGTATGAGACTTGTTACTTCAAGGGGTGATCGTCCTGGTTCTTGAAGCGGAATGTTTTCAGGGGTTCTATTCTAACCTCTTCATGATACCCACGAAAGAGGGTACGGTGCTGCCGATTCTGGACCTCAAGACTCTAAATTGCTTTGTGAGGGTCCGGAAGTTCAGAATGGAGTCCATTCATTCAGTCGTGTCGCTGCATCAGGGGGATTTTCTTGTTTCCATCGACATCAAAGATGCCTACCTGCACATCCCAATCTGTGCACAACATCAGCGCTTCCTCTGCTTTGCTGTGGGAGAGGAGCACTATGAATTTGCAGCGTTACCCTTTGTTCTAGCTTTGTGATGGTGTTGGCTCCGGTCCTGGCATTGCTGTGCCAACGAGGGATTGCTGTCCTGGGATATTTGGACGACCTCCTTCTGCTCGCGGAGGATCCTGCCACTGCGTGGTGACGTGGAGATTTCTATCCAAGGCCTGAAGGAGTTTGGTTGGCTCCTAAACCTCCAAAAATCGGCACTACAGTCAGCCCTGAGACTGGACTATCTGGGCCTGACGCTGGATTCACCTCAAGCCAGGGTATTTCTCCCGCTGGAAAAGCTCCAGAAGCTGCGGGCGGGGATTCACCTCTTGTTATCCGGCATACAGACTTGTATGTGGGTGGTGTCAACCTTTTGAGGCGGTGTCGTTTGCAGGGTCCATACCAGAATCCTGCAAAAGGAGATCTTGTCAATATGGGACCAATGCCCGGGATCTCTGGACAACCAGATTCAACTGAGCCGGGAATCCAAGGGTTCCCTAATCTGGTGGCTCTGATCTCCGACCCTTCAACGGGGAAAATCCTTCCTCCCCCTGTACTGGACAGTGGTCACGGCCGATGCCAGCCTGTCGGGGTGGGGAGGAATCCTGGGGCTCCGCTCAGGGTCGATGGACACTGGAGGAATCAAGGTTACCCATCAACATCTTGGAGCTCCGGGCGATCAGACGGTGTTTGGATCACTGGACAGACCGTCTCTGGGGGCTCCCAGTGCAGATCCAGTCAGACAGTGCCACGGCGGTGGCTTATGTCAATCCAGTGGTGTAGTGGTTAGCACTTTCGCCTACCAGCAAAAGGGTCGCTGGTTTGAATCCCAACTACGACACTACCTGCCTGGAGTTTGCATGTTCTCCCTGTGCCTGCATGGGTTTTCTCCGGGTACTCCGGTTCCCTCCCACACTCCAAAGACATGCTGGTAGGTTAATTGGCTCCTGTCTAAATTGGCCCTAGTATATGTATAAATGTGAGTTAGGGACCTTAGGTTGTTAGCTCCTTGAGGGTGGGGACTGATGTGAATGTACAATGTATATGTAAAGCGCTGTGTAAATTGACGGCGCTATAGAAGTACCTGAAATAAATAAAATCTCCGCTGTCCACATTCCAGAGGTGGACAACTGGCAGGTGGATTACCTCAGTCGCCAGACCTTGGACCAAGGGGAATAGTCCCTGCATCAAGATGTGTTTCAACAGATTTGTCAGTGCTGGGGCACTCCCGAGGTGGATCTGTTGGCGTCTCGGCTCAAAGGTGCAGAGGTTTGTGGCCAGGGCTCGGGATTCTCTAGCGGATGCCACAGACGCTCTGGTAGCCCCGTGGGGTCAGTACCGCCTGATTTACGCCTTTCCTCCTCTCAAACTTCTGCCGCGGCTGTTACACAGGATCGAGGCCAAGGGAATTCCGGTCATTCTGGTGGCTCCGGATTGGCCTCGCCGGTCTTGGTACGCCGACCTAGTACACCTGGTCGCAGATGTCCCTTAGCGGTTGCCTCTCCGAGAGGATCTGTTATCACAAGGGCCAATCTTTCCATCCTGCTTTTACCGTTGCTGGATTTGACGACCTGGCTGTTGAAAGCCAGGTGCTGAAGGACAGGGGTTTACCTGCATCAGTGATTCAGACTCTGCTTAAAGCTAGAAAATCGACTTCTAGAAAGATCTATCATCGAACATGGAAAGCCTTACTTTCCTGGTGTGAGTCTGTGGATGTTCACCCCCGTTTCTTCACGGTGGCAAGGATTTTGACTTTTCTTCAAGGAGGGGTTGACCAGAAATTGTCCTTGAGTACGATCAAAGGACAAGTGTCTGCCCTGGCGGTTTTCTTCCAACGGCCCCTGGCTTCGCACTCCTTGGTGCGTACCTTTTATCCAGGGGGTCCGCCGTATGGTTCCACCGGTGCAGTCCCCTTTACCACCGTGGGGCTTGAATCTGGTGCTCTCGGTTTTGCAGAAGCCTCCCTTTTGAGAATATTCAGGAGATTCCCCTGCTCACTCTGTCTCAGAAGGTATTAGAAAAGCCACCGATATTCATTTTAAGAAAGTACCAACATCCTGATTAATAAGGTGCATGTCAGAACAGACTATTGGGGAAGCAAAGGAGGACTTTCTACGGTACGCAATGAACATCTAACATAGGGGGTAGAAGGTGGAGTGTGAGCAGCTTGCTACTGCTATGTGAAGACTGATGGGTCTGGAAAGCTGTCTGCCTTGTGGGAGACTGCATCCCGTGCAAGAGGGATTTTTTGCCCAGGGACTGGGAAAGTCTGGCCAGCCTTGAGAGTCGGGGAGACTAAGGAAGCCAGTGAGTCCAGGGGGCTGGAAGGAATCAAGTCTATCGTGAGCAAGCAGAGGAACTGCTGAACAAGAGAGCCAGGTGGCTTGGATGATTTGGGTCATCCCTGAGTAGTCTAGCGCCCATAAACTCTAGTGCATTGAGAGGTGGAGCAGTGGAAGCAGTATCGATCTGGATATTAATGTTGGGGCGTATATATGTCTACCGTCTTTTAAGTCTCCAAATAGGGGGAAGCCCCAAATCTCTAACGTGGTATGGTGACGGTGCATAACATTTTACGAACATTCCACCAAAGACGCCATAAATGGACACTTAATGCTATTCAATGATGTTTTTATGTTTTAAATGTGTTTTTTTTAATTAAGCTCATACCAAATGTTGATATAGGATTTGAGCTGCTCCTATTATAGACTGTAGCGCTGCTATACATATAACTGTGAGTCATCATTGGTTATCTGTTTGGAATATTTAGTGGATCATGTATTAATAGCAGCAGCTGAATATTGAGGGTTAAGGATTGCAACATAGTTTCAGCTGTGTGAGTAATCCATCTTTCATGAATTGAATGGCACATTGACAGCCCTGATTTCAGACATTTTTGCCCCTGGATTGGGGTGATAGCATTTGGTTTTTTGAACATGGAACAATGTTTATAAAAAATATACAATTTTATTGAGATACATTGTTAAAAACTCCCTCTACCATAGAGATCACAACACCTAAACACAACAGTGTGCATTCACATCAAGACTGAAGTTAAATGCTGAAAGGTCTAGTTCCCGACCCCACAGGGGGGGATCCTGACTGATCCAACATATACTTTTACATGTTTCTTGGAGATCCGCTTCTTCAGAAAGACTTCAGCTTAACAATGTTTCTACAAAGACAAATGTTTTATGCATAAGTACATGTCGTCAAACATTTATACATGAGGATTTAACATACTCAAACCCAGGCAGGAATGCCTGACTTGGAGAGGTCTTTAGATCTGTTAAAAATACGTGGCGGCTAAGGGGTCCCATCCCCCACCCCAGGACAAACCATCCCCCCAGGAAGGGCACCCCAGGGATAGAGACAATCAACTCGCCTATATACTAGGCCTGGGGCCTGTTGTGTTTTATGTGTTGTGATCTCTATGGTAGAGAGTTTTTAACAATGTATCTCAATAAAATTGGATATTTTTTATAATCATTGTTCCATGTTCCTTACGTACCGTAGAAAGTCCTCCTTTGCCTCCGCCAATAGTCTGTTCTGACATGCACCGGTCTCAAAAGGTAGCCTTCCTAGTGGCGATTACTTCAGCTCGCAGGGTATCTGAATTTGGTGGCTTTATCCTACCGTACTCCCTACTTGATGATTCACAAGGATAAGGTGGTTCTTTGCCCTTGTCTTTCCTTCCCAAGGTGGTTTCTGATTTCCATCTGAATGAGGATGTTGTGTTGCCTTCCCTGTGTGCCAGACCGCAGCATCCAAAGGAATGTGCCTTGCACACCTTGGATGTGGTTTGGGCGATAAGGGTGTATTTGGCTGCTACTGAGTCCTTTCGGAAATCAGACTCGTAGTAACGGGCGGGCTGAAAAAAGGGCTGCCCGCTTCCTCTGCGACCATTTCAAGAGTGACGCAGGTTTGGTCGTCGGTACCCTCTTTAACAAAATTTTACAAAGTGGATTTGCTGGCATCTGCAGTTCCCTCTTTTGGCCGCAAGGTTTTGCAGGTCGCTATTTAAGAGGGTTTTGAGCTCCTGTTGTTTGGTTGGCTTTGAAGCCTAGAAAATGGATGATTGTCCCTCTCCTCATGTTTTTGGCACTGCTTTGGGTCGTCCCTATGGTGATGTCTAAGGAAGCAATGTGTCAGTCATTGAACGTAAGAGAAAACTGTATTTTTGACTTTCCATAAAATCTTTTTCTCTGAGTTCATTGACAGACACAGCACCCACCAATCTAAGGCGTTTAATACTTCTGACACTGTTACTAAACTGAAGTCTTATAGCAGAGAGCGGGGGGTGTATACACCTAGGACTGCCCATGGGTGTAGGCAAGTCTTTTGTCTGCCTAGTGTCCTACTCCTGTAGGGGGCGGTATAACCCTATTCTAAGAAAGCACTTTGTCAATGAACTCAGAGAAAAGGATTTTACGGTAAGTCAAAAATCCTGTTTTCATTTGCACCCGCTGAGAACCGCTTGCTGCTGTTCTGGGATGCATGTTATTGGTGTTAAATTATCTCCGTTCTACTGGGGCAGAACTAGGGATGGAATTGGGGCAGCCTGGTAGGCTCTGGGTGCCAAATGAAGGAGGGGGAGAGTTTTTCTTTGCCCCCTGCATTCTCCCAGGACTGACTTGGTTGTGTGCACATGCGCAGTGCAACTAATGATGTCAGGAGTGGGACGGAGCACTCAAGCAGTGGTCATCTTGGGTCCCCACGTGAGAACAGCAGTGTGGGCTCTCGGGTGACTACTGGTTACAGCAGGTCAGAAAATTTAGTGGGACTACAGATTGCAGCAGTAGCGGAGCTTTGTGTGACTAAGGTCGCAGCAGACCGTTTGCTGGTGGGGACTACAGGTTGCAGCAGACCAATTTCTGGTGGGACTACAGGTCTCAGCAAGTGGTGAAGGCCCACACAGTCTTTCTCGTGGGGGTGGGGGACGCTGGCAGAGTTTTAGTAGGAAATCTAGAGTAATCAGCATGCACTGGTGCTTACTGGCATAGTGACCTCTCGGCTGACTTTGACTGCTGTTTCCAGCAAGGGTCCCTATATACAGCAGGCCATTTCTTATCATTGCCAGAGAGGAGGGGATGTAAGGGTACAGGGTCCCAAAATACCACCTTCAGGTAGGGTGTAACCTAGACTAACCTAGACATATCTCCTGTGCAATGAATCTCCCAGGGGTTAGTTTGTTCCATATGGCTCTGACTCCCTCCATCTATCTGCTATCTCTGCTACTTCTGGGGCATCTTCCTCCAGTTCTTTTGTGACGAGAGGAATTCACATCTGCTGTCTGAAGTACAGCATCTGCTTTCCTGAATATTGGTTGGCTTGGGTCACCTTGCTCACAAGCAGAAGCCTTCCCCCCACTTTTGCTCTGAGGGCGCAGGTGGACCTGCTCAAGACTCTGACAAATCCCTTAATTATCTTTTGTGTGAGAGTTCTGGGACAGATGTTGGCCTCCTTCAAGGCAGTGCCCTTGCCCAGTTTCATTCCAGGCTGCTTCAACAGAATGTCTTAGTGGCATAGAA
The DNA here is from genome assembly GCA_018402905.1 of Glandirana rugosa. NCBI lineage: Eukaryota > Metazoa > Chordata > Amphibia > Anura > Ranidae > Glandirana > Glandirana rugosa. Next base: position 1,283,013 of record BLSH010468502.1, on the reverse strand, counting down.
CAGGAGGATGTTGTCAGTGGATTCCCCAATGTCGTTAAACACCAGCACAAGACTATATATTTGGACTGGTGGATCTCATCATTCAAGTTGCAGATAGGAAATTCATTCCTACCTCTATCCTCAAGGGTCTTTACAATGGATGCCAGACTGACGGGCTGGGGTGGATTGTGGTTCATCTTTAGGTCCAGAGAACTTGGTCACTGCAGGAGAGGTTGTTGCCATCGCCTTGCCCAATTGCATTGATTGGTGCAACTGAAGGGCCTTTCTGTAAGGGCCAGTTGGACAGCGCTACAAAAGTGACGTACAGAAATCCAGAATGTAGGCACCAGAAGTCGGGTTGCTTAGGAGGAAGTGGATCTAATTCAGTCCTGGGTAGAGCTCCATGTTCTTGCACTTTCCACTGTACGCATTCCAAGCATTCTGGGAGCATGGGCTCTTCACTCAAAGGTGTTTGAAGAATTTTGTTAATGGTGGGCCACCCTAGATGTGTATTTTCTGGTGTTCCAGGTTCACTGCGAAACAGGACAGTTTTTTTTGTCTCCAGGACCAGGAATCCTTAAGAATTTCCGGTGGATGCTCTGGTCCCTCTCTGGGACCAGTTCTCCATCATTTATGCCTTTCCGCTAGAGCTGCACGATTCTGGCCAAAATGAGAATCACAATTTTTTTGCTTAGAGTAAAGATCCCGATTCTCTCACGATTCTCGCGGCGTAATATATTAAATATACAAAAAAAAATGGGCTAACAGCACTGTTTAGGTTTTTGAAAGGGGTAATTTTTCCAAAAAAATTGCGTTTAAAAGTCTGCTGCGCAAACAGCGTGTGACATAAAATATTGCAACAACCGCCATCTTATTCTCTAGGGTCTCTGCTAAAAAAAAAAAATATATATGTTTGGGGGTTCTAAGTAATTTTCTAGCACAAAAGAATGGATTTTTATTTGTAAACAGCAAGTGTCAGGAAAGATTTAGTCTTTAAATGGTTAAACCAAACAACTATAGAAGGGCAGTTCACTCAGAGTGCAATGCCTTTGAAGTAAATGACTTAGTAACTCCTTTATCAATGATGACTCAGAAGTTGGCTGTCTGCCCAGACTTGGCTCTCTCCCCTGAGACTCAAGTCGCTCCGACTTCAAAAGACTTCAGGCACTTTTATTACTGTCAAGTGGCGCTGATTCGCCCCCCCCCCAAGTCGGACCCCATTAACTGCACTGAAAATCACGGTAATGCCCAATGGAGATCGTGATTTTAATACGATTAATCGTGCAGCTCTACTTTCCGCCATTAGTTTCTACCTCATCTGCTTAACAGGATTTGAGTGGAAGGAATTGCGGTGATTCTGGTTTGCCCCAGCCTGGCCCTGGAGAATTTGGCACTCCAACATTGTGAACATATTGGCGGTCAACCCTTAGATTCTTATGGATTGACCAGACCTTCTTTCACAAGGTCTTCCATCCTCCCTTACATCTAATGGCTTTAATTGCAAAATATACAGACGGCATTTGTCTCACAGATCTGAATGCATACCACAAAGCCTGTCTTTTCTAACTAGAATGGTGTACTGACAAATCCCCCAGGGCTGACAAAGACTGAATTGCCCTTGAACAAAGCATCTCAGACGTCTTACAAAACAATCATCCCTTGGCTCAAACCGTACGACATGAATTGCTATCTGCACTCCCACCTGTGGATAGGACCGACTTAAAGTGCAATTCCACCCAAAAGTGGAACTTCCGCTTTAAGACCTCCTCCCCAGCTCTTGATACTGAAACTGAGCTTTTGGGGGGGGGTACGGATACCCGATTTTCACAGGCACTTCCATTCCGGTCGCATTAGGTGATTAGAAGTGGAAGGGCTCCTTCCCCCCTCCCTCCCAAAGTCTTATGGGACCAATCACACGGCGCTGCTCCGCTCATGCATGCGCAGTGCGTGTCACGGCCAGGTGCCCACACTAGGAATGATGGCGGAGGGGAGGGGGAGAGATCCGACGCTCAGTGCGGCCCCATCGCTGGACGGGGAGACAGGTGAGTGTCTGTTTATTAAAAGTCAGCAGCTACACTTTTTGTAGCTGCTGACTTTTAATAAACGGTGAAACTCCGCTTTAACTTTGCTTCCAGGCGAATGTGCAAAGGCCCCGTCTTCTCCTCTGTTCCAGGGCCGATGACCCCTCTGTTAACTAACCCACTAGGCCTCAAACCTGCCTTTAAAATGCAACGTAACAGGCATCATAGCCTCTAGATTTATGGTTATCAAATTCAAAGCATAGTGTTTCTTCCTTTTTCCCCCTTCCCCCTTTGAGGAAGTTTGATTATGTGGTCCTTACCCTAGTGTTCGGGAATACTTCCCACGACGACTTTGTCCACGCCTCGCTATTTCATGGGCATACTCTGTTGCACTTGTTAAATTTGTCTAATGTGCATGGAGCCGAAGCTTTCCTGGGTCTCTCCCTCCTCATTGAATGAGATGCAGGAACCATGGGCTCACAGCCAGTGAGGAGGGAGCAGGGGGCATGGCTGAGCTACACTCGGTGGCTTATGGACACAGAGAGTGGGGCTTAGGATAGAGCATGCACGAGTGCCCCCATAGCAAGCTGCATCTATTAGTAAAAGCAGCACACATTGTTAGGCACACAGTTAACTCTTCTATTGCACCCAGCTGTTAACCCCTTCCCAGTCAGTGCCATTAGTACAGTCAGTGTATAGTATTCATTGATCACTGTATTTGTGTCACTGGTGATGTCAAAGTCGATCAATTTCCACCCAGTGTTAGTGTCAGATTGGCCACCACACTATCACAGTCAATGTACTAAGCGCCGTGTTAGTAAACACAGAACTCTGTACTGTGATTCACTAAGCCGATCAGCAGCTCCCGGCCATAAATCTTAGGCCGGGACCTGCTAACCAACTTGTGCTGTAGCGAATGACAGCACAGACGGGGCAGTGCGTGCCTGCCTCCTACCTGGAAATGCTGGATCACATACATGTATGTGATTCAGCGCAGCTGGACCGCCCTGTTGCAGTAAAAAGGCGGTGTGCAGTCAGCCAGTGGTTAAAAATGCCACTGACCCTCCTTCTGGATGGGCTCAATCCCCTGTCAGCACTATAATCAGCAGCTGTGGATGTTCATATATCCCCTCTCTACCAAGCCTGAGCGGCACACACATCCTTTTCAGGTTGCAGTAAAAAGGCAGTGGGCAGTCCGCCAGTGGTTAAAAATGCCACTGATCCACTTTCTGTAGGCTTGGAAGGGTAAGGATCTGCTGCGTAAGACACTGCCAGCTTGCTCTTTGCTGAAGCGTTCCTGTGTATCAGAATAACTCTACCCACCAATACACCCAGTAACGGAAACTGTTTTTGCTGCAGCATTGTTAAAATGCAAAGAAATGTGTTGTGTAAAGGTCCTCCGCTGTCCACATCAGATTAAGGGCAGGTGCGTTCTGTTCACAGTTGAAAGTTCCGTTAGGTTTTAATGTTTTGTACCTTTTTGTTTTATTTCCAGGTCTTATCCACATCTACTGGGCTTACAAAAACTGTTTACAATCCGGAAGCTTTAAAAGCCATACAGAAATCTGTTGTCTATTCTACGTCAGTTGACCGCAGTGAAGCACAGAAAAAGAAACAGGTGATTTATTTTGCGTCGTACTAAACATTAAAATACATGTGAAATTGTAATAGATTCAATTAAAGTGGTAGTAAAGCCCACTTGGTGATTTTTACCTACCTTTTTATAGGCTTACCTGTAGTTTAAAATGAATCTCTCTTAAACATGCACGGTTTAGGAGATATTCACCCTTGATATAGCCGGTGATGTCACCGGTGCATGCACTCTGAAGGTCCGGCATACCTTGCCGGAGCTTCAGAGCTTCATGCCGGAACCGAGGGCTCCCGTGCGTGGCGCGGTAGTGATGTTATCGTGGCTTTGGCCAATCCCATAGCCGGAGGACGCGATTATGTAAGAAAGACCGGGGGAAGATGTTGGTCCTCTCATCGATGGAAGGCTTCATTCCAGGGTAAGTATTTCATAATATGCTAGTGCATACTAGCACATTATTCCATTGCCTTTTAGGGTGTTTTTTTTTTTTTTTTAACCAGCCAATGTTTACTACCGCTTTAATGTGTTAGTGTATCTACTCTGACACTTTTGATAGTCCTCATACTTGCAGCAGGTAGAAGTACTGAAAATATATTTTTTATAAGTGGCACCTATTTCTCTAAAATTTTATAGCAATAATAGAGGGACAGACTGTCTATATTTCTTGATGTTAAATGAAAGAAGGGGTCCCCTGCATCCCTTTAAAAGTGCAAGTTTGTTTATTCTTCCTACAGCATGGTAGATTTATAGAGGATACCCAGTTTTAGTCGCTGCATTTAGAAATCTGGAGATTGTCTAAAAGCAGTCACTGAGTTTGGAGATTTGTCCTGGAAATGTGCTTGCTTCTGAACAGAAAATCGCAGCTGATGCATCTTTAAATTGTAAGCATATACAGTATCTCACAAAAGTGAGTACACCCCTCCACATTTTTTTAAAGAGTATATCTTTTCATGTGATTACATTGTAGCAAAATGTCATTTCTTCAGTGTTAAGTAATGAGTGTACAGCTTGTATAACAGTGTAAATTAGCTGTCCCCTCAAAATAATTTAATGCACAGCCATTAATGTCTAAACTGCTGGCAACAAAAGTTAGTACACCCCTAAGTGAAAATGTCCAAATTGGGCCCAATGTGCCATTTTCCCTCCCGGTGTCATGTGACTTGTTAGGTCTCAGGTGTGAATGAGGAGCAGGTGTGTTAAATTTGGTGTTATCACACTCTCTCTCTCATACTGGTCACTGCAAGTTCATCATGGCAAAGAACTCTGAGGATCTGAAAAAAAGAATTGTTTCTCTACTTAACCACTTCCTTACTGGGCACTTAAACCCCCCTCCTGCCCAGACCAATTTTTGGCTTTCAGCGCTGTCGCATTTTGAATGACAATTGCGCGGTCGTGCGACGTTGTACCCAAATAAAATTTGCGTCCTTTTTTTCCCACAAATAGAGCTTTCTTTTGGTGGTATTTGATCCCCTCTGCGTCATTTCTGATCGCTGCTATAAACAAAAAATGAGTGACAATTTAGCAAAAAAGAACAATATTTTTTACTTTTTGTTAAAGTACAAATCCATTAAAAAAAATTATTCATCGGTTTTGGCCGATATATATATTCTTCTACATATTTTTGGTAAAAAAAAAAAATCGCAATCGGCGTATATTGATTCGTTTGCGCAAAAGTTATCGCGTCTACAAACTGGGAATTGATTTATGGCGTTTCTATTATTATTTTTTTTTTTTTACTAGTAATGGCGGCGATCTGCGATTTTTATCGGGACTGCGATATTGCCGCAGAAATAACGGACATTTTTTACACATTTTTGGGACCAATGACATTTATACAGCGATCAGAAATTTAAATATCCACTGATTACTGTGTAAATGTCATTGGCAGTGAAGGGGTTAACCTGCCGGGGGCAGTGAAGGGGTTAAATATGTTCCCTGGGTGTGTTCTAACTGTGGGGGGGCAGGGCTGGCCGGGACATAACAGATCTAATTGATCCCAGTGACAGGGATCAGTAGATCTGGTATGTCCCCTGTCACAGAACGGGGAACCACCGTGTTTACATCGGCGGTTCCCCGTTCTGAGGCTGCTAAAAGAGATCGGCGGGTCTCGGGCGGACATCGAGTCCGCCCGACCCACGGGCACGCTCGCGCTGCCGCCAGGGGCCGCGCGAGGAGCGTGCACAGGGGACGACGTCCATGGACGTCGTCCCGGCATTTCAGATCCGCGCTGGAGCCGTACTTCAGCAATAGCGCGGATCTGTAGGGGTTAAAGATGGCCTAGGCTGCCAAAACCCTGAAACTGAGCTGCAGCATGGTGGCCAAGACCATACAGAGGTTTAACAGGACAGGTTCCACTCAGAACAGGCCTTGCCATGGTCGACCAAAGAAGTTGAATGCACATGCTCAGCATCATATCCAGAGGTTGTCTTTTGGAAATAGACGTATGAGTGCTGCCAGCATTGCTGCAGAGCTTGAAGGGGTGGGGGGGTCAGCCTGTCTGTGCTCAGACCATACGCCGCACACTGCATCAAGTTGGTCTGCATGGCTGTCGTCCCAGAAGGAAGCCTCTTCTAAAGATGATGCACAAGAAAGCGCTCAGTTTGCTGAAGACAAGCAGACTAAGGACATAGATTACTGGAACAATGTCCTGTGGTCTGATGAGACCAAGATGAACTTGTATAGTTCAGATGGTCTCAAGCGTGTGTGGCGGCAACCAGGTGAAGATTACAAGGACAGGTGTGTCTTGCCTACAGTCAAGCATGGTGGTGGGAGTGTCATGGTCTGGGGCTGCTTGAGTGCTACCGGCACTGGGGAGCTACATTTCATTGAAGGAACCATGAATGCCAACATACTGTGACATACTGAAGCAGAGCATGATCCCCTCCCTTTGGAGACTGGGCCACAAGGCAGTATTCCAACATAACAACCCCAAACACACCTCCAAGGCGACCACTGCCTTGCGAAAGAAGCTGAGGGTAAAGGTGATGGACCGGCCAAGCACGTTTTCAGATCTAAACCCTATTGAGCATCTGTGGGGCATCCTCAAATGTAAGGTGGAGGAGCGCAAGGTCTTTAACATCCACCAGCTCTGTGATGTCATCATGGAGGAGTGAAAGAGGACTCCAGTGGCAACCTGTGAAGCTCTGGTGAACTTTATGCCCAAGAGGGTTAAGGCAGTGCTGGAAAATAATGGTGGCCACATAAAATATTGACACTTTGCATTTTGGACATTTTCACTTAAGGGGTGTACTCAGTTTTGTTTCAGTGGTTTAGACATTAATGGCTGTGTGTTGTTATTTTTTAGGGGGCAACAAATTTACACTGTTATACAAGCTGCACACTCACTACTTTACATCGTAGCAAAGTATAATTTCTTCAGTGTTGTCACATGAAAAGATAGATCAAAATATTTACAAAAATGTGAGGGGTGTATTCATTTTTGTCAGATACTGCATGTTCTCTTAGATTTATAAGTTAAAGCTGATATCTTGGAATTCAGGCATTTTATAAAATGTTTTGGATTTACTAGGGGTGAAGACCAACGTGGTGCATTTACAATTTTTATTTTTAGTGTGTTCCGAGTTATCTGCAGCAGCTCTGCTCGCCCCTCCCCTCCTGCCAAATCACAGTGCTTGTATTATGTGAATGGGCAGCAGACTGTATGAGAGAGCAGTGTTTCTCCTGTAAGAGTGCAGGGAGTATAGTGAGTAGCTGTATTCCTGGAGCTCAATAACAGTCATTTGTAAATAAGAAATGAGCACCC